>JARHVA010000525.1:1657500-2257500 GCA_037957365.1 Torreya grandis
GGATGGAAATCAACAAGCCTCAAAATTAGGCAAGAAACAAATTCTAGTTCTAGGGTGGGATAATCCCATCACACACAAAAACAATAGGTTAAAACCCCCATGTTATTTCTCTCATGGAATTTGTGAGGGATCAATGCCCCACACAAGCATAGGTTGCTAAAAAAAGTGTATTTTAGATTGAAAAATAGATATCTTACTCGTTAAAAAAATAAATATGGAGGTATCTCTCCAACAAAAGTATGAAGGAAATATGAAAATTTAACAACCTTGCAACAAAAATTATATTAGGCTCTTCAAGTGGGTTACTTGTTGTCAAGAATCCACTCATTATTTCTATATTATTGTATAAATTGGCAAGTACTCAAATTTGATGAGATAAGGACAAATCAAAGCCTCACTTGTATCAATGTCTATGGCCCAAATACAAATCACATCCAAAGCTTCTTTTGCTTATCACTAAAAATTATTAGGAGCATCTACCATAATGAAAAATGGATTTTAGGTGGGGATTTCAAAACCATCTTTTACCCCTTGCAAAAAATCTGGGAGCTCAGGATTTCTCTCACAATCTACCACAAACTTTTCTCAATTCAAAAAGGATTTATCAATGTTTGATGTAAATTTAAAAATAAGGAACACACACTTGGCTTAATAGAAGAATAAGGAATGCCTTTGTACATGTTTTTTATAAGTTTAAATTGGATACATTACAATATTTGTTTTGAATCTGAAATTTTGTTGGTAGTTGGTTCTAGTCATTGGTCCGTAACCTCTCTTTATCTTCAACTTCTCCTCCTAAGAGAATACCTTTTAAGTTATAATTAATGTGGACCAAAGAAGACTCCTTAAAATAAAAAATTGAGGAATGGTGGAACTCAAATTTGACTGGGACAATTATGCAAGTGATAGCCCAAAAATTTAAGATAGAAAAAAACTATGTACAAGATTCGACGGAAAGGAATTTTGGCAGCTAATAACAAAAAAAGGTTGATCTTTTGAACAAGATTTCCATTGCTTAAAACCTCATTCAACAGAATGGCATGACTAAAGTTTTGAAAATAAAAGAAGAAAAACTTATTGGGGATTAGAACAAACTACATTTACAAGAAGAATTACATTGGCAAAAATAATCTAGGGTGAGATGGTTGAAAGAAAGGGATATGAATACGAGTTTTTTCATAGAACAACTATAATGAGGGGAAATTTTTATAATATCTCCAAAATCATCACCCTGGTAAGTGAAATATAGTGGAAATGGGGGAAATCAACTCAAAAATTGAAAGCTTTTGCAATTTTCTTCTTTATGAAACTATACAAGATAGATTCATTGCTAATAGTAAAATTTTGATCCATATGTCATTATTATTTTATGATTTTGACAATTATTTTCTCTTTAATACTATCATCAATGAAGAAGTCAAGTTAGTTGTATTCTCTCTCAAACCAAATATATCCCTTAAACCAAATGGATTTCCTATTGGTTTCTTTCAATTTTATTGGGACATTATTTGGAATGATGTTAGTTTTGTAGATTAAGAGTCAGATATAATTAGGGATATTTTGAAACAACTGAATTCCACTTTTATTTCCCCAATTCCCAAAAAATAAAATGTAGGATATTTTTATTCTTATAGACTTATATCCTTTTGAAATGTAATTTAGAAGGTCATTTCTAAAGTTATGTCCAACACATTGAAAAATATTTTATCCAAATTCATTTCCCCATAACAAGGTGGCTTTGTTTCTTCCCTATGGACAAATTCTAGATGGAATCATCATTACCCATGAACTGATCAATTATTTTTATTTTCACAACCAAATAAACATGTTTATCAAATTGGATTTGATCAAAGAAATTGATAAGGTTAATTGGGACTTTATGCTATGCATTATGGAGAGAGTCAAAATTAACAAAGATTGGAGAGATTGGATTTTCAACTACATAAGCTCACCAAAGCTCTCTATTTTGATAAATTGTGAACCAATAGGGTTATGTGGATCTTATAAAGAGCTTAGAAAAAAAATCCACTATCTCCTTACCCTTTCATCATAGTATCAAAATCCCTTGGTAGATGGCTAACTCATCTCAAAGAAGCAGACACATTGAAAGGAGCATTAGTAGCTAACAATGCTCCTATGATTTCCTCCCTATAGTTTGTTGATGACATTTTTTTAGTTACAATTACATCCATACTTGAAACACACACATTAAAGTAAGTCCTTAGCCTTTATGAATAAGCATACGGTCATCAAGTCAATAAAAAAAGTCTAAAATCTTCTTCTTTAAGATTAACATGTATGCCCAAACTGCCATATGCACAATTTTAGATATAAATTCAGGAAAATTACCTTTCACCTATCTGGGTATCCACATCCTTGAAGAGAGAAACTCATATGGACTATGGAATCACATGGTGGATATGATCTTCAGGATGTTGGAAGGATGTAATGGAAAATGGACTTCCTTTGTAGGTAGAATACACCTGCTAAAGTCTTGTCTACATGCTATGCTTATAATATGATCTCAATACTTCATATCTATTTTAAAGTTAAAAAATGCATAAGATACATTTAGATTAGATTCTTATGGGGTGGTACTAACGATGTCATAAAGCTTCCTTTAATAAAATAAAATCAAATTAAGTTTCTTGAAGATTGGGGTGGGAATAAGTGGGGTTTAGAGATTCAAATCAACTTGAAAATGAACTTATGCCTTATGAGCTAAGTTGACTTAGGGACTGCATTATGAACATCAATCCATTTGGCTAAAAATCTTTAGAAATAAATACCGAGGCAATATGAATCCTACAAATCTGCATTTTAAATGTGCAATAAAGGCTTTCACATTTGGAATTTGATGACCAAAGTTCTATGATCATCTTAAGACCCCATCTAAGATGGGATGTGGAAAAATTAACAAAGCAAAGTTTTGGATAGAAGTTTGGATCACACTTTCTCAACTAAGCATTTTGAATTAGTTAAATAATTTACAATCCCAATTCATCGATATAATTATCATATATGTCAAGGACTACATGAATAATAATAGTGATGGTGGAAAGACCTATAAATTCCTAATCATCTTCACTTGATGAAAAAGTAGCCCTTCTAAATTTTCTTAGATATTTCAAATTTTCAAACCAATAAAATAAGTTTGTTTAGATGGGGTTTAATAATGGAAGATATAATGTAAAATATGGTTAATTTTTTTATATTTCTATGGAATTATAGGTCTTTAATCATTTTACCTCAAAATAAATTTAGTTTAGGTAAAATATTTCCAAAAGCAAATGTCTTTATTTGGACAATATGCAAGGATAAGATACTTACCCTAGACCAATTCAAGGAAAATGGTTTTTCAAGGCCCCTCTTGGTACTAATCATCTCCTTATACATTGTCATTTCTTTCACTAAATTTTGAACTCTTTATTTCACAAGTTAAACCTTTCAAATGATCTTCTTCAAAATTTCAAAGACCTAGTATTTGTCTGGTCTTTAAATCTCAAATCTCATCCACTACTATGGATTTGGAATTCCATTCTGAATTTAGTTTTCTCGAATATGTGGCTTAGAAGCAAAATAACATTCAAAGGGTAAATGAGCCTTGACTACCATATTAACTTCAATCAAATAACTTTTCCTTAAATGGCCCCCAAAAGAAGGAAAATTACCCCATAATATTTTGCTTCCTTTAAGCACTAGAAAATCTCACTTGTTGGGGTCCCTGATAAATGGGTTATAAAAATTAGCAGAGGTAGTTTAAAATTTATATGGACCCATCCACAAGGCATAATTATCAAGTTAAATGTTGACGAGGCTGCAAAATGAAATCAGATGGGTTAGAATTGGAGGCATCTTTTGAAATCAGAAGTGCTCACCCATTCTTGGCTACAATGTAGCTTTAGGAAAGTGCATTACAAATTTTGTTAGAGGGGAAATCACTTTGAAGAGGTCTAAAACTCAGCTTTAAATGACAAAAAGACTAACTTAGCTATTAAGTGAGATTCAAGAGTGATTTTGGAGGCTCTGAGGAAGGGAAGCATAAAAAATTGCCAACTCTCTAATGTAATAGAAGATTGCAAAATCCTCCTTGAAAAATTCAATAATTGTGATTTCATTTACATCAGATATAAGGGTCATCAAGTTGCATACCATTTTTCAAATGTTAGTGTTGATCTCAACTCTTAGCAAAAATCCTTAAAATTTGTAACCCCTCCTCTCCTTGGTGGTAGGATTAAAACCTTAGTTGACAAGTATATGGACCCATAATCATGATGTTAATTATGATTTGGCATAGGGAGACGGGATTTTTCTATTTTTTATTAATTTCAATATCCACTCAAATATTGAGAGTGATGGTTGAATTGATTGGGAAAAGACAAGTGGCACATGTGGGGTTGCTTAATGCTTATCACCCATATCCACTCTTGCCATTCTTGGAAAGTGGCAGTTGGTATGGTGGTCTTAAGGCCCTCCCACAACTATGCACTCTCTTCTTCTCTTTGCTTTTATAATTGATTTGTTTGGACTGTTAAGATGCCTTGTGGAGTTGGACTTGATAAAGGAAGTTTATTTGATTTAGTGAATTGTTTTGAGATCAAGGGTCAGTGGATTTATATTTATCTCATTTAATTATTGAGGAAATTTTGATTTTCTTAACGTAGTTGGTTATCTTACATAGATGCTCTTGCAGACAAAGTTTAATAAATATCTCTTTGTTGTGGTTTTGTTCTGTGAAAACATTGTCAATAGTTTGAATCATTTGATTTTATCTATATGGATTTTGATATTTTGGGTCAATTGGTTTAAGATGGTTATTTTACTTTGTTTATTGAAAACTTTAGGCATCTTCATCTTGCACTTTATATAAGTTTGAAACTTTTTGAGGTTTCCAAAATATATGCTTTGGCTTGAATGCTATTTCTATAGAGAGATTGTTTGGAAGGCATAAAATTTGGAAAACTATGAATTATATTTTCTCCAAATCATTATATATGTTTTTTTCATATTGCTAAGGGCATTAAAACTTTTCTGATCTTTCAATTTACTTTTTGTCACAGTCATCATCAAAGTTGGTTTATCTAGAAAAGCTAGACAAAATAGGGGAAAGGATTATGTTGTTAACACTATCAAGTAGATGAATGCTGACATGATTAATAGATATTATCTATAGGCCACCCAAAACTCTTTTCTTATGATGGTAAATGATCTTAAATTGTGGCAAATTCTTAATGTAAAGGGCTTGAGTGATTACGAAAATCAAATTACTACTAAAGAAGCATTGAATTTTTGGATAATGCCTTAGTAGAGGGAATCAAGGATGAATATATTTTGAAGTGGATAGCCAAAAAATTATTTTGGGCTCAATTAGAAGTGAGGATGGGAGAAGACACTTCTATGGATTTCATCTTACAAGACACAAAAGACCCTAGACATTCAACACCTAGACTTGGCACTCTAATAGTTAATCAATTTATTAGGGTGAAAACAATGATTTGTAGTACTTACAACACATGCTGTGCATGAAGATATTGAAAAATTGAGGTTATGTTTGAGTGAGAGGGTGGACCAGATCTAGGTGCTCCTCAAGGCTCTTCTTGTGGATAAATTTTAGAAAGGCCAAAATTTGGATGCAATCTACACCAAGTTTGATATTTCCACTTCCTGATTCAAGGAGTCACAACTGGGAGCATTTTTGGTTGCCTTACATGTGGAAGATGGAGAGAATGAAAGGGGTTTGAGTGTGATGATTTTAGAGTCCAAAGAGGAGAATGCATAATAACGTTTTGATGTTTCAGGCATAGTAATGTACTTAGTTTTTAATTTATTCTAAACTTTCTTTGCCTTCAATTGAAAGGCTTGATCTTTTTGTACCTAAACTTAAATTTTTTTTTGACTATTGTTTGTACTTAAACTTGGTTTGATTTTATTTTGATTAATATTATATATCAATGCATTTTGACAAAAAAAATCATAAATTAGAAAATAATTTTAAATTAACAAATAAAATTATTTCATAGTATTCCTAACAATAAAAAAATTGGTTTGATTTTTATAAGGTTTAAAAATTAATACAAATTAATTGAATAGGAGAATTTTTTTCGTCTTAGAATTTTTTCTAGGAGACAATATTAAGAATTGTTTTGGCTCTACCAGGGTTTCATGTATGCATACAGTTATAGGGTTTTATTACAAGTCTTCTCGAGCTGTTATACTAGCTTTGCTGGATATTCTATGCCATTTTTGTGTAAATGTTTACATTTACTTCCACCTTTATGATGATTTTTGCCTTTAGATATGGTTCTAAACCAGTCTAATGCAACTTTAATTGTAAAATGCAGAGGGCATGGTACTAAAGTGAGTAGAAAAGTTTATTCTAAAATTTACAAGGTAATGATTCAAATAATCCCTTTTGAGTCTATTGATGTTATTAATTCTATATGGCATTGGTATGGGAATAATAGTCTTATTTATTATTACATCAGATGTATCCCCTATGATCAATCTTTCACTTATTAAGTTAAGTATGTTTGGGTGTTGTATATTATTAAACTCTCTGGAGTTTTTAATTTGATGAAAGGTGTTTTCTTTGATAGAACTAAACATGTGAAAACATTTTCGAATAATATTGTTATTGGTAATGTGGAACATGTTGATGGTGTTATTTTGTTAGTCCCATAATTATGTAGTCTCAGGGTAGGCCTCTCTCAACATACTTATGTGATTCAAAATTCCATGATTTCCAATCCCTTTAATGGTGTTATTTGATGAAATAGTCAAACCTTTAGGTCCACAAATTAGTCATGATTGTGATAGGTTTTATTCTGATCAACCTAAAAACTAAATTTGTGTGAAAATGGATATCACAAAATATTGAAAGAATATTTGGATATTCAAGTGGGTTCCCACTATTTTATCATAAAAATGTTTATATCAAAATGCATAACACTTATTTCTGTTGTTAGTCTCCCAACCAAAACATATAGGATTATGTGATTATGACACTCTTTGAGCCCAAACTAGCCACTGAAGTTCCTTTAAAGGCCAAGAAATAATAGGGATGGACTATTATTGGGGGTATAAATACTAGATATAGGCACCTAAAATCCCAAATGAAATAATAACATCTGCCAATGCCAAGCTAAAACAACATGTGTACAAAAAAGTGGAGTATAGTGGTCCTTGGGTAAGTCTAATGTCATTGAGCCAAACTTTGCTAGTTATGGACACTGAAGGAATTAATTTAAGTGTTGGTACATCTAAATTGATTCCTTTGCCTTATAGGAGGTCTCATAACCCACCTTGTGGTTGTAATTACTATACAAGGGGATGGTGGTGTAAAATGCTACTCCATTTAGAATGTCAATTTTTTGCATCCAAATAAGCAATCTCTAATTAGGAATTAGTTCACTATACTAGTTGCCAATGAAATTGAATACAATTATGCATGGGGGATTCCTACACTTACACACACACACACATCTCATATAATATGTATGGCCTAAAAAATACTCCAATATAATTTTCTGTGAGGGAAACTTGTCAACAACTAGGAGTCTTTTGCATCATTTGCCTTCAATAAATCAAACACTTAAAAAATTTTATTCTAAAGACTTCTTTGAAGTGCATATTCCCTAATTATTTGAATTACACCACCTTTCATGAGGACAAGTGTGGTGTTAAAACAACTTTTATTTCCCCTAAACTTACCTCTACATTATTTCTTAGGGAAGGATCCAATGTTATACTATTTTGTGTGGGTCACATTTGATATTGGTGGTCATGTCTTGATCCTTGTAAACATTTATGTGCCTAATAATAGTCTAGATTCGAAAGAGTTATACCAGTGGTTTGTTGACCCACTCCTTTCCAACTAGATGATTTACAATTATTTTAATATGCTTGAAGCACTTGGGGATAAGGAAAGTGTCTCACACATTAATAATACTAATGTAAGCACTAACAACAAAATCTTAACATAGGAATAGTGATATTTTCTAATGCATTGGTGTGTTGGGATGTGTGAAGCTTAGTTTTATTTTAAAATATGTTGGGTATTGTAAAATATTAATTTTTAATGATAGTTGATGAAATGGATTGATGGTTCATGTGGTAAAACTTCCATGCTGGTCCACATCATGCTTTCAAATGGTTGCATTGTGTAATACTTACCAAGCAACATGTTTTCAACTTACAATTCAAAGGTGTTTTTGCTATCAAGGTTCATCTAGAAGTAGTTATTTTATATCATAATGCCATCACTTTCTAGCTTGTTTTGGGTGACAAGTTGTAGAACATACCTCACATGCAATTTTTCATTTATCATTTCTACTTTGTGCATGAATTAACCATTCGACTCATCTCCTAAGTTTATAATTTGGTGCCATAACATCCTTATGCTAATAGTTGGATTTCCTAGTGGAATGAAATCTTTTCATGTACGACCTCCTTTCTCAAATAATATGGTAAATAAGTGGAAATAATTCACAAAAGCATTGATAATTCTCTTGCTAAGAAATTCAATAGGTTTTCTTCTTAGCTGAAGCTCAATACGTTTGATATCTAGTTATAGTCCATGGCTAGTCATCTCAAATATAAGCTTAAGCTTGTGGAGAACCATGCAACTAAAGGGACTCAAATCTGTGCTTGCCTTTATTGGCTTAAAGTTGGGGATAGAGCTTATAAATAATTTTTCAAATCTATACATGCCAAGCAGACTAGAGACCAAGTCAAAGAAATCAAAGTTTCCCAATGACTTACTAAAATTCATGATATTTCCAATGCATTTATGGACCAATTTAAATTAGTGTTTCATGCATAGTCTAAATCTCAAAATTAAGTCCAAGCTCTTTAGAAATTAATTGATGTTGTCTCTTGCATGTTCATGCTCTATGAACAAATTATTTATGACGTTCCATTTAATTTAGAGGAGTTCCATATAAATTTTCTTTAAATGGCTAATGATAAATCCCTAAGTTTGAATGTTTTTATTTGTAAATTTTATAAGGCCACTTGGAATTTTGTAGGAACAAACTTGCTTCAAGTTTATAGAGAGGATTTATAGTTCAATCCCTTAGGAAACATTATAAATGAAGGCAATCTCAAATTTGTTCCCAAGATTGGGGAGTTGGAGTTAATTGTTAGTTGGAGGCCTATCAATTTTTGAAACGTCTTATGAGATCTCTGCCAAAGCTCTTACACTCCATATACGTTATATTCTTCATGCAAATATTAGACTAGAGAAAACATGTTTTTGAAAATCAAAAGTCAGTACATTATTTAAATATCATTGTAATTTGAGAGTTAATGGAAGGGGCTCATGTCTCCCCCATAGTGAATTATGTTTCTAAAACTTGATTTTTGGAAAGCTTACAACTCTATTGAATGGTTATTCATTCTTTCCATGTTGAAAACTTTAAGATTTCGGATTTATTTTTATCTACTTCTCAAACACTCTTTACAAATGCTTTGGGTTTTCTGTCTACGAATGATGTCATAAGTCTGAGATATTTGGTATTTTTCACTAAATCATATAGGGATGTTCGCTTGCTCCTATGCATGTTCTTAACATTTTTAAGGACTTTGGGTACCTACTTACTTGCAAAGCTGAGAAAGGTGTTATTAGGGGCATCACTCTCCCTGATATAAAGACTCAACTTCTTAATGGCCATTTTAAAAATGACTCTTTTATAACACTTGCATAGAATGAGGGTTTGTTTTATTAAGCTCTTTCAAGCATTGATGCTTCTTGCAATGCTTCAAGTTCAAACATGTAATTGATATCAACTCAATGTTATTGATAAATTATGATGCTTAGATTTGAGTGGCTTGAACATTTTCACTGGGAGTGGATTGAGAGAGAAGATATGTTCGAATTTATGAACATCTCTTTTCCTCACAAATATCTCTTCTTCCCTTTGGTAATATATTTTTCAATGGATTGAGAAGAAAAAATCCTACTAGATTATCAAGTCATTATTCTTTGCTACTCAATTTTAGGTTTGCACCAAAATTCTTGCAGCTACTATTTCCATTATTCCTCTTACTGAGCTCTGTGTAAGGCAACATATGATAAGCTTTCCAAGTTACTACAAGATTTCTTTTCGGCTAATTCCAAGCAAACTCACAGTTTTCATAACGTGGTTTGGGAGATATAGTATCTTCCCCAAGACAAAATAGGAATGTGAATTATCAATGTCCACATACATGGTATTTCCTTATGTGCCACATTAGTTGTTTGAGCAATTGAATGGCCTGAGGTCTTGAAAATTCTTCTCAGACATTGCATTTTTATAGATGTTCCCTATGGTAAAGAGTTTTGGAATGGGATTCATCGTTGTGGTTAAAATTGAAGGCATTTTTGTTCACTGTGGTATTTGGAAAGATTTTGAGATTGTCAAAGCATTTCTCAAATGGGTTGGTGATGGGTTCTAAACTAGGCTTTCTTTTAACAACCATAGCCTATGATGGCCTCCCATCATTAAAAATAATACATTGCCATTAATATAAATTCCAGGAATTAAGGCACCTAGGCTTTTAAAGAACATGCACTTATATTGTTTGTGATATTGTTTCTTCATAATAGTTAACTCCTTGGTCTATTTTGCAAAAGAAATATAAGCTTCTTGCCTTAAATTTACCTTCGCTCTCGAGAATCTAGGAACTTGTATCATATGTTATGATGCACAAGCTTAGTTTTCAACCACCATCTTCTTGGGAAAAAACATTATCATTGGAACTTTGATCCACCTTTCAAAAATTATTCTCATGCCTTACTGTATACAATTATTGGCCCCTTCTCCTTAGGTATTGACAAGCTTAACAACAGGGGGAGTTTAAAGTCTTTACCTAAAACTTATATTTTTTTGCCTCAACCACATTTAGGAGGTTAAGTTGGAGAAGAAGTTAGCTCATTTTTTACAGTCTTTAATTTATCAAGAGTTGTCATTAGGTAAGTGGCTACATCACATAGAAATTGTTTACATCAAGTATCCTTTTCATAATAAGCCAAACTACTTCAAGCATCTTTTTAGACTTTTCTTCACACCCAAAGTGCTCGGAAATGAATTCATAATCTTTTCACACCCTTAATCTATTTGAAAACTCTATACAATAAAATAATTACATGAAGTATTTGGAAATGAATTTATGATCTTTTCTTACCTTTAATCTATTTGAAAATTCTATGCAATAAACTAATTACATAATTTATATATTTTTTTAACCACTGCTTTATACAGTAATTTTAAGTTAAGAGCTCACGAATGAAAGGTATCCATTTCGTCAAAATTACCCGAGACACGATTCCAATCTCAGCGCTTTTATTATATCCGATTTTACTAATAATAAAAATTGATCCATAATAAACTCTTTGTAAACAAAACAACTTCAATTAAACTAACAAATATTTAATACATAACTTTTATTTAAAATTCCCTCGTATTTAATGTTCTTTTACATATTTCTTCAATACTAATAAATACCTTCCAAATACCATGTAAGTTTAGCTATACAATTTTTAAAAAATAAAAATAAAATATTAACTTTCCAACTCCGAGTGAGGATTCCGTTGGTCGACCGGTGGTTCACAAAGACGTCGACCGGCAAAAGCAAAGTGAGTCACCGGTGGAAGGGGCTGTCAACCTGGTTTGAATTTGACATCAATTGGTCACATTAAAAGATTTTGTTTGCTACTGCCATTGATTTCTCAAGTGGGTTGACTTTCCAAAGTGGATTTTTATGGTTTTTCAAATATAGAAAATTCGTCAACAAACATATAAATAATGCTCAACTTCAACCAATAATGGATTAATTGAGAAATATCTTAAAATCATATTAATTAATGATTATTAAACGTACGAGAGTTATTTTTAGTTGTTTACATATCTCTTCTTAGTCACATTTGATATTTTTACATAAATATTATAGAAAATACAATTGTTGGAGAGCCACTTGTTATAAGTAGAAAAATATTCTTTTAGTTGTTGCTAGATCATTGGGACAATATGCCTTACATTGTGTGCCTTCTTCTTCACCATTGCATGATGGTGCTTTGCAGGGGAGATGCTACCATTACATTTGCTCTTGTCAACATCCTTGTAGTTATGCAAGATGCTTGTTGTAGAACGAAGGCCATTCCCTGTTTTGACTCAACGTAGTGGGTGGGCTTCGTTATCTTACCATGACAATATTCCATTGTTGGAATTAACCATTTCTCCTTATGAGAAATAAGATAATCTAAATAATCAATAAATTGATGTTATTATGAAAATTGTAAGCAAATACCAATTGATATTTTATATTTGAATACGATGAGTTGCCTAACACTAGGTGAAATTCTAAACCAGGGGAAATTTCAGTGGTAAAAATTCGTTAATTCACGAATATTCTTCTTTTTGAAATTTGGTTTTGATTATGTTGGAGGGCCACTATATAGGTCCGGGTCGCCTAAAAATTAGGAATGTAAGATATTTCCTAGGTCGACTCGTCAAATATTTATAATAATTTAGTGGTTAGCCATCTAATTCACTTTATATACACAGTTAAAATGAGGGCAAAGGGGGGTATTTATAAGTGGAGGGCGACAACCAAGGTAGCTGGTCACCTATGAAACCAAAGGGTATCAAGCCGAACGATTACATCGGCCAGTATATTAGAAGCATGAACTACTTAATTGCTTTGAATAACTAATGTCACTAAATGCCATCTACGCTGGTTGGCGACGCCGATTGATAGCTCCAATTGAACAGTTATAATACACCGCCAAACTATACACTGGCCATCTAACAACGCTATCTGGTTGAATTGTTTAACTACATTGTTATTAGCTTCACTCATAAAGATAAGGTACAATGCCTTTGGGGAATAAAGAAAAAATTGCAGGTTAAACACTTTCTCTGTCATTGCACATGGGGTGACCCTTACATTGGATGCTATATAGGTAGTTCATACCATGGGGCTCACCATGTTCATACAATCCACAAATTTCTCATTTTTTAATCCAAAAGTTGTCAGTATAGTGACGTGTCTAACAATATTGAGACAATTTTCTCCATGAACATGCTCTCTTCTCTCAATGGCGAATATGAACAATTTTCTCCATGATACAACCCCCTTTCCATGTCTTCACGAGATTCACATCTCATTTGCCCAAAGGGGCCCATTTCATTATTTAAACCCAAATCATTTACATATTACTTGAAAAAAGAAAAAAGAAAAAAAAAAGAAAAAGACATAAAACAAAGTCTTTAAAAGAAAAAGAAAAGGACAGGGAAACCATGTCTTTTTTTGAGAGTTTACTAAGGTAAGTTTAAGGTTTGCAATTACTGTATATGCGATCATTTCATATTTTTATTATATAGGGGTATTTAATTATATTTTAAATATAAAATGTATTTATTTTATCTTTTTTAAAATTAAAATTTGCAACTTCTCTTTCAAAAATATAAGTTTTTCTTCATTAAATAAAAATAATTTTCGTTATTTATGACAAATTTTTAAAGAATAATCTTCATTATATTTTAAATAAGAAACTTGAACTTTCATAGATTATTAGAGATATCAACACTCAAACTTTTAAAATATTATAAGAACATGAATTGTAAAATTTTGAATCTAGTTTCTAAATTACTATTATTTTTAAAATGAGGGCAGGGGGCGAAGTGTGGTGAGAGGGCGGGTGGCGGTGGCAAAATGGGGTCTTAAGTGGGCATGTTTTTCTGAAAAATAAGAAACTTGAACTTTCATAGATTATTAGAGATACCAACACTCAAACTTTTAAGATACTATAAGAACATGAATTGTAGCATTTCGAATCTAGTTTCTAAATTACTAATTTTTAAAAAATGGTGAAGTATAAGTCTGCTGAACAATTAAAATTCAAAGAGGTGCTCATGTTTTTAAGTAAAAATAGTAGATAGCTAGTTGTCTCCGCCTCCCCTCCACCACTCTTTATATAAATTGTTCGTATTTTTAAAACCCTTTGTTGGGAATTCAAATAAGATTATATAGTTTTCTACCTATTTTTTAAGATTTTTTTAAAAAGTACTTTTTAAAAATAGTTTTACAAATAAATAGAACTTGAAAATTATAAATTCTAGATAATCGAGTGTGCCTCCCTTAACTACCTTAAAAAAATCATTTTTTTTCGTTGCGTATATAATAAGTTCTAGTTTGTTATCCTGTCTATTTTTTAAATTAGGAAGAATGTAATGAAAGATACATAAATAAATTTGTACATGTATATTTACAACATATAAAGACATATTTAGAAATGAATAATGATGAAAACCTTAATTAGTTAAATTATATATATATATATATATATATATATATATATATATATATATATATATATATATATATATATATATATATATATATATATATATATATATTTAAAAAGAGGAGAGCTTGCTCGACATAGGAGTCGTATTTTCATAAAATCTATTGATGAAATTCCTAGTTATTATCATGGCCAAACATGAATTTTCTCATATTCATTATGAAACATGGATTCAACTATGTTTGTGTAGGTCCAGAGCTCTGGGTTGGAAATCCAAGCTATTTCTAAGCCTAAAGGCTTATGTTTTAAATATAACAGGGTAGAAGCATGTACATGTTATAGCGCCTACATGCTATAGCTTCATATTTGCATAAGGTATTGTAACATCAAGACAAAAGATGAGTTTCTTTAGTAGAAATCAAAACAAATTGAAATGTTACCTAATCAATGCAAGTGTCCTCTAATTGAGCTAAAAAGAAATGAAAGTGAAGTAAGAAATTGATTAACCTTCACTTACCCACCTGTCGATATGATTTTGCTTTAGATGTGATGAATGTGTAGTTGAAATCTTTGTGGATGATGCGTGGACAAATCAACATCGTAACCCATTGCAAACTAGATGATTGGATGATTTACCTTAGCTAATGATACTTGATTAATAATAATTTTTTACAACACTTCATTATGTATCAAGACTTATTTAAGATGGAGAGGAAGCCCTCTATTTATAGATTTCCCTGATTGATGTGAACCATTGGATGAAGATCAAGATCAATGGATAAGAAGAGGTTCCACTCTTCATAAATGAGGAGGGTTGAATATGAAAGAAACCACTCATAAAAGTTTGGAGTGTGCAAGAGATTCTATTAAGAATGCTTAGAGTATGTAAGAGCATGTCATAGACCTTGCTTGCACACTTTTCTTTTTGCATTGAAGTTAGCTTGGAAAAGGGATTTTGATCTTGGATTTGGTACAAGATTGTATTATGATTTGAGGGGGATGATGTCATGATGTGAGGAATATTAGCTTATTTGTATTGATCAAATATGTATTTTCAAAAGCTATGGAATTTCTCATTAGAAGAAAGTTAGTTAATCTGGATTAATTAACTAATGAAGAGGGATGTGTATTTTTGTGGGATTGAAGATGGTTGAGGAAGAAATAATTAATTGATCAGGGGTATGAATAAAGAATTATCTAGGGATGTTAGTTTGGATATAAGATTGATTCGAAAGTGATGTGATGATAGA
The DNA here is from genome assembly GCA_037957365.1 of Torreya grandis. NCBI lineage: Eukaryota > Viridiplantae > Streptophyta > Pinopsida > Cupressales > Taxaceae > Torreya > Torreya grandis. Next base: position 1,673,035 of record JARHVA010000525.1, read on the forward strand.
TTAGGGTGTATTAGCATGATTAGAACACAAGTTGATGATAGTTAAAATCGACATGAAGTGTCCGATTTTAAGTGTCCACAGGTACCTTATGGGCATTGAATAATCTATTGCTTGAAGTTTCTAAGTGGGAGACTTCACATGCATACCAAATGATGAAATTTATATTTAATTTGTGTTTATATTCCCTAATTATATTGAATTTTATTGAGAAAGGCCCTAGTTAAGTGCAAGAATGGAAATGAAAATTGAAATGAGAGGAAGAAAACATAAATGGCATTTATTTGTCATTGTTTCATTTTGATAGGTAATTATTAAATTGAATTTGACCAATTAAAATTTATGGTGATTAGATGTTAATATTTGAGATAAAGAATTATGGATCCATAACGCTAGTTGAAGTTAAATTGATTATCCCCACTAGAGTCCTTAATTGAACCAGATGTTGTTATTTCAACTATTTTGATGGAATTATACGTCAATTGAGTGTCATTGAATAAATTAAGGTTTATTTTGGGTGACTTGGTCATAGTTAGGCACCAATCATCTTTTTTATGTTATTGGATGTCATTATTTATGCAATTAAGATCAAATTATAGGATGATAAGGTGTTATCTGATAGTTTATGGGGAAATCACACATATTTGATCACCATTTGACATTATTTGTCGATTGAATGTAATTTTAGCCTCAATTTCAAGTATATAATGTGATTTGGGGCTCATTAGCCCCAATTGAGTCCTTGATTGAACCAATCCCTTAATTGGTTTAGTCATGGATGTAATTTCGGCCATTCATGCTTCATAAAACTAATTATGACAATATAAAGAGATATTTTGGGCTTATTTAGACCCAGTTGAGTACTTGGTTAAACCAATTACTCGATTAGTTCAATAAGGGATGGAATTTGGGTTAATATTTCATTGTGAACCTAATTATAACTAGATAATGTGATATGGGGCTCAATTATCTCCATTTGAGTCCTTGATTGAACCAATTTATCGATTAGTTCAATCAGGGATTAAATTTAGAGTAATTGAGCCCCATGAACATAATGACCACTATAAAATGTGATTTGGGGTTCACAAATCCCTAGTTCAGTCTTTGTTTGAAACAATTACTTGATTAATTAAATTATGGTTATAATTTGGGCCAATCAAGCCCTATCAACTTAATTACGACTATAAAATATGATTTAGAGCTCACTTGGTCCCAATTAAGTCCCTAATTGAACCACTTACTCAATTGTTTCAATCAAGGATGTAATTTTGGTCAATCTTTCCCTATGAACCAAGTTATGAGTATATAATGTGTTTTGAGGCTCAATTGGCCCTAGTTGAGTCCCTGATTGAAACAATTACTTGATCGGTTTAACCATGGATATAATTTGGACTAATCAAACCCTGTTAACCCTTAATTGTGACTTTAGAAAGTGATTTAGAGCTTAATTGTCCCAAATAGAGTTATTGGTTTAACCAATTACTTGATTGAGTCAATTAAGATGCAATTTGGGCCAATCTCATCATTTAAACTTAATTACTACTATATAATGTGATCTAGGGTCCAATTGGCCCCAATTGAGTCCTTCATTTTAAAAGAGTTGCATCCAAGATCACCAGATCAACAAATGCATATGATGGAGTGATCTCACTGTTAGGTTGTGGAGCTAAAAGCTTCACTGATGCAGACATGAAGGAGGTTTTAGGAAGGTTGCTGAGTGTTACTGTCGCCGGCGTCGGTCAGGCCAACCGACGTCGGCAGGGAGGAGACAGGAAGGCAACTGACGTCGGTCAGAAGTCGGCCGGCGTCGGCACCCCCCGGGCAAACAGGGATCGACGTCAGTCACCTGTGTGGTTCGGACTACAAATGTTACGGGCAGTTAGTTGATGAACCAAGTGTTTGCATGTTGAGAGCCAATTTTAGACTAAGAGTTGCAGATCTAATTATTGTAATTAGGTGTCTAATTATTGTTTGCATGAGATCTATATAATAGACTCATGGATTGTATTGTAAACTTGTGCTAGAGAGTAAGAGAGCAATAATATAAGCTCCTTCTGTGTGTGAGGTGAGCATGGTGTGTTCCTCCTAGTGCCACAGTACCAAGTGTGGGTGCTGGATTGGAGAATCATCAGGGTTCTTCATGTATGTATGATCTTGGTCATCAGGTGAGCATGGCTATGATAGGAGATCTACATGGATAAGTAAGATCATTGATTTGCAGGTGTATGTGTGTGCAAGGTCAAGGTTCACAAGTGTGCAGAACCAGATTGATTTGTAAGTGTGCAAGATCAGATAGGATAGCAACACAATAGGGAGCAAAATCAAGTGGGATCTACTTTGAGTACAGTGTGTACTTGTGGAGTGAGTGGAGCACAGGTGTAAGGTGAACACCAACTTTGTGTTTGAGTTGGGTGTTGGGACCTAAGGGAGAGAGCTTTGAGGGAAGATTTACTATTTATGTCCTAGAGGTGTGGGATCCCTAGAGGTGTGTAAGGAAGAAGAACTGTGGCAGCCATCTTTGTTGTATTTCCTTCTGAAAGAGTTTTAATACAAGTTGTGTATTGTCTCTCATATCATGTGTCATTTCTGAATTCTAGTTACTTGTGTATTCTGGTTAATTTCCGCATATTAAGTTGCTTGGTAATCAATTGTGTGCTTCCATTATTTATCCCAACACTCACGACTCGAGCAAGTGTATATCATAATAAGGTTGCTAGTGAATGAAATTAAGCATAGAGGAATATTGAAAAAGGAATAAAAGCAAATAAAATACTCTATATCATGCTAAATTAAGAATACAAAGGAAGAGAGGTGTATATATAGGTTGGAGAGGGAAAGATATCACACATTCTAGTGAATGTGGTACTAATCTTTCCAAGTAACCAACATGACCTCTAGAGCCCTAAGCAAGCTAATACAACCATGTAGCCAAAACCCACTAGGAAAAAGGGCTACACCAACAGATTTAACTAGTTACTCCATTAGTTTAATAAAATATGTAATTTGGGATAATTAAACCCCATGAACCTAATTGTGATTATAAAATGTGATTTAGGGCTCACTTGGTGCCAATTGAGTCCTTGATTGGACCAATTAATTAATTATTTTAATTAGGGACATAATTTTGTCTAATAAATCCTCTTGAAAATTTAATTACAACTATAAAATGTTATTTGGGGTTTAATTGGCCATAATAGAGTATCTCATTAAACCAATTACTCTATCATATCAATCAAGGATGCAATTTGGGCCAATATTTTCCTATAAACCTAGTTGTAACTAGAAAATGTGATTTGGGACTTAATTGGCCTCAATTGAGTCCTTAATTGAACCAATTACTTGATTACTTTAATTAGTGATGCAATTTGGGCAAATTGAGCTCTATGAACCTAATTACAATTATAAAATATGATTTGGGACTTACTTTGCCCAATAATGTACTTAATTGAACCAATTACTCAATTGATTCATTCAAGGATGCAATTTGGGCTAATCTCTCTCATGAGATTAATTTTGAATATATAATGTGATTTTAGGATCAATTGACCTTGAATTGAGTCCCTAATTAAACCAATTACACAATTGGTTGACTCAAGGGTGCCATTTGGGCCAATCGAGCTCTATAAATTTTAATTGTGACTATATAATGTGATTGGAGCTCAATATGCCCTAATAGAGTCCCTAACTGAACTGATTACTCAATTGGACCAATCAATGATGCAATTCAGGCCAATCTCACCTCTTAAACCTAATTGTGACTATATAATGTGATATGGGGCTCAATTCACCCCAATTGAGTTTCTAATTAAACCAATGATTGGATTAGTTTAATTAAGGATTTAATTTGGGCCAATTGGGTCTCACAAACTTAATCATGACTATAAAATTGGAATTAGGGTTCACTTTGCCCCAATTAATTCCTCATTAAACAAATTACTTAATTGGCTCAACCAGGGATGTAATTTGGGCCAATCTCTCCATATGAACCTAAATATGACTATATCATGTGATTTTGGAGATCAATTGGTCCCAATTAAGTCCTCGACTTAACTGATTACTCGATTTAGTCAACTAGGGGTACAATTTAAACCAATCAAGCCATGTGAACCATTAATTATGACTATATTTTATGATTTGGAACTCAATTGGGCCCAATTGAGTCGTTGATTGAACTAATTACTTGATTAGCTCAAGCAAGGATGCAATTTAGGCCAATATTTACTTATGAACATAATTACAATTATATATGTGATTTGGGACTCAATTGTCCCTAATTGAACCAATTCTTTGATTGGTTCAATTGGGGATGTAATTTAGATCAATTGAGCCCTGTGAACCTAATTAGAAGTATATAATGTTAATTGTGTCCCTATTTGAGTATTTTCAGGTTTATAGAGAGATTAACACAAGAAAATATTTATTACAATTTTATTCATCTTATGGAGATATTTATACATTTTCAATATCCTATAAAATAGGAGTTCTAGTTTATTTTATCAAACAATTCATGTTATGTTGAATGAGTTGTTATAACTCATGTAACCACACACCTAATTATTATTATCATTATCATATGATATTATTGTAACTAATAATATATGTTAAGAACTTAATATTCCTAACACACACCCCCTCCCCTCCGCCTGCCCCGCCTTAATATAAAAATAGGAAAGTAATATATGTTAAGAACTTAATATTCCTAACACACCCTACCCAGAAGAGTGGTTATCTGACAGTGTGTTTTATACAGTACCTGTGCTAAGTTCATTTTCTATGTGTTTTCATTAAGCCCCTATTAAAGCTCCCTATAGTTTGATCTTTATATCAAATAAAGTGTCTATTTGCCCCCTTCTGGTCTGAAGTGATAAAATAGTTGAGTAGATCAAAATCATTTGGTGTGTCACAATTTAGATAATTTCTATTTTGGTTATATCCTTCTCCCTTTTCACCCCCCCCATTATTAGCAGTAGTACTGAAAGAACCTAGAGATGCATCAAAGGGAGCTAGCCCTTATCTAGAGATTCTCCCCTCAAACTTTCCAAGCCCATAGCAAGAGGGGAGTCTCCATTGTGTTGCGTGGAAGAGTGAAGCCCAGCCTTCTTTCAAGGGTGCAATCCATAGCATCAACATGTCCTAGGGCCATATAGGGACTATATGGGTCAGGTTCAATTCATGTTGATGTCAGCTCATTCCCCCTTTCCACTACGCTCTCACCATTTTATGAGCTTGGACCGTTTAGTATCTCATCATTCTCAATCGAGTTGAGATACTTCAAAAATTCCAAGAAAATTTGAAAATCATTTAGAAAAAACAAAAACATTGATCACTTCTTTGCCTTTAGGATTTTGGGAACCCTTACCAAGTCACAAGAAATCATTTGTTCCTTAGTTTCCTCATCCTGTTTGGCCTTTTATCCCATACACTTACTATTTTACAAGATTTATCTTATTCTTCCATCACATCTATCATGTTTTTTTTTCATTAGTTATCATTTTCTTCCCAGTTTCTAAGAGAACTACATTCAGCCTAAAGTTTTGTTGGATATATCATCCATGGAACTATGTAGACAACATTCACTTGCCTAGTGCATATGGAGACATCTCAACGATCCCCTTCCTCTTCTTCTATTCCCCCCATCCTATTTGTTTGTTAAGTTATCACCTATTTTCTAGGGGCAATGTTCATCGTATTGTTTGTACTAACACTGGGACTAATTGTTGTTTGTTGCTTTATTTGTTTGTGTGTTTGTTCATCTACCTATTTATTTGCTTTTAGTACTATTGCCTTAAATTCATTTATGTGCATTCATTCAGAGATTCCTTGCATACTTAGTCTTGAATCCATCCATATTCATACATCAACATTATCATCATGGTTTTTATCATTGGTTCATTCTTTTCCTTAGAGTATTAGATCACAAGAGTTGATCCTTATGCATATTTCGACCAAATCCTCATGGTTTTTTATCATGATGCCTATCGTCAAATGTTATAGCTAAAATCAGATTCGAGAGGTCTACACCATCAATGGCATCATCGACATTTCCTCAACACCAACACCAACAACAATCCCAATCATATCCCAAATAGAGTAATTAAACAATGAAAGAATTTCAACTTTTTTTAGTTCAGATGAGCATATCCCTACTAGCAAGTTATCCCAATTCATCTTTAACCTCTGTATGAAGTTATCATCATCATGTTTTCATTCATCATCTATCAATCTTATTTGCCATAATCAGAGTCTAATGATTATAACCACCTATGGGCAAATCATTGTGCATTGTTCCACCTGCATTCTCAATGCTTATAACCACCTTTGGACGAATCATTATGTCATCACCAATCATTTACTTTCTCTACCCACCTAGGGAATGTTGTTATCTTATTTATCTGTCCTAACTAGGGAAGATCCATCTTCTCAATGATTATAACTACCTTTGGACAAACAATTGTTTTATCATACCACATTTTCATAATCGGGGTACAATGCTTATAACCGCCTTTGGGTAAACCATTGTACACCATTCCACTTGCATTCTCAATGATTTTACCCAACTTTGGGTAAATATTTGTGTTCTCACCCCATCATCTTCATATGTTTTGTCCCTTCGTTTCACGTATTTATTTTGATGGATCATTTGCCACTCCTTTTGCCAACCACTCTCTCGAGGGGGGGTACTACAGTTCATCCATTGCGATTAAATTCATAAGCAGACAAAACATTTTTATTCTTTTAGAAGACATTACTATGCTTACAGATTGTAAAGCCTTCCCAAATAGGGGAAAACTATAGACTTCTAAAATTGACCACTAATGACTTCATACCCAGATTTAGACCAATTCTTGCCAATCATTGAATACCTAGCCCAATAATTTCTAAGTGTCTCAAATTTAGCTTCATAACCATGCAAATAAATCAGCTTGGCCCATAAATAAATTAATTTGTGCTAAATGCACATTAAATTAAATAAAAATTCAAACAAACGTTCAAATACCTAAAAGAGATTAATTAACTTCCAAATCCAAATCCAAATCCAAATCCTAATTGGATTCATCCTTGAGCAAACAAAGCAATTAAATCAATTATCAAAAAAGAAAATTCAAATATCAAGAGCATCTAAAATATCCTAGGAATGAATCATTACCTTTGCGAGTTGTCTCAAATGGAAAATATCTCAAAGCACACCTATTCAAGCTAATCATGACCATTTGGACACCTATAATCTCAACCATGGTTGATAAACTCAACCAAGGTTAGGATTTAACCCATTCCAAGTTGATTTCAAAACCTATAAAAGCATGCATGGACCTCTTCATTTAACAAGCTATTTTGGTGCAAAGTTACTATGCATAAATGAATCGAGAGCTTAATCAAAGTAATATTATGATTCAGAATTTCATTCATGAAGCAAATGCATAAATTTATAATGCTAAAATTGATCCAAATCATTGAATCATCAAGCCAAGCCAAGCATTGAACATGGTGCTAAGAGGAGATGAAGGTAGCCACACTCCACTGATGAAGACCTCTTGAGCATAATAGGAGCAAGCCAATCGAACAAACCTCTTGGAGCATTCAAAGAAGGTAAAAATATATGTTTTCTTGAATTTTTGTTGATATTTTGTCATTTGTTGTTTGTTCACTATGCCTCCCTCTTTGACCTAGGCAAGGTAGTGTTTGCTTGTTAGTGTGCTAGTTTTCATTTTGGATGATTTTTAGTTGATTTCATTTTGAAATAACATATGATCTAACCACCCTCCTTGGATTCCTTGATCACATATCTATCATCCATACTCATCCCCCAGTCTTTTGGTCATTCGATCACATCATTTATTCTCTCTTATCCTCTTCATAATATTGATCAACTTTAGCTTTGATCCATACCCATCATTAGTCTTATGAAACCAGTCTTACCCTGGCCTAAAAATCTCCCTTACATGCATCTTTGCCTGGGATACATCTAAAGCTTACGACCTTTTAGTCTTATCATCATCATGTTACAATTGATTCCTCCTTGGGTTCTGTCGACAACCATGACACCCATCATCTTTATTCCCTATGCATGTGTCTTTGCCAGGGACATCATCAATTTTTAGCTCATTTCTCAAATCAGACTTATCTTCTTCATCTTTTATCTCACATTTTGCATCCCATTCCCTCGTCTATTCATATCATCTGACCCATCATTTATTATTTTGAGTGGCCATCCATCTCATTCTTCCCTGTATGTCCCCTCGAAGGGGCGTCATATATACTAACATCATCTACTAACATTAGTCTATGACATGGTTTTTCTTTAAAAAATCATTACTCCTTTTACTTCATTTCAATCACAATGCCCTTTCAAAGAGGGGCAAAATGTATGCATATAAATTTGCTCACTTACATTATTGTCACTAATACTCTTATTAGTCGACACTAATTTCACTTTTCTCATTTATTTTAATGTATCCCCTCTTCCTAGTCCATTTATCTAATAGCCCCCTTCAATAATTCATCATTCACTAAGCTTATTCATCCCCACCAATCAATTAATTATCCTAAATCTTTATTATCCTATCCTAATGCCACTTACCTTTTATTTGGAAATTTCAAATTCTCAATGGCCCACCTATTAGCCTATTCCTAGGCTATCATACACCCCTAGTCCAGAATCCCTAGCTAACCTCATTATAATCACCATTAGTCCCTAAGAAAGATTCTAGAACCCTCCAAATCTATAGTTTTCCCTTTTCTAACCCATCCTCTCTAGAAACCTCTAAATCTAGAGGCTTCCAAGGAATTTTAAATCCTTGGATAATCCTTATCCATTGATGTCCCCAAACTAAGTTTGAATATTTACCTCCTTCTCTATTTAACCAAGGCCACTCATCGATTGGAGCCAACTTAGAAATCCATGTCCAAATAGTCATTACATCCAACATCCAACATCTTTGATCAAGCAATATCATAGTATCAAAATTTTAGTCCATGTTATATTAATCCATATCCCAATCCTCTTATTTTAATTCTATTTAGTCATGGTGTAGAGCATTTATATTTAGAATTGTAATGTTGTTTTGAATTGTGATTTCATTAGTTGGCATTATGTTCTAATGGCTCTATCACTTTACCTAGTAGTTTGATCTTTGGGTTTGAATTTACATAGCTAAATCTATTAGAGCTCAAAAATCATCTACACTAAACATTGAAGATTTGAAGAGGGAGGTTAGAAGGTATTATGCCCCCAATCTGGGGTAATCATGAGTTTTGACATGGTCATTGAGATCATTAAACCTCAATCACACCACTAAAGTATGAATGCATAATCTAGTGACGGTGAGTGATTTAATCAACTAAGCCTATAAATTTGGTGAGGTTGGGTGATTTAATCAACCCAACCTATAAACCTCGTGAGTTTGAATGATTTAATCAATTCAACTTATAAATATAACCAAATGTTGTAGACAAAAAAGGTTTGACAACAATACTTTCTCATGTAAAATAGTGCTCCATGGTGATAGAAATATGTAAATATAATTGATAAATTTTCAATTTTTGGTGTACTTACATGCATATGCACCTCTAATATGTCTCAAACTGAAGTATATGGGTCACAAATATAATTATGAAATAAGATTTTTGAATTTGATAACTGATTGGTAACCTCAATATTAAACTAGTGTAAAAATGAAAACCAAACATAATGCAGTTATTAATCAACCGACTGGATTAAAGAACGATCAGGTCGAAGCTACGTAGTTTTGATGAGCGAAGCTGAGTCAATTTATGTACCTATCATATAACAAATAAAAGTTCTGCTGGTTATAATTTCCCACAACCATAGTAGGCCCAAAATCAATTTCTAATATCTTGCCATTGCTAACAATGGCCAAACATATGACATGCTCAAGTACTCCCAAAGAATAATTTGGAAGAGGTAGCTTCATGTTTGAACCGCTTTTGAAATGAAACAAAAATTTTGGGAAATGAATCTTCTCTATATCAGATAGATTGTAACACAACCCCAAACCATTCAGGGTTTCAATTTGGCTAGTTGTAATTAACCTCAGAAGTAAAGGCACCAGCTATCTGCTCAAAGATTTTTTCATGCACAATAGCAAAAGTAGTGCCCGAATCTATGATCGCTCATCCTGCCCTTTTCATCAAATTTCATGAGCTTGAAGGGAAGCTTCAAATGCAATTTTCCCACAGTTACCCCTCTCAGCCCGATTTAGTAGAATACATCGAATGGGCTTCCTTTGGGATTGATTATGAATGGAGTGTAATTCAAATGAGGAAATGGAGGACTCTTACCTAGCCAAAGAATGCTACTGGTTTTTTCATTGTCATCAAAGTGGTGGCTCTGAAGACAATAGGAAAAACTATTGCCTGCATTGCCAAGTTGTGATGGAAACGACAGACTTCCTCAGTCGGATCTTGTAATGCCTATTGCAGAGTTAGGTGGTTGTGACGAGGACAACGAATAGCCCACTGCAAAACCTTGTATTTCATTTTGTCCTTTGAAGGTGAGGGTTTTAGATAGAAGAAACCCAATGATGCTACTTTTTCCATACTAAATTCCATAAACGGGGCAACTAACATCGAGTTACGGGCTAATGTAGACACCTAAATTGTGTCGACACCCCTTGGTCCTAACTAACATCTTATTGATTAAAATAAACAACTTATTTTAAATTATGACCTCACCCTAACACATCACCTATGACACCTCACCTAGGACAACTCACCTAGGACACCTCACCTAGGACACCTCGCCTAGGACACCTCACCTAGGGAATACCTCATCACATACCTGGGGCAACCAACCACACCTTATTTTTGTCTTACAGTTCATCCAGAACAACCAACAAGACAAAAAGGGGCAAATGTAGACACCTAAATTGTGTCGACACCCCTTGGTCCTAACCCACATCTTATTAATTAAAATAAACAACTTATTTTAAATTATGACCTCATCCTGACACATCACCTAGGACACCTCACCTTGGACACCTCGCCTTGGACCATTTCCGACCTTATGAGTCATCTTGAGACTAAGTCATCTCCCTAAGACCTATTCTCACTCCTTTCCAACCGCCTAACTAACCCTCATGCTTAATAACCCCGCCATTTGACCGTTCACCAACGAACTATGCACTTGGTGGATGGAGAATGGGCTTCTTAGCCCTTTTACTCGTTCTCCACCCATCGACATCAGTCAACTGTCAGCCGATGCTAGCGAAACCACCGACGTCGGTTACATAAACTAATTTCTAACGTCGAGTTACGGGCTCTTAGACTCTTGAATCAACTTCCCCATGCAATGCTTCAATCCAATCTGGAGTCACTTGTGCAGAGTCTGTGGCCAAGTGAGCGTTAGTCGAAGTGCTGTTGATGTCCAAGAATTTGAGAGCTAGAGAGAGAGAGAGAGTCCAAGAGGAAGTCGATTCAAGAGTCCAAGAGCCCATAACTCGATGTTATAAGTTAGTTTATGTAACCGACGTCGATGGTTCCACTAGCGTCGGCCGATAGTTGACCGATGTCGGCGGGTGAAGAATGAGTAAAAAGGCTAAGAAGCCCATTCTCCATCTGCCAAGTGCATAGTCCATTGGTGAACGGTCAAATGGTGGGGTTATTAAGCACGAGGGTTAGTTAGGCAGTTGGAAAGGAGTGAGAATAGGTCTTAGGGAGATGACTTAGTCTCAAGATGAGTTATAAGGTGGGAAATGGTCCAAGGCAAGGTGTCTTAGGTGAGGTGTCCTAGGTGATGTGTTAGGGTGAGGTCATAATTTAAAATAAGTTGTTTATTTTAATTAATAAGATGTGGGTTAGGACCAAGGGGTGTTGACACAATTTAGGTGTCTACATTTGCCCCTTTTTGTCTTGTTGGTTGTTCTGGACGAACTACAAGACAAAAATAAGGTGTGGTTGGTTGCCCCAGGTATGTGATGAGGTATTACCTAGGTGAGGTGTCTTAGGTGAGGTGTCCTAGGTGAGGTGTCCTAGGTGAGTTGTCCTAGGTGAGGTGTGCTAGGTGATGTGTCAAGGTGAGGTCATAATTTAAAAAATAAATTATTTATTTTAATTAATAAGATGTGGGTTAGGACCAAGGGGTGTCAACATAATTTAGGTGTTTACATTTGCCCCTTTTTGTCTTGTTGGTTGTTCTGGACGAACTACAAGACAAAAATAAGGTGTGGTTGGTTGCCCCAGGTATGTGATGAGGAAGTTGATTCAAGAGTCCAAGAGCCCGTAACTCGACATTATAAGTCGGTTTATGTAACCGACGTTGGCAGTTCCACCGGCGTCGGTCAATAGTTGACCGACGTCAGTGGGTGGAGAACGAGTAAAAGGGCTAAGAAGCCCGTTCTCCATCCGCCAAGTGCATAGTCCGTTGGTGAATGGTCAAATGGCGGGGTTATTAAGCACGAGGGTTAGTTAGGCGGTTGGAAAGGAGTGAGAATAGGTCTTAGGGAGATGACTTAGTCTTAAGATGAGTCATAAGGTGGGAAATGGTCCAAGGCGAGGTGTCTTAGGTGAGGTGTCCTAGGTGATGTGTCAGGGTGAGGTCATAATTTAAAATAAGTTGTTTATTTTAATTAATAAGATGTGGGTTAGGACCAAGGGGTGTCGACACAATTTAGGTGTCTACATTTGCCCCTTTTTGTCTTGTTGGTTGTTCTGGATGAACTGCAAGACAAAAATAAGGTGTGGTTGGTTGCCCTAGGTATGTGATGAGGTATTCCCCCTCAATGCGAAAGTCGAGGGAAAGGAACCTGATGTCGGGTATCGATTTGATAGGCAGTGGATGGTATGGTGAAGTTTGAGTGCGAACACTGCAATAGTTGTGATTGCGCGTATACCACTTCACATGTAGGTAGGTCAAATTGTCGCGGTCAAGGTCGAGGAGTGCTAAAATTGAAATAACTGGGCCCCAGCATTTAGTCGTAGCTGATTGGGTTATTCGATCATAACTGTAGCTCTAATGGTCATCATGTTCCAAGTATCTCGAGCTTAGGTTGTGCTCCTGGAAAACATGAAAATGTCACAAATATTTAGGATCAACTTGAGCACGATCTGATACTTATGAGGGACATAATATGAGGTGTGCACAATTTTTCTATCTATTCGTGAGGTAGCATACATGCAATCAAAACAACTAAGGTAGAGTTGTCTCAAAAGTGGTCGTGGTCAGAGGAGATAGGTGTAATCTCCAAAGTGGTTGGTCGAGTCGAGTTGAGATATAAATGATCTCAAGAGTTGTGTGTTGTGGTCAGGGAGATGTGTGTGATCTCCATTGTGCCCCATGAGAAGTCAAAGGTGACTTCTACAATGGTAGGGTTGGTTGTTTGGTCATGGTTAAAGGTTAGATGGTTGGTCCGTCAGGTAGATGGACGAATAAAAAGGCTGTCGTCATTAGGGAGATGAATGGGGGAATGGCCGAGCTAACCTCAGAAGACTGAGTGCTGCCTACATAACCCCTATTGTAAGGGGCATCAGACCAATGTAGTTCAAAAAAAGGGTCCAAGTGGTCAATAGTTGGTCAGGTTAGAGATGTCAGCATTTCCCATATGTGTGATGGTACATGCTTCAAATGATGAAGATATGCTGATGTTACAGCGTTTTCCATATTATGTGATGGTGTATTCTGTAACATTGGTTATGTAGTCTTTCATCCCTAGCAATTTTCCATATTGGTGATGGTGTATGCTAAAAATGAATTGTAGATGATGTTATAGCCTTTTCCATATTGTGTGATGGTGTATTCTATAACATTGGTTGTGTGTGGTCGGTAGTTTCCATGTGTATTATTTTCCATAGAAACTAGTGTGAATGGGCTAAGTCATGTTAGTGGTCTGAAAAAGTTTGGTTTGGTTTGGTTGGATGTGACCAAGATGTATAAGAAGTGAAAGGCACGTTCCTCTTTCATTGACAAGGACTATAATGATAGCATAGATAAGGTTTTTGGAAACAAAAGTCCCATTCATGCATTACGTCTTTGACCATTGGTTTGTGTTAGAGAAGTATTCGAATCACTTGACAAAAGGGTTGAAAGGAATAGGAATGACAATGATGGGGGGTTGCTCAAGGGATGAGCTCAAGTTAAACGTCAAGTGAATGATTCCTTGACTAACAGTAAAATGGTCATAGACGTAAGGCATTAAGAGGCTCAAGTTTTGGTCGGTCTTTGAAAGAAGACAGACGATAAGTCCCTAATCCATGCTTTTGTGTCGATGTAAGGTCCGAATCAATTAGGAGCAAACTTGCCCCATTTGCTTCGTTCCAAATTGGTCACATGTTGGTCGTTGTTGTAGGCAGGTTTTGGTCGATGTTGGTCGTGAATTCGGTTAGTATGATGTTGGTTAGTATGTTGTTGGCATTTGGTACAATGCCAAACATAGTTGTTGCAGTCTTGGTTGATAGTGGGCCAATAATAGCCTAGGAAGAGGATGCGCTTGGCAACCGAGTTACCGCTGAAATGTCCCCCACAAGTCCTGTCATGGACTTGTTTGATGACATGGGAAGTCTCAGTGGTTGTTACGCATGGATAAGGAGGCCGTCTTGACCTCGTGGTGGAGAAATAGGAGAAGAGAGTTCTTCTACCTGTGGTGGAAAAATAGGAGAAGAAGGCTCTACTACCTGTGGTGGATAAATAGGTTGATAAACGTCTTCAGACTGTGAGAGAGGTTGGTTAGAAACCATGTCGACCGTGCGTATATTACGCTCTTGAAGGTAATCGACTATGGTTTGAATGTTATGCTGACTGGGGGGCTGGCTAGGGAATGGTTGTCTAAAGATGTCCATGTTTTGGTTAGCCGGCGCATTCGGGTTATCCAAAACAGAAGCTTCAAATGCAATTTTCCCACAGTTACCCCTCTCAACCCGATTTAGTAGAATACATCGAATGGGCTTCTTTTGGGATTGATTATGAGTGGAGTGTAATTCAAATGAAGAAATGGAAGACTCTTACCTAGCCAAAGAATGCTACTAGTTTTTTCATTGTCATCAAAGTGGTGGCTCTAAAGACAATAGGAAAAACTATTGCCTGCATTGCCAAGTTGTGATGGAAACGACAAACTTCCTCAGTCGGAGCCTGTAATGGCTATTGCAGAGTTACGTGGTTGTGACGATGACAACAAATAGCCCACTGCAAAACCTTTTATTTCATTTTGTCCTTTGAAGGTGAGGGTTTCAGATAGAAGAAACCCAATGATGCTACATTTTCCATACTAAATGCCATAAACGGGGTAGCTAACATTGGAGCATCTGTTGAGGCTACCAGAGCACTTACCACTGTAAAAATAGTGAGGCTCGATGTTTTTTCCATGAATATTTTTGTAGTTGGCATCAGCACAGGGTATGATATTTTAAGAAAAGGAGTTTCTTGGCAGATAAACTCGTTTGTTGGAGTTTTTGTAGTGGATGCAAGCATATCTGGCGGTGCAGGGCACCCACACAAGATTACTATTATTTCTTGTGGCAGAGTTCCATGCTAATTTTCATTGAATAGTCACCAAAGCTATGAGTGTATAGACTTGTCATGAAGCCTAAGCTTGAGCCTGAGCCTAGAGTTGCATCACCCTTCTTTTTCTTGGGCTTTGATTTTTGAAAAACTCCATTTTGAGAGCTGTAGCACGAGCTCTGCTAGTCTGCACTACCCTCACCTTTTTTTGGACTGCTCCATCTTCGTTGAGGCTCGTACCTCAGACATCTGAGCTTGAAAAGGCACTTTCTTGGTAAAGAGGAATGGCCATGAAATTGGAATTGGCATTAGAATTGTTTTCATTATCTAGTTGTATACAAAATGTTACAGACAGTTGCAGAAGTAGTGGCAGGATGAATGTTGCAAACTTAGCTGCCATACCCATTAGTGTTTGTTGTCACATTCACAGATGGAATATGGTGGGAGTCTTGTAGATAGAGGAACCAATTTATGCTTGATTTATTTTATTTTATTTTTTAATTTATTTTTGCAGCTCAATCTGTTACTTTTTAGTAAGTGGCCTGGGAAGGAGTGATGTTGTAGAGTAATTTTAGGAGGATGCGGATGCACTGAAAGTGATTTTATGAAAGTTCTTGTTACTGTGATTAAACGGTAAAGAGGGTGGTAGGTTCTATGTTGATTCTCTTTTATTATAGGTAGTTGACTCTTCAGGGGGTATGTTTTTAAGGGTTTAAAAGGTTTTTACGAAATAAAGAAAAATCAACGATGATATTTTAGCGGTGAGTGAGTTGAGCGTTAGGAGTGGGAGGTTTCAAAGTCCATTCTCTGGAATGACCACTCTCTAGCATCGTTTCCACACTAAACTATGGTGGGCTATTCATGAAAAGTATCCAAATGCAATGGACTACTAGCTTGGTGTTCAATTCGATAGGGGTCGGCATGTGACTTAAAATTTGTGTTTAATGCGACGAGACAAGTCCACAACTCATGGCTATGGATACTATTCACCATTGGTTTGATGACATTTGATTATAAAAAATGACTTAACCCAAAATTTAAGCCAATGAGATTTGGGTGAGTTGGTTAAGTGGCTTGTTTATTCCAAGCCCTATCTAGGTTCAAATATCTAGAAAGGCATATGACACCGGTTGTGGCCATCTACATCCTCGAGGCTAGCTGTAGCTATTGTTATAACTTAAGTCATCCTTAACTATTGGAGCGATTCTCAAATTAATTGTAGCTATTGTTAGAAATTAGACCATACTTAACCCTAAATACGATTCTTGAACCAATTATAATTCGATAATTATTAATAATAACTGATAATATCTAATACTTATAGTACTCATACCAAATAAAGATTTGAACTCCTGATTATAAACAAAACTTATTATAATCCCAATAAAAAAATCATTAACTTATATATATATATATATATATATATATATATATTACACAATTCATTTTTCATAAAGTTATCTCTTTAACAACTCCCTCAATAGAATTATGTATTAATATCCCTAATGGTTAAACTTTTATTTAAATAAATTTACCCTTAATTTTGGTAAACTATCTTTATACTTTTAGTTCACCTCCATTTCAATGTAAGGTTTGCACTGTTCACTGCAAACAGGGGAACCCATACTCATATTTCATTTAAATAATTTTTATTTAAATGTTAATGGGGTGATGAAGAATAATATAAAGGTTAACTTCAATTAAAAAGAAAAGGGAAAATAGAATATATATATATATATATATATATATATATATATATATATATATATATATATATATATATATATATATATTTGATTTAAATGTTAATAAGGTGGTGGAGAATAATATTAAAAAAATAAAAGAAAGAAAAAGATATAAATGGAAAGTGAGTAAAGAAATTCCAAAATATTGATGCTTAAAATTATTTGTTATTTATGATGCATAATTTATCAAGAGTTCCATTAAAAGATGGGCATTTCATGCTCTTAATGGTGTAGACATTGGTTTGTTCGTTCCCTCGCTCCCTAGGTGTGGAGTGATTGTGTTTTTAATTGTGCAAGATAATGTCAATCAAGATGTATGGGTGGTGTTGAGTCTATCATCGAGGAAGCCTTCTTCTTGTGATGTCATCCCACCTAAGGATGATATGCGACCTCCTCCGTCCGACACCACAACTTATACTTAACCATGTTTGCTGAAGTAACACCACAACTTATGCTTAATCCGATTTGTTGATACTTTATTCTTGATTATATGTTTTAAGACTTTTGTTTTACTAATGTAAATTCTAACTCTTATCATTTATTTTGGATTGTGAATATTAACCAAGGTGGTTTGCAAAGGTTTTACGAGGACTCTAATTTAAGTGTTGATTTGATTATTTTTTTACAATAAATAATAATATAAATAATTGATCTTCACTTTTTATGAGATTATAAAAGAAATGTAAATATTGTAGAAGAAATGTATTCTTATGATAATTATGACATTTTTTTAATTAAAAAACACATTTTTATTAATAAAATATAATAATACAATATCAATTACATAAAAAATAAAAAGAATCACACTTTAGAATGTATGTGGTGACTTATACATTGAGCACATGAGCTCAAAAAGCGCATTTGGAGTGCGCTCAAGGCCCATCTTGGCATGTCCGTATGTGCATTTTAGTAGTGAGGATTAGTGAAGGAGGCCTGTCTGGGCGCCTCTATACGCTTAGAGTTATGACCTCTTTTTGACACTATTTTGATAATTTTCAAATAAAATAATGCCACATACATGCTTTTTAAGGAACTGCCCAGACATTGAGTTTTTCGAAATGTTAAACTGAGCGGACATTTTTAATATTTATGTTCGGGAAAGGAGGTGAGTGGGCGCCCCCCTGTCTCCAACGAATATGCTCAACGACCCAAAAGTTTACTGCATATGTACAACACATTAATTTAACCCATAATAATTGATATTCCAAAATAATTGATATTCTATTCAATCGAAAAAAAAAAAAAAAAACTAACTTATTCACCCAATCATATATATACATACTCATTAATCTCATATGTACCGTATAGTTTGAAATGACAACCAAACTAAATGTTAGATGTAAATAAAATCTTTTGATTTTGATTATATTTTTTATTATTTTACTTAAAGTGATTCCAGTTTAAATGATGCACTCAGTTTGTTTGTTAGTGAGGCTTTCTCAGTGTCATCTTAATGACATGACATATACTTTAAATAATTATTAAACAACTTATACTAACATTTTAAAGGAGATGTGACGGACTGGTACTAACATTTTAAAGATTTAAGGATTTTAAAGTTCATGATATAAATAAGTCTTAAAGCCCTGTTTTTTTTTAAATCATTTTTAGGTATTGTCAAATTAATTTGTGCTATTGGTATTGCTATGAAAGAAAATATATTTTAAGTGTGAAAATATATACATACATACATATACATACATACATATATATACACATGTATATGTATGTATGTATACATACATACATGTACATACATGTGTATGTATGTATATATACATATACATATACATACATGTGTATGTATGTATGTATACATACATACACATACATGTGTATGTATATATATATATATATATATATATATATATATATATATATATATATATGTATATATGTATATATATATGTAAATATATATATATATTCCAATTTTTTCTTAAATTTTAGAATGTGGAAAAATATTTATTTGCACATTTTACGGTGTAGACTAATATAAAAATTGATTTGAATAATATTGTGTTGTGCAGACACCAATAAAATATTTTTATGAAAAAATTGTGCAAGGTTTTTAATTATATGTATAGTTACTAGTATATATAGTCATTCATATTTATTAATTTATTTTAATCAACCAATCAACTATCAATAACCTGGATAATATTTCTCACTTCATTACACAAATATTTGGTCATCGTCATTTCATGGCACTGATCAAACGGGTGTTATGATGCCTTTGCTACTTAGGTGTGGCATTATGGTACCTTTGACTTCTTTAGAGAATGCTTAGGATGGGTAGGTTACCCCATATTTTCTTTCATAAGATTTTTCTTATTGGGTTGCTTGGCCTTCTAAGGATGATTTGCCACCACCAGCGTCTGGTGCTATTGCTTGTGCATAAATTTCACACTTGCCTTGGTATTTGCTATGTTATTTTGATATTATTTCTGTATAAACATATTTACCCAAAATTGTTGTTAGTTTTTTGGTGGCTTTGTCATATTTTTTTAGGCATATATTTTGGGTTGTGAATTCCAACAAATTTTATTTTATTATAACCATATACGTGATTTATTATTATTTGATTAATTATATATATTAGTCCATTCTAATAAAAAAATTCATAAATAAAAATATAATTTTGAATTTAAATAAAAATTAATTCATATTATTCCTATAAAAAAAATGGTTTCAATTAGAAATAAATCTCACGCATGTTACCTAAATCACAAGAGCTAAACTTCAATAAATAAAATTAGGATCCAATTGGTTAAGGGGATGAAGAAAAGGGGACAAAAGGATGGAAATCAACAAGCCTCAAAATTAGGCAAGAAACAAATTCTAGTTCTATAGTGGGATAATCCCATCACACACAAAAACAATAGGTTAAAACCCCCATGTTATTTCTCTCATGGAATTTGTGAGGGATCAATGCCCCACACAAGCATAGGTTGCTAAAAAAAAAAAGCATATTTTAGATTGAAAAATAGATATCTTACTCCTTAAAAAAATAAATATGGAGGTATCTCTCCAACAAAAGTATGAAGGAAATATGAAAATTTAACAACCTTGAAACAAAAATTATATTAGGCTCTTCAAGTGGGTTACTTGTTGTCAAGAACCCACTCATTATTTCTAGATTATTGTAAATTGGCAAGTACTAAGATTTGATGAGATAGGGACAAATCACATCCTCACATCCAAAGCTTCTTTTGCTTATCACTAAAAATTATTAGGAGCATCTACCATAACGAAAAATGGATTTTAGGTGGAGATTTCAAAACCATCCTTTACCCTTTGCAAAAAATCTGGGAGCTCAGGATTTCTCTCACAATCTATCGCAAACTTCTCTCAATTCAAAAAGGATTTATCAATGTTTGATGTAAATTTAAAATAAGGAACACACACTTGGCTTAATAGAAGAATAAGGAATGCCTTTGTACATGTTTTTTATAAGTTTAAATTGGATACATCACAATATTTGTTTTGAATCTGAAATTCTGTTGGTAGTTGGTTCTAGTCATTGGTCCGTAACCTCTCTTTATCTTCAACTTCTCCTCCTAAGAAAATACATTTTAAATTCTATTTAATGTGGACCAAAGAAGACTCCTTAAAATACAAGATTGAGGAATGGTGGAACTCAAAGTTGACTGGGAAAATTATGTAAGTGATAGCCCAAAAATTTAAGATAGAAAAAAACTATTTAAAAGATTGGACAGAAAGGAATTTTGGCAGCTAATAACAAAAAAAAGTTGATCTTTTGAACAAGATTTCCATTGCTTAAAACCTCATTCAACAGAATGGCATGACTAAAGTTTTGAAAATAAAAGAAGAAAAACATATTGGGGATTAGAACAAACTACACTTACAAGAAGAATTACATTGGCAAAAATAATCTAGGGTGAGATGGTTGAAAGAAAGGGATATGAATACGAGTTTTTTCATAGAACAACTATAATGAGGGGAAATTTTTATAATATCTCCAAAATCATCACCCTGGTAAGTGAAATATAGTGGAAATGGGGGAAATCAACTCAAAAATTGAAAGATTTTGCAATTTTCTTCTTTCTGAAACTATACAAGATAGATTTGCTGCTAATAGTAAAATTTTGATCCATATGTCATTATTATTTTATGATGTCAACAATTATTTTCTCTTTAATACTATCATCAATGAAGAAGTCAAGTTAGTTGTATTCTCTCTCAAACCAAACATATCCCTTAAACCAAATGGATTTCCTATTGGTTTCTTTCAATTTTATTGAGACATTGTTTGGAATGATGTTAGTTTTGTAGATTAAGAGTCAGATATAATTAAGGATATTTTGAAACAACTGAATTCCACTTTTATTTCCCCAATTCCCAAAAAATAAAATGCAAGATATTTTTATTCTTATAGACTTATTTCCTTTTGAAATGTAATTTATAAGGTCATTTCTAAAGTTATGTCCAACACATTGAAAAATATTTTATCCAAATTCATTTCCCCATAACAAGGTGGCTTTGTTGCTTCCCTATGGACAAATTCTAGATGAAATCATCATTACCCATGAACTAATCAATTATTTTTATTTTCACAACCAAATAAACATGTTTATCAGATTGGATTTGATCAAAAAAATTGATAAGGTTAATTGGGACTTTATGCTATGCATTATGGAGAGAGTCAAAATTAACAAAGATTGGAGAGATTGGATTTTCAACTACAGAAGCTCACCAAAGTTCTCTATTTTGATAAATTGTGAACCAATAGGGTTATTTCGATCTTATAAAGAGCTTAGGAAAAAATCCACTATCTCCTTACCCTTTCATCATAGTATCAAAATTCCTTGGTAGATGGCTAACTCATCTCAAAGAAGCAGACACATTGAAAGGAACATTAGTAGCTAACAATGCTCCTATGATTTCCTCCTTATAGTTTGTTGATGACATTTGTTTAGTTGCAATTAAATCCATACTTGAAGCACACACATTAAAGTAAGTCCATAGCCTTTATGAATAAGCATACGGTCATCAATTCAATAAAAAAAGTCTAAAATCTTCTTCGTTAAGATTAACATGTATGCCCAAACTGCCATATGAACAATTTTAGATATAAATTCAGGAAAGTTACCTTTCACCTATCTGGGTATCCACATCCTTGAAGAGAGAAACTCATATGGACTATGGAATCACATGGTGGATAGGATCTTCAGGATGTTGGAAGGATGTAATGGAAAATGGACTTCCTTTGTAGGTGGAATACACCTGCTAAAGTCTTGTCTACATGCTATGCTTATAATATGATCTCAATACTTCATATCTATTTCAAAGTTGAAAAATGCATAAGATA
The DNA here is from genome assembly GCA_037957365.1 of Torreya grandis. Lineage (NCBI taxonomy): Eukaryota > Viridiplantae > Streptophyta > Pinopsida > Cupressales > Taxaceae > Torreya > Torreya grandis. The sequence continues at coordinate 1,695,557 of JARHVA010000525.1, forward strand.
CATTTAGATTAGATTCTTATGGGGTGGTACTAATGATGTCATAAAGTTTACTTTAATAAAATAAAATCAAATTAAGTTTCCTGAAGATTGGGGCGGGAGCAGGTGGGGTTTAGAGATTCAAATCAACTTGAAAATGAACTATGCCTTATGAGCTAAGTTGACTTAGAGACTGCATTATGAACATCAATCTATTTGGATAAAAATCTTTAGAAATAAATACCTAGATAATATGAATCCTAAAAATATGCATTTTAAATGTGCAATAAAGGCTTTCACATTTGGAATTTGATGACCAAAGTTCTATGATCATCTTAAGACCCCATCTAAGATGGGATGTGGCAAAATTAACAAAGCAAAGTTTTGGATAGAAGTTTGGATCACACTTTCTCAACTAAGCATTTTGAATTAGTTAAACAATTTACAAGCCCAATTCATCGATATAATTAACATATATGTCAAGGACTACATGAATAATAACAGTGATGGTGGAAAGACCTATAAATTCCTAATCATCTTCACTTGATGAAAAAGTAGCCCTTCTAAATTTTCTTAGATCTTTCAATTTTTCAAACCAATAAAATAAGTTTGTTTAGATGGGGTTTAATAATGGAAGATATAATGTAAAATATGGTTAGTTTTTTTATATTGCTATGGAATTGTAGGTCTTTAATCATTTTACCTCAAAATAAATTTGGTTTAGGTACAATATTTCAAAAAGCAAATGTCTTTATTTGGACAATATGCAAGGATAAGATACTTACCCTAGACCAATTCAAGGAAAATGGTTTTTCAAGGCCCCTCTTGGTGCTAATCATCTCCTTATACATTGTCATTTCTTTCACTAAATTTTGAACTCTTTATTTCACAAGTTAAACCTTTCAAATGATCTTCTTCAAAATTTCAAAGACCTAGTATTTGTCTGGTCTTTAAATCTCAAATCTCATCCACTACTATGGATTTGGAATTCCATTCTGAATTTAGTTTTCTCGAATATGTGGCTTAAAAGCAAAAGAATATTCAAAAGGGAAATGAGCCTTGACTACCATATTAACTTCAATCAAATAACTTTTCCTTAAATGGCCCCCAAAAGAAGGAAAATTACCCCATAATATTTTGCTTCCTTTAAGCACTAGAAAATCTCACTTGTTGGGGTCCCTGATAAATGAGTTATAAAAATTAGCAGAGGTAGTTTAAAATTTATATGGACCCATCCACAAGGCATAATTATGAAGTTAAATGTTGACGAGGCTGCAAAAGGAAATCAGATGGGTCAGAATTGGAGGCATCTTTTGATATCAGAAATGCTCACCCATTCTTGGCTACAATGTAGCTTTAGGAAAGTGCATTACAAATTATGTTAGAGGGCAAATCACTTTGGAGAGGTCTAAAATTCACCTTTAAACGACAAAAAGACTAACTTAGCTATTAAGTGAGATTCAAGAGTGATTTTGGAGGCTCTGAGGAAGGGAAGCATAAAAAATTGCCAACTCTCTAATGTAATATAAGATTGCAAAATCCTCCTTGAAAATTTCAATGATTGTGATTTCATTTACATCAGATATAAGGGTCATCAAGTTGCATACCATTTTTCAAATGTTAGTGTTGATCTCAACTCTTAGCAAAAATCCTTAAAATTTGTAACCCCTCCTCTCCTTGGAGGTAGGATTAGAACCTTAGTTGACAAGTATATGGACCCATAATCATGATGTTAATTATGATTTAGCATAGGGAGATGGGATTTTTCTCTTTTCTATTAATTTCAATATCCACTCAAATATTGAGAGTGATGGTTGAATTGATTGGGAAAAGACAAGTGACACATGTTGGATTGCTTAATGCTTATCACCCATATCCACTCTTGCAATTCTTGGAAAGTGGTAGTTGGTATGGTGGTCTTAAGGCTCTCCCACAACTATGCACTATCTTCTTCTCTTTGCTTTTATAATTGATTTGTTTGGACTGTTAAGATGCCTTGTGGAGTTGGACTTGATAAAGGAAGTTTATTTGATTTAGTAAATAGTTTTGAGATCAAGGGTCAGTGGATTTATATTTATCTCATTTGATTATTGAGGAAATTTTGCTTTTCTTAACCTAGTTGGTTATCTTACATAGATGCTCTTGCAGACAAAGTTTAATAAATCTCTCTTTGTTGTGGTTTTGTTCTGTGAAAACATTGTCAATAGTTTGAATGATTTGATTTTATCTATATGGATTTTGATATTTTGGGTCAATTGGTTTAAGATGGTTATTTTACTTGGTTATTGAAAACTTTAGGCATCTTCATCTTGCACTTTATATAAATTTGAAACTTTTTGAGGTTTCCAAAATATATGCTTTGGCTTGAATGTTATTTCTGTAGAGAGATTGTTTGGAAGGCATAAAATTTGGAAAACTATGAATTATATTTTCTCCAAATCATTATATATGTTTTTTGTCATATTGCTAAGGGCATTAAAACTTTTCTACTCTTTCAATTTACTTTTTGTCATAGTCATCGTCACAGTTGGTTTATCTAGAAAAGCTAGACAAAATAGGGAAAAGGATTATGTTGTTAACACTATCAAGTAGATGAATGCTGACATGATTAATAGATATTATCTATAGGCCATCCAAAACTCTTTTCTTATGATGGTAAACGATCTTAAATTGTGGAAAATTCTTAATGTACAGGGCTTGAGTGATTACAAAAATCAAATTACTACTAAAGAAGCATTGAATTTTTGGAAAATGCCTTAGTAGAGGGAATCAAGGATGAATATATTTTGAAGTGGATAGCCAAAAAATTATTTTGGACTCAATTAGAAGTGAGGATGGGAGAAGGCACTTCTATGGATTTCATCTTATAAGACACAAAAGACCCTAGACAATCAACACCTAGACTTGGCACTCTAATAGTTAATCAATTTATTAGGGTGAAAACAATGATTTGTAATACTAACAACACACATGTTGTGCGTGAAGATATTGAAAAATTGAGGTTATGTTTGAGTGAGAGGGTGGACCACATCTAGGTGCTCCTCAAGGCTCTTCTTGTGGATAAATTTTAGAAAGCCCAAAATTTGGATGCAATCTACACCAAGCTTGATATTTCCACTTCCTAATTCAAGGAGTCACAATTGGGAGCATTTTTGGTTTCCTTACATGTGGAAGATGGAGAGAATGAAAGAGGTTTGAGTGTGATAATTTTAGAGTCCAAAGAGGAGAATGCATAATAACGTTTTGATGTTTTATGCATAGTAATGTACTTAGTTTTTAATTTATTCTAAACCTTTTTTGCCTTCAATTGAAAGGCTTGATCTTTTTGTACCTAAAATTTTAATTTTTTTTGACTATTGTTTGTACTTAAACTTGGTTTGATTTTATTTTGATTAATATTATATATCAATGCATTTTGATAAAAAAAAATCATAAATTAGAAAATAATTTTAAATTAACAAATAAAATTATTTCATAGTATTCCTAACAATAAAAAAATTGGTTTGATTTTTATAAGGTTTAAAAATTAATACAAATTAATTGAATAGGAGAATTTTTTTTGTCTTAGAATTTTTTCTAGGAGAAAATATTAAGAATTGTTTTGGCTCTACCAGGGTTTCATGTATGCATATATTTATAGGGTTTTATTACAAGTCTTCTCGAGCTGTTATACTAGCTTTGCTGGATATTCTATGTCATTTTTGTGTAAATGTTTACATTTACTTCCACCTTTATGATGATTTTTGCCTTTAGATATGGTTCTAAACTAGTCTAATGCAAATTTAATTGTAAAATGCAGAGGGCATGATACTAAAGTAAGTAGAAAAGTTTATTCTAAAATGTACAAGGTAATGATTCAAATAATCCCTTTTGAGTCTATTGATATTATTAATTCTATATGGCATTGGTATGGGAATAATAGTCTTATTTATTATTACATTAGATGTATTCCCTATGAGTAGTCTTTCACTTATTAAGTATGTTTGGGTGTTGTATATTATTAAACTCTCTGGAGTTTGTAATTTGATGAAAGGTGTTTCCTTTGATAGAACTAAACATGTGAAAACATTTTCGAATAATATTGTTATTGGTAATGTGGAACATGTTGATGGTGTTATCTTGTTAGTCCCATAATTATGTAGTCTCAGGGTAGGCCTCTCTCAACGTACTTATGTGATTCAAAATTCCATGATTTCCAATCCCTTTAAGGGTGTTATTTGATGAAATACTCAAACCTTTAGGTCCAAAAATTAGTCATGATTGTGATAGGTTTTATTCTGATCAACCTAAAAACTAAATTTGTGTGAAAATGGATATCACAAAATATTGAAAGAATATTTGGATATTCAAGTGGGTTCCCACTATTTTATCATAAAAATGTTTATATCAAAATGCATAACACTTATTTATGTTGTTAGTCTCCCAACCAAAAACATATAGGATTATGTGATTATGACACTCTTTGAGCTCAAACTAGCCACTGAAGTTCCTTTAAAGGCCAAGAAATAATAGGGATGGACTATTATTGGGGGTATAAATACTGGATATAGGCACCTAAATTCCCAAATGAAATAATAACATCTGCCAATGCCAAGCTAAAACAACATGTTTACAAAAAAGTGGAGTATAGTGGTCCTTGGGTAAGTCTAATGTCATTGAGCCAAAATTTGCTAGTTATGGACACTAAAGGAAATAATTTAAGTGTTGGTACATCTAAATTGATTCCTTTGCCTTATAGGAGGTCTCATAACCCACCTTGTGGTTGTAATGACTATACAAGGGGATGGTGGTGTAAAATGCTACTCCATTTAGAATGTCAATTTTTTGCATCCAAATAAGCAATCTCTTATTAGGAATTAATTCACTATACTAGTTGCCAATGAAAGTGAATACAATTATGCATGGGGGATTCCCACACACACACACACACACACACACACACACACACATCTCATATAATATGTATGGCCTAAAAAATACTCTAATATAATTTTCTGTAAGGGAAACTTGTCAACAACTAGGAGTCTTTTGCATCATTTGCCTTCAATAAATCAAACACTTAATTTTTATTCTAAAGACTTCTTTGAAGTGCATATTCCCTGATTCTTTGAATTACACCACATTTCATGAGGACAAGTGTGGTGTTACAACAACTTTTATTTCCCCTAAATTTACCTCTACATTATTTCTTAGCGAAGGATCCAATGTTATACTATTTTGTGTGGGTCACATTTGATATTGGTGGTCATGTCTTGATCCTTGTAAACATTTATGTGCCTAATAATAGTCTAGATTCGAAAGAGTTAAACCAATGGTTTGTTGACCCACTCCTTTCCAACTAGATGATTTACAATTATTTTAATATGCTTGAAGCACTTGGGGATAAGGAAAGTGTCTCCAACATTAATAATACTAATGTAAGCACTAACAACAAATTCCTAACATAGGAATAGTGATATATTCTAATGCATTGGTGTGTTGGGGAGTGTGAAGCTTAGTTTTATTTTAAAATATGTTGGGTAATGTAAAATCCTAATTTTTAATGATAGTTGATGAAATGGATTGATGGTTCATGTGGTAAGACTTCCATGCTGGTCCACATCATGCTTTCAATTGGTTACATTGTGTAATACTTACCAAGCAACATGTTTTCAACTTACAATTCAAAGGTGTTTGTGTTATCAAGGTTCATCTAGAAGTAGTTATTTTAGATCATAATGCCATCACTTTCTAGCTTGTTTCGAGTGATAAGTTGTAGAACACACCTCACATGCAATTTTTCATTTATAATTTCTACTTTGTGCATGAATTAACCATTTGACTCATCTCCTAAGTTTATAATTTGGTGCCATAACATCCTTATGCTAATAGTTGGATTGCCTAGTGGAATGAAATATTTTCATGTACCACCTCCTTTCTCAAATAATATGGTAAATAAGTGGAAATAATTCACAAAAGCATTGATAGTTCTCTTGCTAAGGAATGCAATAGGTTTTCTTCTTAGCTGAAGCTCAATACATTTGATATCTAGTTATAGTCCATGGCCAGTCATCTCAAACATAAGATTAAGCTTGTGGAGAGCCATGCAACTAAAGGGACTCAAATCTATGCTTGCCTTTATTGGCTTAAAGTTGGGGATAGAGCTTATAAATAATTTTTCAAATCTCTACATGCCAAGCAGACTAGAGACCAAGTCAAAGAAATCAAAGTTTCCCAATGGCTTACTAAAATTCATGATATTTCTAATGCATTTATGGACCACTTTAAATTAGTGTTTCATGCATAGTCTAAATCTCAAAAGTAAGTCCAAGCTCTTCAAAAATTAATTGATGTTGTCTCTTGCAAGTTCATGCTCTATGAGCAAATTATTTATGACGTTGCATTTAATTTAGAGGAGTTCCATATAAATTTTCTTTAAATGGCTAATGATAAATCCCTAAGTTTGAATGTTTTTATTTGTAAATTTTATAAGGCCACTTGGAATTTTGTAGGAACAAACTTGCTTCAAGTTTATAGAGAGGATTTATAGTTCAATCCCTTAGGAAACATTATAAATGAAGGAATATTAGAACAAAAGAAGAAGGGCCACGGAGGGAAGAGGGAAGAGGGAGTGCGGCCGCAATTGTGGCCGTGCTGAAACCCTAACCTTCGCAGCCGCGGACTTTGGTGACCAGATCCCAGTCTGCGAAGGGATCCATGGTGCTTGTGTGCGGCGCGGAAATGAGAGATCCATTATTGCGTGGTACTTTATTTTGCTTCAAATTTTCGTATTGTGGATGGAACCTGGGCTGGATTTCTAGCCTGAGGTGGACTGCCATCTCGATTTGGTTTGCGAAGAAAATAGTGAACAGATGGGGGAAACTTTGTTTCCTCTATGGATAGTGAGTGAGCCGCAATGCCCTGCTTAGGGAAAAAAATGGAGAAAACCCTAAGCCGCGGAGGAGCCCTGCTCAAGGAAAAAATGATGGGTGTGGCAGATATGCCTATGTCGTGTTGGCGCTAAGGGAGAACGGCGTGTCAGATGTTGTGGGAATCGATCGGCGGTCATGCAAAGGAAAATTTTGATGGCTGTCATTTGTGAGCAATTCGTTTGACTTTGTGTTCTTGGGGTTGCTGGATCGAACCTGGAGCCTGCTTTGTTCGTTTTGGAGATGGGTGACGGTGTTTCCGTTATTGAGGTTTCAGGTCCTTGTAAAACCTGGATTTCAAGTTGTTTAGCCTGGTTTTGTTTAGGTTTCAGGTCCTTGTAAAACCTGGGTGCTTTAATTAGTTTATATTGGTGGTTTTAGGTCCCTGTAAAACCTGTTTTAGTTATTGTTCTTCAGTAGGTTTCAGGAATGCCTTTCCTAGTGGTTGTTAATGTTTTATTTTTCTTGATTCTGTTATAGGGTTTCGGGGCCCCTTCAAAACCTGCTTTTACCTTAATCTAAAACATTATAAATGAAGGCAATCTCAAATTTGTTCCCAAGATTGGGGAGTTGGTGTTAATTGTTAGTTGGAGGCCTATCAATTTTTGAAACATCTTATAAGATCTCTACCAAAGCTCTTACACTCCATCTATGTTATATTCTTCATGCAAATATTAGACTAGAGAAAACATGTTTTTGAAAATCAAAAGTCAGTACATTATTTAAATATCATTGTAATTTGAGAGTGAATGGAAGGGGCTCCTGTCTCCCCCATAGTGAATTATGTTTCTAAAACTTGATTTTTGGAAAGCTTACAACTCTATTGAATGGTTATTCATTCTTTCCATGTTGAAAACTTTAAGATTTGGGATTTATTTTTATCTACCGCTCAAACACTCTCTACAAATGCTTTGGGTGTTTTGTCTATCAATGATGTCATAAGTCTGAGATATTTTGTATTTTTCACTAAATCATATAGGGATGTTCGCTTGCTCCTATGTATGTTCTTAACATTTTTAAGGCCTTTGGGTACCTACTTACTTGCAAAGCTGAGAAAGGTGTTATTAGGGGCATCACTCTCCCCGATATAAAGACTCAACTTCTTAATGGCCATTTTAAAAATGACTCTTTTATAACACTTGCATAGAAAGAGGGTTTGTTCTATTAAGCTCTTTCAAGCATTGATGCTTCTTGCAATGCTTCAAGTTCAAACCTGTAATTGATATCAACTCAATGTTATTGATAAATTATGATGCTTAGGTTTGAGTGGCTTGAATATTTTCACTGGGAGTGGATTGAGAGAGAAGAAATGTTCGAATTTATGAACATCTCTTTTCCTCACAAATATCTCTTCTTCCCTTTGGTAATATATTTTTCAATGGATTGAGAAGAAAAAATCCTACTAGATTATCAAGTCATTATTCTTTGCTACTCAATTTTAGGTTTGCACCAAAATTCTTGCAACTACTATTTCCATTATTCCTCTTACTGAGCTCTGTCTAAGGCAACATATGATAAGCTTTCCAAGTTACTACAAGATTTCTTTTCGGCTAATGCCAAGCAAACTCACAGTTTTAATAACGTGGTTTGGGAGATATAGTATCTTCCCCAAGACAAAATAGGAATGTGAATTATCAATGTCCACATACATGGTATTTCCTTATGTGCCACATTAGTTGTTTGAGCAATTGAATGGCCTGAGGTCTTGAAAATTCTTCTCAAACATTGCATTTTTATAGATGTTCCCTATGGTAAAGAGTTTTGGAATGGGATTCATCGTTGTGGTTAAAATTGAAGGCATTTTTGTTTCCTGTGGTATTTGGAAAGATTTTGAGTTTATCAAAGCATTTCTCAAATGGGTTGGTGATGGGTTCTAAACTAGGCTTTCTTTTAACAACCATAGCCTACGATGGCCTCCCATCATTAAAAATAATACATTGCCATTAATATAAATTCCAGGAATTAAGGCACCTAGGCTTTTAAAGAACATGCATTTATATTGTTCGTGATTTTGTTTCTTCATAATAGTTAACTCCTTGGCCTATTTTGCAAAAGAAATATAAGCTTCTTGCCTTAAACTGACCTTCGCTCTCGAGAATCTAAGAACTTATATCATTTGTTATGATGCACAAGCTTAGTTTTCAACCACCATCTTCTTGGGAAAAAACATTATCATTAGAACTTTGATCCACCTTTCAAAAATTATTCTCATGCCTTATTATATACAATTATTGGCCCCTTCTCCTTAGGTATTGACAAGCTTAACAACAGGGGGAGTTTAAAGTCTTTACCTAAAACATATATTTTTTTGCCTCAACCACATTTAGGAGGTTAAGTTGGAGAAGAAGTTAGATCATTTTTTACAGTCTTTAATTTATCAAGAGTTGTCATTAGGTAAGTGGCTACATCACATAGAAATTGTTTACATCAAGTATTCTTTTCATAATAAGCCAAACTACTTCAAGCATCTTTTTAGACTTTTCTTCACACCCAAAGTGCTCGAAAATGAATTTATAATCTTTTCACACCCTTAATCTATTTGAAAACTCTATACAATAAAATAATTACATAAAGTATTTGGAAATGAATTTATGATCTTTTCTTACCTTTAATCTATTTGAAAATTCTATACAATAAACTAATTACATAATTTATATTTTTTGTTAACCACTGCTTTACGCAGTAATTTTAAGTTAAGAGCTCACGAATGAAAGGTATCCATTTCGTCAAAATCACTCGAGACACGATTCCAATCTCAGCACTTTTATTATATCCGATTTTACTAATAATAAAATTTGATCCATAATAAACTCTTTGTAAACCAAACAACTTCAATTAAACTAAAAAATATTTAATACATAACTTTTATTGAAAATTCCTTCGTATTTAATGTTCTTTTACATTTTTCTTCAATACTAATAAATACATTCCAAATACTATGTAAGTTTAGTTATACAATTTTTAAAAAATACCTTCAACCAATAATGGACTAATTGACAAATATCATATTAATTAATGATTATTAAATGTACGAGGGTTATTTTTAGTTGTCTACATATCTCCTCTTAGTCACATTTGATATTTTTACATAAATATTATAGAAAATATAATTGTTCGAGAGCCACTTGTTATAAATAGAAAAATATTTTTTTAGTCGTTGCTAGATCATTGGGACAATATGCCTTACATTGTGTGCCTTCCTCTTCACCATTGCATGATGGTGCTTTGCAGGGGAGATGCTACCATTACATTTGCTCTTGTCAACATCCTTGTAGTTATGCCAGATGCTTGTTGTAGAACGAAGGCCATTCCCTGTTTTGACTCAACGTAATGGGTGGGCTTCGTTATCTTACCATGACAATATTCCATTGTTGGAATTAATCATTTCTCCTTATGAGAAATAAGATAATCTAAATAATCAATAAACTGATGTTATTATGAAAATTGTAAGCAAATACCAATTGATATTTTATATTTGAATACGATGACTTGCCTAACACTAGGTGAAATTCTAAACCAGGGGAAATTTTAGTGGTAAAAATTCATTAATTCACGAATATTCTTCTTTTTGAAATTTGGTTTTGATTATGTTGGAGGGCCACTATATAGGTCCGGGTCGCCTAAAAATTAGGAATGTAAAATATTTCCTAGGTCGACTCGTCAAATATTTATAATAATTTAGTGGTTAGCCATCTAATTCGCTTTATATACACAATTAAAATGAGGGCAAATGGGGGTATTTATAAGTGGAGGGCGACAACCAAGGCAGCTGGTCACATATGAAACCAAAGGGTATCAAGGCGAACGATTACATCGACTAATATATCGGAAGCATGGACTACTTAATTGCACTGAATAACTAATATTGCTAAATGCCATCCATGCTGGTTGGCCACAACGACTGATAGCTCCAATTGAGCAGTGGTAATACATCGTCGAACTGTAAACTGGCCATCTGACAGCACTATCTGGTTGAATTGTTCAACTACATTGTTATTAGCTTCCTCATACAAATAAGGTACATTGCCTTTGGGGAATAAAGATAAAGAAAAAATTGCAGGGTAAACACTTTTTCTATCATTGCACATGGGGTAACCCCTACATTGGATGCCATAAATTGTCGTAGTGGTGTCCTTAAAACCATGGGGCTCACCATGTTCATACAATCCACAAATTTCTCATTTTTTTCTCCAAAACCTTGTCAGTATAGTGACGTGTCTAACAATATTGAAACATTTTTCTCCATGAATTGCTCTCTTCTTTCAATGGCGAATATGAACAATTTTCTCCAAAAGTTGTCAGTATAGTGACGTGTCTAACAATATTGAGACAATTTTCTCCATGAACATGCTCTCTTCTGTCAATGGCGAATATGAACAATTTTCTCCATGATACAACCCCCTTTCCATGTCTTCACGAGATTCACATCTCATTTGCCCAAAGGGGCCCATTTCATTATTTAAACCCAAATCATTTACATATTACTTGAAAAAAGAAAAAAGAAAAAAAAAAGAAAAAGACACATAAAACAAAGTCTTTAAAAGAAAAAGAAAAGGACAGGAAAACCATGTCTTTTTTTTGAGGGTTTACAATGTTACGGATTTTATTTCAATTTAAATAAGGTAAGTTTAAGGTTTGAAATTATTGTATATGCGATCATTTCATATTTTTATTATGTAGGGGTATTTAATTATATTTTAAATATAAAATATATTTATGTTATTTTTTTAAAAATTAAAATTTGCAACTTCTCTTTCAAGAATATAAGTTCTTCTTCATTAAATAAAAATAATTTTTGTTATTTTTGACAAATTTTTAAAGGATAATTTTCATTATATTTTAAATAAGAACCCTGAATTTTCATAGATTATTAAAGATACCAACACTCAAATTTTCATAGATTATTAAAGATATTATAAGAATATGAATTGTAAAATTTTGAATCTAGTTTCTAAATTACTATTATTTTTAAAATGGGCGCAGGGGGTGAAGTGTGGTGAGAGGGCGGGTGGCGGTGACAAAATGGGGTCTTAAGTGGGCATGTTTTTCTAAAAAATAAGAAACTTGAACTTTCATAAATTATTAGAGATACCAACACTCAAAATTTTAAGATACTATAAGAACATGAATTGTAACATTTATTTATTTTCCTCATAGTTCCATAGAGAGCAATAGAGGAAGGCAAGGAAGATCCATTCTCACCACTGTGAGAGTTACTGTGCAACCCTCATCACCCAACTTTCCAACAGAAATCAAACTCTACTTCAGAACTGGGATATGCATGACCTCTTTCAACACCCATGTGTTGCCCGTCTGCAATTTCAGCTTCACTTTCCCTTTGCCAACCGTTTGACAAGGCTTACCATCCCCTAAATAAATTTCTCCAAAGTCTCCCTGGACATATTCATGAAAAAATTCCCTATTTGGGGATGCATGGAAAGACGCACCAAAATCTAAAACCCAAGATTCTACTTTATCTAAGGAACATACCAGAGCATCCTGTGCAACATAATCCGCAACATCTGCTTCTTCATGTCCTTCATGCTAATCTTCAACTGACCTGCAATCTCTCTTTAAGTGCCCTTGCTTTCCACATTTCTAGCAGGTTATTCTGCCATACCTGGACTTGGATATCCTACCTATCTTGGACCTTGATCTCCCATGCTCTATCTTCTCTCTTTGCCTTCCCCTGCTTTCCACACTCAAAGCATTTCTTGATGATTCCCCTGTGCTTTTCCTGTGAATTTCTTCATTCAAGATTATACTCACAACATCATCCACTTTTAAGATTTTTGAAGCAGATGCAGTAGTACTAACTGCCATTACCAAACTCTCCCAACTTTCAGGTAATGAGCATAAGATTAAGAGAGTCTTAATTTCATCATCAAAAACAATATTGACTGAATTTAACAGGTTTACCAAACCATGGAAATCACTAAGATGACTATGTACAGATCCACCTTCCAACATTTGCAAATTAAATAATTGCTTCATAAGAAATACCTTATTTGAAGCTGAGGGTTTTTCATATAAATTTGCCAAAGATTCCATCAACTCTATCATTGTCTTAGCCTGAGATAAGTTGGAAATCACAGACAATGCAAGGCTCAACCTTATAGATCCTAGAGCCTTCCGATCAAGAACCTCCCATTATTCAATCTTCATATCCAGGGGCTTGCATGCAACCCCACTCAACGGTAAGTACAAATCTTTCTGATATAGATAATCTTCAATCTGCATCCTCCATAATTGATAGTTTTTGCCATTAGACTTCTCCATTCGTAGCTTACTTTCTTCTGCCATTGCTATACTCTCACTCAAATAGAAACCCCTGTGAGTAACCTATAATCAACACACACTAACTAGATCTGAAACACCTGTTAGTAACCCAACCAAAAGCTCTGATACCAGTTGATGGGGAATCAAGAACAACAAATAGCTTTGATCCCACTTGTTAGGATCTTGCTCCTCAACAATGAGAGTACACTATGATTACCTTGTATTAGCAACTAAACATGCGGAATTAATCAGAAGCAATAAGTAACTAGAATTCACAAATGACATAGAATATGAGAGACAACGCAATATGTATTAATACTCATCTAAAAAAGAATACAATGAAGAGATGCCACACTCTTCCACACCTTTCAGGCTTCCCACACCAAGTGTACAATAATTCTCCTCAAGAGTTCACTCTCCTACCAAAAATAGTCCCAACACACAACTCAAACACAGAATTGGTGTTCACCTCCAACCAGTCAGTAATAACCCTGCCAGTACACAAGTACTCAAAGTACTTCAAGTAGATCTCCCATGAACCTACAACAACCTGCAACTCAAATGATCTTACTTACACATGTAGATCTACCATGAACCTGCAACAACCTGCAATTCAAATGATCTTACTTACACATGTAGATCTACCATGAACCTGCAACAACCTGCAATTCAAATGATCTTATAATTTGAAGGATCTTCCTTGCCTTCCTCTATTGCTCTCTATGGAACTATGAGGAAAATTTATTTTTAATTTGTGTTTATATTCCCGAATTATATTGAATTTTATTGAGAAAGGCCTTAATTAAGTGCAAGAATGGAAATGAAAATTGAAATGAGAGGAAGAAAACATAAATGGCATTTATTTGTCATTATTTCATTTTGATAGGTAATTATTAAATTGAATTTGACCAATTAAAATTTATGGTGATTAGATGTTAATATTTGAGATAAAGAATTATGGATCCATAACGCTAGTTGAAGTTAAATTGATTATCCCCACTAGAGTCCTTGATTGAACCAGATGTTGATATTTCAACTATTTTGATGGAATTATACCTCAATTGAGTGCCATTGAATAAATTAAGGTTTATTTTGGGTGATTTGGTCATAGTTAGGCACCAATCATCTTTTTTATGTGATTGGAAGTCATTATTTATGCAAATAAGATCAAATTATAGGATGATAAGGTGTTATCTAATAGTTTGTGGGGAAACCACACATATTTGATCACCATTTGACATTATTTGTTGATTGAATGTAATTTTAGCCTCAATTTCAAGTATATAATGTGATTTGGGGCTCATTAGCCCCAATTGAGTCCTTGATTGAACCAATCCCTTAATTGGTTTAATCATGGATGTAATTTGGGCCATTCATGCTTCATAAAACTAATTATGACAATATAAAGAGATATTTTGGGCTTATTTAGCCCCAGTTGAGTACTTGGTTGAACCAATTACTCGATTAGTTCAATAAGGGATGGAATTTGGGTCAATATCTCATTGTGAACCTAATTGTAACTAGATAATGTGATATGGGGCTCAATTATCTCCATTTGAGTCCTTGGTTGAACCAATTTATCGATTAGTTCAATCAGGGATGAAATTTAGAGTAATTGAGCCCCATGAACATAATGACCACTATAAAATGTGATTTGGGGTTCACAAATCCCTAATTTAGTCTTTGTTTGAACCAATTACTTGATTAGTTAAATTATGGTTATAATTTGGGCCAATCAAGCCCTATCAACTTAATTACTACTATAAAATATGATTTAGCGCTCACTTAGTCCCAATTAAGTCCCTAATTGAACCAATTACTCAATTGTTTCAATCAAGGATGTAATTTTGGTCAATCTTTCGCTATGAACCAAGTTATGAGGATATAATCTGTTTTGAGGCTCAATTGGCCCTAGTTTAGTCCCTGATTGAAACAATTACTTGATCAGTTTAACCACGGATATAATTTGGACTAATCAAACCCTATTAACCCTTAATTGTGACTTTAGAAAGTGATTTAGAGCTTAATTATCCCAAATAGAGTTATTGGTTTAACCAATTACTTGATTGAGTCAATTAAGATGCAATTTGGGCCAATCTCATCATGTAAACTTAATTACTACTATATAATGTGATCTCGAGTCCAATTGGCCCCAATTGAGTCCTTCATTTTAAAAGAGTTGCATCCAAGATCACCAGATCAACAAATGCATATGATGGAGTGATCTCACGAGTTGAGCAAGTGCATATCATAATAAGGTTGCTAGTGAATGAAATTAAGCATAGAGGAATATTGAAAAAGGAATAAGAGCAAATAAAATACTCTATATCATGCTAAATTAAGAATACAAAGGGAGAGAGGTGTATATATAGGTTGGAGAGGGAAAGATACCACACATTATAGTGAATATGGTACTAATCTTTCCAAGTAACCAACATGGCCTCTAGATCCCTAAGCAAGCTAATACAACCATGTAGCCAAAACCCACTAGGAAAAAGGCCTACACCAAAAGATTTAACTAATTACTCCATTAGTTTAATAAAGGATGTAATTTGGGATAATTAAACCCCATGACCTAATTGTGATTATAAAATGTGATTTAGGGCTCACTTGGTCCCAATTGAGTCCTTGATTGGACCAATTAATTAATTATTTAAATTACGAAAATAATTTTCTCTAATAAACTCTCTTGAAAATTTAATTACAACTATAAAATGTTATTTGGGGTTTAATTGGCCATAATAGAGTATCTCATTAAACCAATTACTCTATCATATCAATCAAGGATGCAATTTGGCCCAATATTTTCCTATAAACCTAGTTGTAACTATAAAATGTGATTTGGGACTTAATTGGCCTCAATTGAGTCCCTAATTGAACCAATTACTTGATTACTTTAATTAGTGATGCAATTTGTGCCAATTGAGCCCTATGAACCTAATTACAATTATAAAATATGATTTGGGACTTACTTTGCCCAATAATGTACTTAATTGAACCAATTACTCAATTGGTTCATTCAAGGATGCAATTTGGGCTAATCTCTCTCATGAGATTAATTTTGAATATATAATGTGATTTTAGAATCAATTGACCTTGAATTGAGTCCCTAATTAAACCAATTACACAATTGGTTGACTCAAGGGTGCCATTTGGGCCAATCGAGCTCTATAAAATTTTAATTGTGACTATATAATGTGATTGGAGCTCAATTTGCCCTGATAGAGTCCCTAACTGAACCGACTACTCAATTGGATTAATCAAGGATGCAATTCAGGCCAATCTCACCTCTTAAACCTAATTATGACTATATAATGTGATATGGGGCTTAATTCACCCCAATTGAGTTTCTAATTAAACCAATGATTGGATTAGTTTAATTAAGGATTTAATTTGGGCCAATTGGGTCTCACAAACTTAATCATGACTATAAAATTTGAATTAGGGTTCACTTTACCCCAATTAATTCCTCATTCAACTAATTACTGAATTGGCTCAACCAGGGATGTAATTTGGTCCAATCTCTCCATATGAACCTAAATATGACTATATCATGTGATTTTGGAGCTCAATTGGTCCTAATTAAGTCCTTGACTTAACTGATTACTCGATTTAGTCAACTAGGGGCATAATTTAAACCAATCAAGCCATGTGAACCATTAATTATGACTATATTTTATGATTTGGAACTCAATTGGGCCCAATTGAGTCCTTGATTAAACTAATTACTTGATTAGCTCAAGCAGGGATGCAATTTAGGCCAATATTTACTTATGAACATAATTACAATTATATATGTGATTTGGGACTCAATTGTCCCCAATTGAGTCCATAATTGAACCAATTATTTGATTGGTTCAATTGGGGATGTAATTTAGATCAATTGAGCCCTGTGAACCTAATTGGAAGTATATAATGTTAATTGTGTCCCTATTTGAGTATTTTCAGGTTTATAGTGAGATTAACACAAGAAAATATTTATTACAATTTTATTCATCTTATGGAGATATTTATACATTTGCAATATCCTATAAAATAGGAGTTCTAGTTTATTTTATCAAACAAATCATGTTATGTTGAATGAGTTGTTATAACTCATGTAACTACACACCTAATTATTATTATCATTATCATATGATATTATTGTATCTAATAATATATGTTAAGAACTTAATATTCCTAACACACTCCACCCCACCTCCCCCCCTCCCCCTCGCCCTGCCTTAATATTAAAATAGGAAAGTAATAACACCACACATACTAGAAATAAATATGTACATCAACACAAACATTTTTCAAAACATAGACCAAATATGCACTCTACGTATAGTGATTACCTACATACATAAACACAATTGTTCACGCTTTCACTTCCAGTGAGTGTTTGGCTTCTCATTAGCATATAACCTGTGTCTTCACTTATAGTGATAACATATGTATGTAAACACAACTTTTAATGTTTTCACTTATAGTGAGTGTTGGGTTTCTCACATACATATCACTTATGAAGTACTTACATAGTAAAATATACTCATTTATGTTTACAATTTTTTTTCAACATATAATACACAAAAACAAGATATAAATATTGAGGACTCAACCCTCATTATCTTCACCAAATGTTGGGATTCTCATTTAGTTCACTTTTATAGCCACCATTCATAATCATTTCCACCTAGTAATGAATAGTATAAGATGATCACCATTGCCACTTAGAAACATATACAGGCTCTAGTAATTTGGCACAATTTTTTTGTCACTACTTGTTGACCTCATAGTTCAATGCTCTTTGTGACCAAGTTCAGTGTGATGCCAATACCTTAAGTAAGTAGAGCAAGGCATGCATTAACATGACCATTCCATGTGCATGCATGATAAATGAATATAGATATTAGTGCCAATACCTCTAAGTATTATGGCATGTCATACACTAACAAAACCAATCTATAGACACATGCTTGACAAATATAGCAAGCATAACCCATACAAACAAAACAACCATATATTTGCACTTGACAGTGCAGTCAAGGAAAGAGTTTAAGTGATTACATGTCAATGTTAGACCCATCCAAGTAAATGGAAATCATAGAGATAAATGACATAAGTTATTATGTGTATTTAGCTCTAAATAGGTAAGTGAGAAGTGATGGAAAATGATGAGATAATTGACATCAAACTAGATAATGCATTAATAACTAAGTGAAATTTGACTACATTAATTGATGATTGGTGGTAATTGAGTTACCTATTGATTTATAGAGCCATTGGGAAGCCTATAAAATACATAGACCTGAGGAGGTAAAGAGAGTTGAGTGGATGAACCAATAGAGAAATGTTATCAAAATGCTGATAGAGTTATGAATATAGAAAGAGAGAGACTAGATAGCTTATGATATTGCTAAATGCATTTGATCACCTTATAAAGGATGTAATCATGTTATTGTAAGTAATGAAAAAAGCTATCATTATTATGATCATAATATATGTTCATGACTATGGAGTAATTTTAATTTGCTTAGACTATTGCAGTCATTACATGTATGGTATTTATTTTATTGAAGTGATGAATACTTAAGTAGAATATTATTTCTAAGTTTTGGTTCACATGTTTATCTGTTTGCTGATATGTGTTGATAGGATAATATAAAGTAAGCTATATGAAATCATGTGTGCATAAAGGTCTATGCATGAGATAATGCATGGATTCACCATTTCCAACTTACTTTGACCCATCCTAGGTACCTCTCTCTATGCCTTGAGTGAACATGCAAGGAAACTTGTGTAATATGCCATCATATAAAGAATGAGTGTTGGGATGTGCACAAGAATATTGCATGGGTGATCATTAGATTGACAACACTACTATGGTATGCAACCTATGAGTTAGTGGCAAACTTGAGTTTGTCAAAAAGTCTCCTTCCTCTATTGCCGCCAACCTATGGCTGTGTTAGCTCATGCGGCTAGGATACATAACATATTATGCATAAGTGTTCTTATAGAGGGAATAAATTTAACTTTGAAGACTAATGAAATACATGATTTATTTGAACTACGACACAAAATAAATTGAAACTCTAAACTTCTTAGACTATAAAGTCTATAACAAATTATTTTTATTTTATAATATTCATATCTATAGACTTAACAAACTTATTAAAAATATTTTGATCTAACAAAATAAAGCTAAACTATAGAAAACAAGATTTTTAAAAAATATCTAAAAACAATAAAGTAATCACTTTGACCTAAATTAAATAAATAAATCTAAAACTATATGAAAAGTTTTACATTAGATAAAAGCTTATTGTTCAAGCTTCAACATCTCTTCCACATTTTATTACAATGATTATTTCTTTCCTTTAAAATAGTTTTGAACTCTCATCTTTAGGAATAACACCCCTCCACATGAGCATTGTCTCCAAGCATCCAAACAATAGTGTAATAATGCTTAATGGGTTGATTATTATGTTTTTTTAACAATTTAAGTTGAAATATTTTTCCAAACACCTCTTTTATGCTGAAAATGCTCATTTATTATACATAATTTCAGGGTTCTGTTCTCCTCTATTTAATATTTCAAGAACATTTTGAATCATTGAATTTTGTTAAGATGCAAAGAAGATATCTTGATTTTAATAACCCTATATCAAACTATTTATAATTTTGTTTTTATTCTGTTATCATGCTTTTAAAGTTGTAAATTATGCTCAAAATATTTTATTTGTGCTATGCACCTCCCAAAAATTTGTACAAAAATATATACACTAATATTCTTTACTCTCACAAAATAAAATCTATCTAACAAAGCAATTAGAAAATAAATTAATCTGAAATAACTTTATGAAATAAAAACCTTCATAAATCGAGGCAACAAAAATAAAAAAGAAACCTTCAATAGAATTATCCCTTGCCTATCCTTTTATCCTTCCATCATAGGTAGTGGATCACTTGATTTGATTCCAACAATAGGTTTAGAGAGAGATTAACACAATAAAATATTAATATAGTTTTAATCACCATATGGAGATATTTATACATTTGTGATAGCCTATAAAATATGAGTTCTAGTATATCTTTTAAATCAACTCAAGCTATGTTGAGCGAGATGTTGTAGCTCATGTAACTACACACCTAAATATTATTCTCATTCTCACAAAATATTATTCTAACTCATAATATATGACACATAATAAATATTACTAAATTTGTAAGTTTTTTGTCTTTTTTGTGTGAAAATGTCTTTTTTCATTAAATGTGATCAATTGTGGTAGACCCATTACTTATACAATCCTAACAATAAGGATTAAAAAAATGAAAATATGAATGTTTACATGTTATAATGTGCACACATTATGACACACACTATAACAAACACTTGTTATGAAACATGCATGTTATAACTCTCCCACATTCTAAGACATACACATTATAGTGTGTATGTGTTTTTTAAAATTTGAAAAAAAAACATGATTCTTAATGTATCTATTCCATATTTTAGATAATATTGTCCCTACCCTATTCTATTTTGCATCATTTTTAAAAGAACTGAAAGAATATTTCATGTTTTTAATATACTATAGACACTCATATTTGGTATTAAACACTTAACAATGTTAGTTTTAACCAAGACTTAGTATACTCAACTTGTGCATACACAAATAAATCTTGTTCACACTCTCTCCCAGCCATTCTCTTATCTATGGGAATAACCTTCCATAATTATTGTTACTCATACAGAATATTTTCCTAGTTTTTAATTTAACAATTTATCATCTTATCCATATTGTCCCTTAATATTAGATCACTATTTCCTACTTTCTAGACACCTCCAACCACATCAAATAGATATAGTTACCGAATCCATCTACCTTGGCTAGACTTGTCCACACACCATTTAATGACTATTTCCTAAATTGAAATCCTTCCTTTAGGTCAGCCTGCATGTTTCACATGTTAGTTTAGAGGGATATTACCCAAAGAGTAAGCTATATAAGAATATCAAGTCTAAGCCTATTTATATCTAGCACCTATCAAGAGAACATTTATTATTCATCTATAAACTAATAGGAACTACCCTAAAGCTTTCAAATATAAAACCCCTAAAAGGAATTTGCCCTAAACCAAGTCTAAATACCATTACAAGGTCAAAATCATAGGGTGTCAAGTGTTAAAATCCATATATAGGATTTCATAATATGATAGTATTACACTGATTGCGCACACACACACACATACACACACACACACACACACACACACACACACACACACACACACACACACACACACACACACACACACACACACACACACACACACACACACACACACACACACACAGAGAGAGAGAGAGAGAGAGAGAGGTGGGAGAAACATGTAGTTTGAGCCATTTTTAGAATATTGTAACATAGGTTGTGCTTAGTCACTCAGTGGGGGATGCTTGATATCGGATCAACCCATCTTTTTTAACCCATTTTTCTAGGTCACATTGCTTTCAAGAGTGCAAGTTAGGGTTTTGAGGCAAATAGAAAGATTTTTTTTTTATCACACTAGTCTATAGATATATAAATACTAAAATCCACTTGTAGACATAGGCACAATGATCCAAATTATCATATATCATTGTAGGTATCTTGAAAAAATATATTAGAATGCATACATATTTGGCTGCCATAGGCATCCAAACATTTTTAGACTCATCCTAGTAAGCGCAAACACTCTATTTCTAGATCTTAATGATCACAAACCCATTATAGACATCTATTAATGACTGTACATAGATACAAAACATAATAAAACCTAAACAAGGTAAGTAACCTATCTTATAGGTCATTTCCATAAATAGTAATTGTAATAAGTCAATAATACTCTACTGTCACATTCATATTTTATTAATTTAGACATATATTATACAGTCTAAAGTAGTGTAAATGTTTTAGTTTATGTAGACCTCTAAATCTAAAATAATATAAAACATACTAGTGAACCCATTCCTTGTCTTCAACACAACAAACCCTAAATTCCATTAGAATTTCATTCTTCAATCCTAGGGTTTTAGATTTATGTATTTACATTCAATTTTCAGATATAATTTCATATTTACCCTCATAGGTGGTATTTTTATCTTAGAGTTTCAATCCTTAAAAACCTAAATTTCATTGTTATTCTTTTGAGCATGATAAATCATAGGTTCCATTAGGGTTTCATTCTATCTTCTTAGGTTTCAAGTTTGTGTCTTAAGGTTTCAAAATATGATTTATTATTTCTACATATAACACATTAATCTATCTTTGGCTTTAGCCCTCTTGATTATTGATCATATTCTATGCCATCAAAGAAGGATCTCTCTCTTACCTCTCTAAGGTGAAGTGCTAAGTTAAGTGGTGCTGAAATTGAGCATAATAACATATATTGAGATCAACCGTGTGTGTCTGAAATGGATATAATTTAAAAATACAAACTCCTCCTATTGATGCTAATGGCAATAATCAATACATATAATTAAAACATAATGTTAATGATAATATGCCTAAAATTGAAAATATTCATGAAGTTAAAAATGAACATAATAATGAATAACATGATAGAATAAATCTTGACCACCTTAATGGTGTATACCCTAAAGAAGCTATGACTCTTTCTCAATTTCAAGAATGAATTTGTATGCAACCTAATGATCTTAACAAGGTCTTGAGAACAATCCTAGAATTTTAATTTTTTTTTATAATGATAAGGTTGTCACATCTAAAGGAAAAAATGAGCCCTTTAATGATACTAATATATCTTATGGGGATTTAGACTCTACATTGATGTTCAAACTAATATTAATGATGTTATGATTATTATGTCTACATAAATAGTTACACATGTGATGCCCACCTATGGTGTTGGGTAAATATAAGGTTTTCCTTATATTTATATGATTCTACCTATACAACAAACTCTCATACCTCCTATAGTTGCTACTCATGCAACACCACCCACTATTACATGGTTTTCTATGCCTAATGCTCAAAACCTTATGCAAATGGTTATTGATCTTCAAACTAATATTTTATAGTTGGAAAAAAATTATTATAGAGTATGCCATGCCATTTATTCTCATGAATTATTACAGAATCTATTAGCCTCTGAGATCTCAGATTATCCCTTACCTACAATGCTTATGTGACCTAAGATTACTATTTAACCCATTTTTTTGGTTATTTGATTTGAAGGGTTAATGAGGTAGAATAACCTATACACAAGGATGGATAAAACTATTATAAATTAGGCCAATTAATTATAAACTTAGATAAATGAATATTCTGAATTAAAATACTAAGATGTGCTAAATATAGAAAGTACCAAATTTGAAATATGTTATATTGATTGCAATGCTAAGGAGAAATGATACTTAGCTAGATTTGTAATGTGTAGGTGGATCTGAACTACACACATGCAGAAGTTTACAAGATCATGATTCTAAGACAACTGTCATATTTTAGAAATGATGTTTTTGGAGATACAAACACTACCATAGACCTTGGGACACTACCATGGATGCTACTATCTATTTTTCAATGCTACTATCCATTAGAAAATATGCACTGGATTGTGATATAACTTACTTCACCATTTTAGGTTTTATATCACCTTTATTCTATTTTATTTAGATCTAGAACATAGGTTGTATATGTTTACTTATAGATAAAATCCTAGATCTTCACCATTTTTCACCATTGGGATGTGTTTTCCAAAAATGGGTTAGTGGGCTCATGGTGTCAAGATGATCTCAAAGACCCTAATGTTAATGAGCACTACCTGCATAGCCAATACTCCAAGGAGGGCCTTAGACTTATGTAATTATGCCTTATGTGTGGGAGTGTGTATAAACAATGGTATAATATGTTATATGTATATGCATGCAATGATCTAGCTTGTAATATGAAAAATACCACTCATGGTATACTCTTTGGATGCTTCAAAACTTTTTTATGATTACTCATATGACTGATATGACAATAGGGAGGAATAGGTCAGTAAAAATCAGTTGTGAAATTAATTGAATGAGCTTGAATATGTGCTTTCTTAGTATTTACTAGAAAGAAGTTAATGATTTAAAATTGATAGTGAAGGATGTATATCAAGCTTTTAGATTTATGTATAGTATAAGAGATCTGGGTCATCAAAAATTATAAGGTTAGACTATAAGATAATAAATAGGCACAATGATATGGTGAAGGCAAGCTTTTTAGTACTAATAAGGTTTAGAATCGAATGGTAGATCCCTGATTCATATTTTTCAAATGTACAAGATTGAGATGCTATAAATAATCAATTTTAGTATCTACATCTCCCTCCTTTAATCTAGTAATGCATAAGGATCAAATTACTAGGTTAAAGGAAATAAGTGTGCACATGGGTGTGCAAAACACACCTTGCCTTTTTTTGAGCCCAATTTGAATGTTTTACTTGTGTATGAATTGTGATAAAGAGCATGTCATAGTATAAATCATTGCATATAATGTATAATTTGAAATAATTGAAATGCCTAAAATAAAATAGAGTAAGGAAAGAGTAAAATTGTGTGTTGATGCAACCATGTTGTCCCTTTGTACTTTGCTTGGTAATATGCTTCCTTATGAAGGATTGGAAATGAGAGAGGTTCAAAACTAAACCTTGGATATTTGAAGAGGGAGGTTAGAAGGTATTATGACCCTGATCTGGTGTAAGCATAAGTTATGACATGGCCATTGAGATCAGTAAACATCAATCACACCACTCAAGTATGAATGCATAATCTAGCAAGGGTGAGTGATTTAATCAACTCATCCTACAAATAAGGTGAGGTTGGGTGATTTAATCAACCCAACCTATAAATATAATGAGGTTGAATGATTTAATCAATTCAATCTATAAATATAACCATATGCTACAGATAAAAAAGATTTAATAACAATACTTTCTCGTGTAAAATAGTGCTTCCTAGTGATATAAATATGTAGATATAATTGATAAATTTTGAATTTTTGGTGCACTTGCATGGAATATATACCACTAATATGCCTCAAACTAAAGTATATGTGTCATAAATATGAAAAAATGTGTTTCAAATCTTTTGAAAAATTGGTGCAATGTATAGGATTCTAACCTAAGTGTATATCTAAATCATGTAATTGTACTAGAGATTGTGCAAGTGTGGAGTTAATGTATTTATAACATGACCCTACTAAAATCTATAAACTATGTAAATTTGGAGGTCATGAATTTATCACATGCTCTAATTGATATGCCCCCCTTTTGAGGTGAGGGAAATAGAATTTGGGAATTACCTTGCCTCAGAATGGATAAGATAACCATATCATCTATGTATGAATCATGTATCATGTAGGAGTAACATGTCAACATAGATATATCAATGAAACATGCAGTATGTGATCACATCAAGCCCTAATACACATGATGCAGATCATGGCAATGTTTAGAAAGTAATAGTACAAGATCAATAAATAATTAAGCACACACACAAGATCACCCAATCTAATGAAAAATAATGGTCCAAAAATATGTCATATAAGGGGCATGTTCAAATGGTGCATGATTGAAAGAAAATGACATATTCAAATGTCCAATCAACATATAATGACATATTCAAATATTCAAACATTATGTAATAACACATGAAACAACATGCAATGAATATATGTAATGAAATACACTCAATCAAGTGACAATGTGAATAAATGAATTATAAGCAACCAACATAAACATATCATACTAGTCCCTGTATCTATGTGTTAGCAAAAAAAATTCATCTAACATAACTTATTGTATATTGTGAAAAATATGAGCATGAATATAGAAATGTGTAAGCATCAGTATATAAGCTCATAAATGCTAATTTAGAAATGTTCATAAAGGATATGTAACCTACATAAAAAATGATCAATGAAGCAAATGCCCCCAAATTATTATATGACATAGGTAGAGGAGAGGTCCAACATATGTATGTGTATATATCATGTGTTTGTGGTATGCATGTATCATACTCAAATATGTGTGAAACATGTGTGTATCTAAATGAAATGAGATTCTATCTGCTAACATGAAGCAAACACCATTAGTGCCAAGGAGCTAGTAAATAAGCAAAAGTTGAGTATTTTTTGATATTTTTGAATTATTTGATTGTTTATATATTCTCTTGAATATTAGACTTTTTTAAATTATTAGAATTTTTATAAATCAAGGGCTAGTCAATTATCCCATCCAATGGATGATCAAAAGGTGTTTTATACTCATAATATGGTGAATCATACTAGTGATATTGTTAAGGAACATGTATAGGTGTCATATATGGAGTTGGAGAGTCAAAAATACTCTGTGTATGCCTCATAGGAGTATGTGGTCATGAATTAGTAGTAACATAATAAGTGGTTCATTGAAACCATTGTTGAGTGCTTTTTGATTTCTTTGGAGTAGCAATAATTGGAACATGTTTAGTTACTCTATGTAACAAGGTATGTCATGTATGAGTATGTGAGGATTCCATGGAATCTGTTGGGTGAATATTTTGTCACCAATTGACTGAGGACAAAATAGGTGATTTAACCATAGCATAAGGATATTTAATTAGCCAAATGTGTAGGTATACCACATCATAAAGAGATAAATCTCTCCTCTCAGCAAGGGGAGGTTCCCTATAGACTACTAAATGCTAATATAAATTGAAAATACACTTAGGGTTGAAATCATACCATCCATCTCTCTTTTTTCAGAGATGATGTTCAAAGAACAGAGGAGGATTCTGGTGTAATTATAGAAAGGGCACTTCTCTTCTTTCAAAAGTGATATTCAGGAAAAAACAGGGCTCTCCTAGGGTAGAAACAGAAACCACAAGAAACCAACTAAAGCACAAAGTTTTAGTTGTCTCTTCTACTGATTGGCACAAAGGAACACAAAAAGATTAAATGTAACTCAATGTCTGCACCTAAAAATGTAATATAGTATAGAATTATGAAGGATAAAGAGAGTACAAAGTCTCTCTAGTATCCTTTACACAAAAAACATAGACTGAAAGCAATTATGGCAGCACAAAGTCTCCCACAGTCAGTTTTAGGACATCTTCCAGCTTATTTCCACTAATTCTACTTATTTGATTAAATGGAGAAGACCGTATTTAGGGAATAGACATAAGAACAATTCCCTAAAAGACACAAGCTTATTCCAACACAAAGTCTGGAAGGTCACTTGCTTTCTTATTCATTTAACAAAAATGATTAACAGTCTGAGCTCAAAGTCTCAGGATTGCCTTTCAATTTGGGTAGAGATTCATTTATGATAATAAAAATATCCCCCTCTATAAAAAATGGGAGTTTACAATATATATCATTCCAAGGAAGACTTGGGCACTTGTTTTCATAAAATCGGCCCATGCTGAATTGAATGCCTTTAATATTTGTGAGAGAGCCATGCTGGAACATGGCATCAGCCTTGACTTTGGTGTTCTAAATTAATTCAAATGTCCCTTACTTAGCATGGTTATTTTTTTCTTCTCAATGATGCTTACATGGCTGTCCATTCACCTTTACTTCATGTAGAAAAATATGCTGCACCTTTAAATATTTGTGTTCCCTGATGTCCACTTGGTGGACTGTTCCACCTACTAGAAATAACTCTCCTAAATATATTTATAGTTTTCATGTAGTCATCCTCTCTTTCCTTAGCATGTTTTGTCTTTTCTTAGCAATCTGAGCTTGTTCTCAGGGCTTTTGAAAATCAACGGTCATTCCATCACCTTAAAATTGACATCCACGGGGACATCACTGGTCCCTCTGAATCTCTTTGAACCTTGAATCGTGAACTCTTTTGGTTCAAAGGTTTAATGGTTCAAAGGTTCAAAAGTTTTGTGAAGGGCCTCATTCGCTCTCCTTTTCTTCTTTGGTTGAACCATCCCTTTGAAATTTTTTCTAGAATCTTCCACTTTCTTCATTCGCTCAAAGCTTCCTTTCAAAATTAAGAACTCTTTAAATCCATTGAACCATTTTGGTTCAAGGTTCAATGGTTCAATGATTCATTCTCTTTCTTTTAAATCCTTTTATTCTCTTAAGTCTGCTGAAGTCATCGAATTTGTTGAACCTTGAACCTGTTGAACCTTTGAACCTTGCGAAGGTAGGGTTTAATGGTTCAATGGTTCAATCTTTGCTCTTTGATTCCTTATTTTTTAAAAGTCTTTCAAACTTATTGAACTCGTAGAACCTTGAACCTTTTGGACCATTTTGGTTTAAGGTTTAATGGCTTAATGTTAACTCTTCAAATCCTTCTTTTCTTTAAGTCCACTGAAGTCGTTAAACCTCTGAACCTGTTGAACCTTGCGAAGGCGGGGTTCAATGGTTCAACGGTTCAAATTGGTTCATTCTATTTATTTAAAGCCCAACGTTAAGTATTTTGAATGAACCTTTACGTTGAACCATTCCTAAAACACTAAGGAAAAGCCTTAAGTGTTTTGAACTTCCTTTGAAGAAGGCCTGCCTGTCGAACCTGCGGCTTCCTTAAAAAAGAGGCTTGAATATTTGAAAAACTCAACTGCTCAGAACATTTTTGAGAAAGAAAAGAGAGAGTTTTGGTTTGCAAAACCAAACTGATTAGTAGGTTTTCCACAAAAACAAGTGATGGATTTTGGGAACAACATAATCCATTGCATATATCTGGTGCAAAGGTCCCTCAAGTATAGGCCATAATGGAAAGGGGATTATTGTTTCTTACCTTGTTGTAGATGATTAACTTTACTGGGTGTGATAAGTAGTTGTCTGGGAATAAAATTATCTTGTTCAAGTGGATGTTCATAGGAAATTCTAGAAACTATGGCTATCATGTTGGTATGAATGTATTTAATACACCCATGTACTGTGATATGCACTACATAAAGTTTATGTATCCAAGGTCATCCAAATAACATATCAAAAATTCCCTATATGGTATAACTAAAAAGGTAGTAACTACGTTCTGGACCAACCTATAAAGGCAAGTCAATCCCACCGATAATGTGTTGTGATGTCCTATTGAATCCTCTAACCATTTTAGTTGAAGGGTATAAATCAACATGTGTATATCCCAAATATATAATACCATCATGGTACATAAACTATCACTAGTGCCACTATCAATCATAAAGATATTTATAAGTTGATGATCAAGGTAAGCTTGAATAAATAATGAATGAAGATCTAAGTCATCATCTAAAATTTCACAATCATCAAAGGAAATAGAGGGTATCTAAAATATAAGAGGTATTATGAATTTATACATGCCAATACTCCCATCTAATGGGTGCCCATAATGTGGCAAAGGAGGATGTGCATGATATACCATTTTCACTTCTAGGTCTTTGTTATAATGATCTTGAAATGGATTGTTAAATATATTTTAGTTTTGATCGCAACTAGGTTATGAAATTGAATCCTTTGGAAGATCACCAAAGGTAATCTGTTGGTTATCAACAGGGTCTTGGATCCGATGTTTTAATGTATAAAATATATTTGTAGGATGCCCAGGGCCTTGGTGATAGTCATAATATGCATTAGAATAATATCCTTTTGGTAAAGATTGAATCATATCAACTTTTATAGGAGAAGAGAGAGATATGAGATGAGAATCCATAAGTTTCTTAAGTAGTGAAGTTGAAGACTCATGTAATCATGTAAATTGTCTCTTAGGTGCATTGGATAGAGTGAGATGATTAAGTTGTTGTGACATTGCATTGACTATTTCAATTTATTTGTTTTTAGATTTTTTAGGTTTTACCTTATAGCTTGATTTGATATAAAACTTGGTAGAATATGTAGTCAGTGTGTTTTCTACATATTTACACTTGTTCAAGGAAATAAGTTTTATTTCTTGATCTCAAACAATATGGCATATGTCATCAAAATATTTGAACTTATTAAAAACAATAAACTCATGTAATGGGTTAAATAAATTTTTATTAAATATGTCTTGAAGTTCTTTATTACCATTGGATTTGTCATTTTGACTAACATTGTTTTATACCTCAAGACATATTCATTGATAGGTTAATTGGTTCCTTGTTTGATATTAATATTTTTTTTATATGACATATTTTTAATGATGTTGATGAAGAAATATGTTAGAAGTTGATATGTGTAGACACTCTAATTTTATCACTTTGATGTCAAATTATAAAATAAAATGACTTCCTATAATGTCACACAATCTGGTCCAAAATCATTTGTTAATTTAATATACATGTTTGAATTTACCTCAGGACATCTTTAAGTGAGTCAATTTGTTGTATTAGATTTGTTCAATTATCATTCTCTATTCAATTATCATTATCTATTCAATTATTCTATTCTGATTAATTAAATACTTCCTCTTTCTATGATCAATTCATGCTAAGATTTTCCATTCTCTAAATCATTATTCTAATTAAATTTTATACATTATATTGCAACTAAAAGGGGTAAAAATTTATTGAAAGAACTAGACAACAGAAAAATTACATATCCAAGTCTTGCTCGAGAAGTTGAGCAAGAGCAGGGGCAAGTCTAGCAAGAAGCATCTGCCGATCCTGAATACACCAATCCGGCCCATTCTCTGCGGCCCATTTAGCCAAACCATCAGTGACCCCATTCCACTCATGGGGAATATGCTTAAAGGAGATAAACACAAATGATGCACTCATCTGACGAATTTGCTTAATCACCGTAGCCAGCTGCCAATCCACACCATCAATATTTCCATTAGTCAACAGGTTAATAATCACTTGTGAGTCAGACTCGCAGAAGACACTGAGATAGCCATGGTCACAGCAAAATTGAGCCACCTCCAAAATATCTAAAGCCTCCATCAGGTTATTGGTATGACACCCTTTATGGATGGAGAACAAAAATTGGATCGCACCCCTGTGATCTCTGCCCACACCCCCAAGCCCAACAGGTCCGGGATTGCCCTTGGATGATCCATCGACATTCACTTTGATACGCCCCTCCATCGGTGGAGTCCAGCCACCAACGCGACTGATGGGGCACGCTTGTAGCCGTGTCCTATGTGTTGGGCATGCATTATGCTTAGAGGAGTCAATGCTCAGCTTGACAGGGGATAGCCGACTCAAGATCAAGCTCGCAGCAGGGTCTAAATCAACCAAATTATCACAATTAGCATGGAGAGTCTCCTGCAAAGCATTGAGGACCTTCAACCACACTTTCCTTGGATCAGCACAGGACTCCCTAAAAATCCTTCCATTGCATTCAATCCAGATATTCCATAGGATAAACGCCCCCTAGCAAAATTTTATACATTATATTAATTAAATTGATATTTGATTAATTTAATTAAACATTCTTCTAATTGAATTCCCCACATTGATTAATTGAATTAATCATTCTTCTATATTATATTTCTATTGCAAATATAATTATAATTTCATTGCCCTCCAAGTGGGCATCTTCAAGCAAAGAAAATATCTTGAGATCCTATAGAATAGTCTTTTGTGGGATAATTAAATTGATAAATAATTTAATATATAGGATTATTCTCCACCTTTCATCTTGAAAATAAGATGAAAGGCTCACATGGTTGATCCATATGTTTTTTCGGAGTGATTCTCCTCCCTTCATATTGAAAACAAGATGAAGAGCTTATATTAATTCTCATTTGATATTTGCAAAGAGCATCCTCCACCCTTCATCTTGATTGAGATGAAGGGCTCACATCATTGATCCATATACACTTGTGAGGACTCCTTTTCAACCATTAATATTGATTTAAATATAAAGGGTCCTCTTTGATCCCAATTTGTTATAAATACATCTCTTTGCATAGCAATTCATCATGTTCATTTCAGACAATGAAGTGTTGTTAGATCATCAAGTCTCTTTGTGCATCAATTATTCTACTCTTTGATCAAATCAACATGGTATATAGCTTTAATGGAGGTTTATAACTAAAATTGACATTGATAAAGACTCTATAAATCTACATCTGAGTTGCATCTCAATAGATACAAGTTACAATGAGGTTTGCATTATGTTTGTTTGAATCTTTAAGCATTGTATTCTTTTCTATTTATTGAGCGCACGAGGTCCTAAGTGTGTATTTTCATATTTGCTCTCTCTTTAATTTATGCTCTTTAAATCTTTAAGAAAAAATATATAATTCTTAATCTTTCAACACATATGACACGCCTGGTGGGACTATAAACCCACACCTTTCTTTTAAGCCTCTTTAGAAATCTTTCTTTGAAGAAAATTTGATTTTTACTAAAAAATAGCGGATAAATTATTCATACTTTTTGAGATATATTTTTTTTAAATCTTAATTTATTATGGGTGTGAGGACTTGTGTTATAAAAAACCTCTCAAATTTTTGTTGAAGTTTGATATATATTTTAAGAGTTATTGCCAAATTACTAACTGTTATATTTTATTTCTGATTTTATTCTTTGGTTAAAATGTATGGTAAATTGTTCATAAATTTAGATCTATTTTTATCCAAATTATTTCATGTAAGTATTTATCATACAAAAAATCTCACAAAATTTCATTGAAAACTAATATATATTTTAGGAGTTATGGTCAAATTAATAACTACCACATTTTATTTCAGATTTTATTTTTTGGCTAAAAATGACCAGTAAAATGATCATAAATTTTTATATGTTCTCTATTTTAATCTAAAGTTTTTCATGGGTGTGAGGATTTGTATTACAAAATATATATTAAAATTTAGTTTAAAACCAATTTATATTTTATAAGTTATCATCAAAATACGAAATGCTACTTTTGACATTTTGTTCACAAATTTTTGCTTGTCAAAGACCCACCAAACAAAACTATTAACTTTGTTTTCTTGCAGGTTACAAAAGGGTGGGATGATTTATTCAAACAATCATATTTTCTCTTTAAATTTAATGTTGTGTGATTAAAAATAAATTCACATATCATTTTGAGTGCTTAAAAATCAAGTCACATTTCATTTTGGGTTCTAAAAAAGAACACTTGCTTATTTGTTTAAATTTTTTTCATTTCATATAAGCATTCCTTGTTGCTTCTTGAGTTTGTTATGGGGATACTTTTTACACATGATCTCCCATTTGGGTGAATCATAAATGTAAATATTCTATTTGTTTTAAATTCTAAATATTTGCCTATTATGCTCTTCACTCACCTTTAGTGGGAGTTGCGTAAATCAGAACGATAATACCTTCTTTTTTCTTTTTATCTTGTGGGCAAGATTTCATCACCTCCTATTAAGTTCTTTAGTATTATGTTGACCTAGGTTTTTAACTTCCAACATCATACTGAGCCCACTTATATTATGGGGTATACAAATTGAACATACTATTCATTGGGATAGTGGTTGAACGGTTAGCCTGACCAACCAAAGAGGTCCTCAGGTCATGCAACGGTCTAGACATTCCATTATATTGAATAATTGATAGATGGAGTGGTTATGAAAAGGACTATACCATTTCATAACAATATATATGGTTTGAATCCACTTAATGGATATTTATAAAGCGCCCAGTACTGCAAGGTATATCGGGACCATTTATTTTTGCCAAATGAAAATTTAGACTAGAAGCCTATTTGATGTAGAATTATCACTGATGCAGGGATGTAAAAGTTAACATATCCTAAATATTTAATTTTGAAAATGAAATTTTGAGAGAAGAACGATGTAAAAACTCTACCAATAACCTAAAATAATTAATTAATTAATTTTAAATGTTCTTAAACTTTATCCTCTCAAAAGTAAGTATATCGAACGGATCAATGATTTCCCCTAAACATGTGTTAGTTTCTAGTGTAAGGCAAGATTACTTGAGTCATTTTTTGGTCAAACAATTTCATATTATATGTACACTAAGATGCGTTACTTTGTCTATGTATTTTTTCAAAATTATTCCATTCTACCTTATCCAAAACACATACATTTCATACACTTGTCTTGTGTGACATTGTACCATTACTTTGTCTATGTCTTGGTCAAATCTATTCCCTTCTACATCCCATATTTTTCAAAATTATAAATTTCATACCTCCTTTGTGTGAAAGTGTACCATTACTCTATCCACATTCCAAGTCTAAATTGGCATTTCTACTACTTATGTTCAATGTATGTCTCAAACCACACCTTATCTTATTTGAGATTGTACTTTTACTCTATTTGTGTGAGTTTGAAACCATTCTTGTCTTGTTCCTAAGTTTGCATTTTAAGGTCATTTCTATTTGAGATTTCATTTTATTCCCTTATGTTCAAGTCAACTTTATTCAAGTCCAAAATATTTCTTTGGTCATTTCCAATTCATATTCTTATTTTTTGTTTATGTCTAATCCAAGTTCAAGTCTAATCTTGTCAACTCTATTCAAAATCAACTATTCATAGTTAAGTTGTTGTGAAGTCAATCAAACTATTCTAAGGTCACTTACATTCTTTTCTCTTTTTTGAGTAATGTTTCTAGATCTATTTCATTTCATCTCCTTATCTTTCCATTCAATCTCTCATACTTGTCAGTTGGGAAGGATGAAGTCATGACATCCATACTTTCTCTCATTTGAATCCAATTCTAATCCAATCTTTCTAATTATTTTCATCCTTGCTTGGGAACATCCTTCAATCAATATTTTATCACTTTTTCAATTCATTCATTGGCATCCATTGCAAATTTTGATAAAGATTACCTACTTGATCCTAGTCATGCTCGAAAAAAAGGACCCATTTTGATACATTTATCCCACACTCATTTGAATTCTAAATTAAAACATTCAAGTCAAAATCCAAATCCATTTAATGAATCCTTAGAATACATATTTTACCAATTGGTCACAATAAAAATACTTTTGTATCCACATACTAAGCATTTTGGTGAAAATGAGCCCAAACCTAAGTGGTACCAAAAGGAAGAATATTGTGAGTATCATAGGATTCAAGGCCATTCACTTAATTGATGTGGTAGATTCAATAAATATGTCCAAATTTTGATTGGCCATGGATATGTCATTATTGAGTCACAACAATCCCATCAAGCTTTAATTCTTGGCCCATCTCTAAGCCAAGTTACAATAGACGCATTATTTTAGATTAGACAAAGCTTATCTCAACTTTCAACTCAGATTAATCTAGCCTTATATCCCCTTTCCAATAAGGATCCAAGTACACCCCAAGTATGAGAATCATTCACTAGGGATAAGCTAAGATCTTTTTCCAAATCACAATCATACTTTTTCAATTTCAAGTCAAGATCAAGATGAATCACCCATTTCCAACATTCTCATTGACTCACCCATATTTGATGAGTCACCTTTTGACCATCCTCCTATCTTTGATGAGCCTTGATTTGAAGAGCCTCTCTATGGATGTTCACCTATATTTGATGAACTGTTCTTTGATGAGCCCATCTTCAAAGAACCCATTATTGATCCATAGTTTTTTTTTCTCCCATGCTCTAAAGTCCCTCATTTACAAAAAATTCTTCATCCCAAAGCCTTCATTTCCAAGTGCATGGTGAAAAATGTACTTATAGACAATACAAGTCAAGAGGCCCTCTTTGTGGATAAATCTAAAGTAAGATCACCTTTTTTTAATCAAAACTAGATTTAGAGTTAACATTGCAATCAGATTTAAAATCATCATTAGATTTTGAGTTAGATTTATAATAATAGGCCAAACCAAAATCATGATCAACATCTACATCTACATCATAATCAATTTCTATTTTAGAACCAATATCAGAATTGGGTTCCATTCTATAACTACTATCATATTTATCATCAAAAGCAGAATAAACATCAGTCTCAACATTAGGTTCAGATCCTCTTGAGTCAGCATTAGCTTTAGAATAAGAATACATTAGTGGATTTTATGACATTGGATATACACTTCTATTAGATCCACTTGAGTCCAAATCAATTTTAGAATCAATATATCTTAATACATGTTCTTACATTGGCTACACACTTATTTTAGATCAGATTGAATATAATTATGATCCTTCCTTGGTTTTCAAGGATGATTCCTTTGACATTGATACAAGTTCTCTTAGTAGCCTCTACGAGGAATGTGTTACCTTTTCCCCTTGCATTGAAATTATACATACCTTTAAAATTTACCATCATATCCATTATATTTATGTTTCACCTCCCACAAACATTGATTAGGACCAATAGAATCACACATTGTTGAACTTATTTCTTGGCAACATTTCAGTGGTAGAATCTTTGGGGATCCAAGACAACATTCACTTAGAATAATAATCTCCTAGTGAAACATTGTTTGAGGTGTTAGGGAAAAATTAAGTTCTAAACTCAACATCTTCTAGTGAAACATTATTTGAGGTGCTAGATGATAAACATGATACAAAATTAGAATCCTTTAGTGAAACCTTGCTTAAGGCGCTGAGTGACAACCAAAATGATTTATCAACATCCTTTAGTGAAACCTATTCAAGATGATATTGGGAAATATAAATCAAAATAATCAAGAAGACTTTGTTGGTGAAAACCTCTTTGAGGCACCAATAGCTAAGCTAATTAGTTCCTCATTTCTTGATTGATGTGGCCTGCAACCACATGATGGATTCATCAATCCATATACCTCTCACTCTCTCAAAAATCACATAAACATTTCAATAAAATCAACTCTCACAAATCATATCACACAATTATTAATCAATAAACTCTCACACAATTTCTCATTAATTCATCCTTATACACAAAGTTTTAACAAGCTTCTCTCACATTATAAAATACTTGGCTTCAAATCGGGTCAAGGAGGCCCTGCAGAGCTTCTTCTAAGCTCACCACTCTTCTACTTCTAGCCTCATTATAAAGCAAAGGAATGCATTTATTTATATAAATACAATTATATAATGAGATGAAAATAAAGGAGGCCCACAAATGGTGCCATTTTGCACTTGGATGAAGGTAAAGACAAAAGACTAAGATTATTCCCCAAGATAATGTGTCAAGCTTCACATGGGAGGAGCTATTAATCAATATTAGAATTTGTATCCACCATGTGCCACTGATGAAATCTTCCATGTGATTCACTTTATCTGGGATCCAAAATAATGTGCAAGGCATTTGGAATAGTGTTCTTGGTCTCTTCCATATGCATGACTTTAGATAGGGTCCCTCCTTGCATGTGCAAAGCAAATGATGTCTTACACTTGAATGTGCAAAGAAAAAGGTGTTTTCCATTTATAATTTTGACCCACATGGATGATGAAAGTTAAGGACACGTCCTCCACATATGTTTTAATGGAATGTAGTTCCCCATCCACCTCTCCATCATAAATAGTGTTGTGGACACTTCATCAGGATGAATAATGTCTCCTACCTCAGCATTGAATAATGTCTCATGAATAGTACTTGTGAATAGTGATATCATGAATAATGTTTTTCCACCACATCATTGTCCTCTAGTTGAAAACAACTCAGTTCTTATGATTTTTCTTGATTGTATCATTCCCATTTATTTTGAAAATAAAAGAAAAAACACACCACTCTTTTTTTAGGTGCTGCAAGATTGCTTGAACCCTTGGATGTTCTTGTATTAGACACTTGAGGTATTTTAATGTGATCTCATGATCACATAGATGGGGTAAGTGGATGAATCACTCTTTTTTTCATGAAGTTTGATGACCATGATATCCCATTCCAACACACCAAGTACTTCCAGAGAATATTATTTTTCCTTCTCCACTTCTAGTTTCTACATATTGGCCTTCCTAAAAATATCCTCCACCAAAAGCTTATCCATATCCCAATGGATTCACAAGTGGGACTGAACCCAATACAAACTGGCCTCCTCTACCAAGATGTTCTACTATGTATCATATCATCCCATGTGATTTCAATCCCACCACTATCCATCCACCTCCACCTAAAGCCCACCTGGATTTGTTCACACACTATCCAACCACCTTTTGGATCTTCCACAACATCATAAATAACCATCACTTGTAGAAACTCTCTCATAGATGCATTATCTATAAATTTCTCATCCATCAAACTCTCTTTGTGTGTATTATCTTTCACAACATACACATCTAAAGTTTCTCCCAAGGAAACATACAACTCTCTTTGTGTGCATTAGTTTTTTCTCCTCAAAAACTTCTCCAAAATTCATTTATTCTTCTTCTTATTCTCTCTACAACTCCTCATGGCTGTAATATTCCTCTCCTTACAAATCCATATGGATGCACTTTTATTCACTCACATGCCAAACTACATGGATGTAATCTTCATCCATATTCAAGTCTATCAACTCTTGCCCATTCTTAAATAATGGGTTTACTTTATCAGATTCCATAAAAATTAGCTTCCCTTCTTTCTCAAGCTTCTTGTCTTCTCTCAATACTTGAATCTTTTTCATCCACTCTCTTTGCATTTTTTGGTGCACAAATTAACCCATCAACTTGGAAACCATATGTTCCCATTAACACACCTTATTATTTCCCCTTCTTTGTGTCTACACTTGATAATCCTTCCAACACATGGATGGAACTCCACTCATCCTCTAGCTTTCAATATTCACCCTTATTAGATCTTCAATATGCATTTATTCAAAATGCATCTCTACCTTAGCTATCCATTACATGAACCCTTGATAATCATCTTGTCCAAATAACATAGGCATTCCTCCACTCTTCTTTTCCATATTCATACTTGCAAAATAAAAAAACACAATACTCTCTCTATTATTACAAGGTTTCTCTCATGACTACATCAAACTCTCCACATGAATCATAACTTTCTCTGATACCACATGATGTGGCCTCCAAACACATGATGGATTAAACAATGCATATACCTCTGACTCTCTCATAAATTAGATAAACATTTTAATAAACTCAACTCTCACAAATCATATCACATAATTCTTAATCAATAAACTCTCACACAATTTCTCATTAAGTCATCCTCACATACAAATCTTCAACAATCTTCTCTCACATTAAAAAATACTTGGATTCAATCCATGCCAAGGAGGCTCTGCAAAGCTTATTCCAAGCTCACCACTCTTCTACTTTTAGCCTCATTACAAATAAAAGGAATACATTTATTTATATAAATACAAGGATATAATGAGAGGGAAACGAAGGAGGTCCAAAAATGGTGCCATTATCCATTTGGATGAAGGTAAAGATAAAAGACTAAGAGTATTCCCCAAGAAAATGTGCCAACCTTCACATAGGAGTTATTCATCAATAGTAGAATTTGTCTCCACCATGTGCCAATGATGAATTATTCCATGTGATCCAGTTTGTTTGGGCTCCACAAGCATGTGCAAGGCATCTAGAATAGTGTTCTTGTTCTCCTCCATGTGCATGAATTTATACAAGGTCCCTCCTTGCATGCTCAAAGCAAATGATGTCCTACACTTGCATATGCAAATCAAAAGGTGTTACCCACTTAGGAATTAGACCTAAATAGATGATGGAAGTCAAGGACAAGTCCTCCACATGTGTTTTAGTGGAATGTGGTGCCTCATGCCTCCTATCTATCATAAATATTATTGTGGACACCTCATCAAGATGATTAGTGTCTATCACCTTAGTAGTGAATAGTGTCTCATGAATAGTGTTTTCTTACCACATCATTGTTGAAGACATTATTGATGTCAATATTAGCTCCACCACAACTAAAATCAAGTTGAATCCAAAATCAACAACATTGTGTGTAACGAAAAGTTCCAATTTTCATTCATTCCTTAACTATTATACATTTCATTGTGATTATACTATTCATTTAAGACCTATATTCCATTATCCAATTAGATCATTTGTTCAATGCCTATCCATCTGTACACTCCATGGAAACACTCTTTTTCAAAGAGACTATAAGCATACCTTGTTTATATGTTTGGAGGAAGTAGAATCAACAACCATTAAATATCACAACAACATCAATACAACCTACATCAACAACAAAATTCTAACAAAGAAGCTATTCAAAATTAGTATGGATCAGAGATCGAACATTCAACATTACACATCTCATCATCCTTCATTGAGTTGAGATGCAAAAAATTAAAAATTAAATAAAAATCAAGTCAAAAGAGAAAGATAAATTATCCAGTGGTGAAAATAATGCTTGTGGCACCTTGGACAAGTACCATGCCGAAAACTAGATTTTATGGTGTCATGTGTAAATAATTTATTATCTACAAGCATCTTGACACTTGGGAGACATCCTTATCTACATTTAAATCCATTCCATTCCTATCATATTAAATTGTCCTAAACCATTTGTCTATTTATCCTAGTCTGGTCCACTTCCTTCTTATCTTGATATTAATACTGAATTGGAAGTTGTTCTAAGCCATGTTTTGGAAAATATCTTTGCATATCCTCTTAGTGACACTTTGATGACTAGACATTTGGTTCCCATGTGACATAAAACTTGGAGATTCATTATCCACTGACCATCTATTATTATCCAATTTGATCATTCCAATCCTGCCATTTGCTATTACTTCCCATCCCAGTGTTAGAATAGGTTATGTTTTATGCTAGTGATCTTTTATGGGTATATTGTTAAAAATATTCCTAACCATTCCAATTCAAAGTTATTTCTATTTTAAAATTTAATTTCACGCTCTTTCTATTTTGAGATATTTACCATTTTATCTCAAATTGATTCATGTTCTTGTCCCTGATCATACTTATCTTTTTTTGTGTTCAATTTTTAGTAGAACTACAATGGCTGGAGGTCCCAATTGGACTATGTAGGCAACACTCTATTTTTTGAGGTCAACTCAGCCATCCCTTGTCCCATGCTCTCAAAAGTTTGTGAGCATATATCTTATTATTTTAGCAAGACTATTCCTTGTACACTCTCACTATTTTACAATTCCCTATTCCTATGTCTTCTATATAATCATTTCTCTTTACTTATCAATTTTATTGAATCCTAAAATCCTAAGGAGAATTATGGCCTGAAGTCCATGTTGGATCCAATGTCCATGGGACCATGTAGGTAGTGTCCATTTTTTGGGGGCATTTGGAGTCAACTCAACCACTTCCTTCCTATTTTTCTATTCCCCCTTAGATTGCAATTATTTTGTCATACCCTTGGTATCAAAGAGTAATGCCTTATTATCACACACACTGATTTTCTGCATG
Organism: Torreya grandis; assembly: GCA_037957365.1. NCBI lineage: Eukaryota > Viridiplantae > Streptophyta > Pinopsida > Cupressales > Taxaceae > Torreya > Torreya grandis. The sequence goes on from JARHVA010000525.1 coordinate 1,736,849, forward strand.
AAATGTTTACTTGCTTTCATTTGTGTGTTTATGAATGGAATGTTTATTTATTCTTGGGTGCCTTAGCTTGTTACATTTTACTTCCTACATGAATCTTGGTTTCTTAATCAAGATGTTTAGATGTGAGCGAATGTACTTAATCTCAATTTCACTGATTTTTTGTTTACTTTTTGATATGTTTTTTTTTTACTCAGGTGCCTTATTTTAGTATATTATGTTTTCCACTTAAGTTTTGATTATTCATACCATAATTTTGATTTTTGAATAATTGTATTTGAATTAAAATTGATTTAAGTGCATTATGTTGTACATTTAAAGATGGAATTTCCATATCCTATTTTAAGTTACATACATTTGCATTTTAATTTCAACTTGTTACACATTTTGACAAATGAATGTTATCATAATCTTTCCTATATTATGATGCATACTGTCATATGAAATATAAAATCAATCTTTAAAATGGTTACCTTGTTAATGTCATCAATCATATACATCTCTAGCTATCTGATCCAATAATCAAAAATAATAAACACCACGATCATTCTTTCATTTCAATCAAATAAATTCTACCCTGATTGGGAAAAATTAGTTCACCATTATTAGAAATCAAAGCATACAAGGATTAACTCAAGCAATGTGATCTTGTGTATGGGTTGCTTTTCTCTTCTATTCTAGATTCTTTCTCTTTTTTTCAAGAGCCCATCTACGTCCTTCATCCCCGCATGCCCTCTTGAGGGGGCATCATTTCTAACTAATTTCATTCAATTCATATCCTTATCTTTTCATTTAATCTCCCGCACCTGTCAATTGGGAATGATGATATTAGAACATCCATTAATTAGTCATCTAATTTTTCATTTACCTTTTTTAGCTTCTCATTATTTGAGAAGATGTTACTTCACTTAGTGTCTCACATCACCTTCTCAAATAGGGGTAAATGTAGACACTCTAATTATATCACTTTCATGTCAAATTGTAAAATGAAATGACTTCTCATAATTTCACACAATCTAGTTTGAAATATTTGTTCATATAATATACATGTTTGAATTCACCTCGAGGTATCTCTAGGTGATGCAATTCACCGTATTAGACATGTTCTATTATTATTTATTGTTTAATTTATCTATTTAATTATAATTATATATTCAATTACTCTATTGTGGTCAATTCAATAATTCCCATTTCTTTAATCAATTAATGCTAATATTCCCCCTTCTCTAAATCACTATTCTAATTAAATTCTCTACATCATATTAATTAAATTGATCTTTTATTAATTTAATTAAACATTCTTCTAATTTAATTCCCCACATTATATTAATTACATTTATCTTTGATTAATTGAATTAATCATTCTTCTAAATTATATTTCTATTGCAAATAAAAATATAATTTCCTTTCATTTAATTAAATTTTCTTTCCCTCTAAGTGGGCATCTTCATGCAAAGAAAGGATCTTGAGATCATATGGAATATTATTTTATGAGCTAATTATATTGATAAATGAATTAATGTACACAATTATTCTCCATCCTTCATATTGAAAACAAGAAGAAGGGCCCACATGGTTGATCCATGTGATTTCTTGGGGATGATTCTCCTCTATTCATCTTGAAAATAAGAAGAAGGGTTTAAATGCACTCACAACGATATTTTGATAAGAATAATTCACCCTTCATCTTGGAAACAAGATGAAGGGCTTATATTAATTCGCATTTGATATTTTTAAAGATCATCCTCCACCCTCCATCTTGATTGAGATGAAGAGCTTACATCATTGATCTATGTGCCTTCTTGATGAATATTTTGTAATAATGTATCTTGATTTCAAGATGAATGGTCTTCCTTGATACAAATTTGTTATAAATACAACTCTTTTCATTACAATTCATCATGCTCAATTTAGACAACATTTTTCTATCAAATCATCAAGTCTCTTTATGCATAAATTATTCTACTCTTTAATCAAATCAACATGGTCCATAGCTTTAATGGAGGTGTCTAGCTATAATTACCATCTAAATCTACATTTGAGCTATATTCTAATAAAGACAAGTTATAATTAGGATTGCATTATGTTTGTTTGAATCTTTACGCATTGTAGTCTTTTATATTTATCAAGCTCATGAGGTCCTAGGTGTGTATTTTCATATTTGCTATCACTTTATTTTGTGCTCTTGACAAGTTTGTGAAACTATAGAGAATTCACATTCTATCAACATAATCTAATATGGTATAAATGATTTCATCGATTAGATAGGTAAGTCATAGAACCATCTTAATAAAGCATAATACCTTAGTATCATTTAAAATAATTTGGTCAAAATTTTATCATTTAAATCATAATCAAGTCATGTTGCATATAAATATCAAAGATGCTATTTAGGATCACCCTTGCCATCATAAAATATGAACTTGGGTACAAAAACAATCGTTAAAAAAAAACAAAAATATATCTAAGGTGCTAGAGGATTATGTTATACATCTTGTGAATCAATAACATGGGTTGATTTCAAAGCATATTATTCAGTGTTGGTAACCTTAGCTTCTAAGGTTTTGATAACTTGGAGAATAATTTGTATAGTAGACCCATTGGGATTATAATTTGAGATTTGAGAATCCACCAATGGGGATGAATACACCACTTGTGTTGATGTAGGCATTAAAATTGGTAAATGAGTTTAAGTATTTATTTTTACCATGGAGGATGTGGAAAGAGTTATTCCATCTAAGGGTTCACCATTATTGGATGTGGATGCAATAGCCTTAGCATGGTTATTAATTTATTCTTGGGTGATATAGAAGAATGAATTAATCAATCATTTATTTGTATTTAAATGGTTGACTAAGGATTCTTTATCTTCCATTTTGAAATGATCTTTGTTAAAACTTTATATATTTGATAAATGCAAATACAGTTTCCAAAGGAAATTGAAAAACTTAGATCTAAAAATTACTGAAATTAAAAACCCTAGAAAAGTGAAAAACCTAGATCAAGCTAAGAGCTACATGAAAAGGCAGTGGTTAGGTTCACCAAATGTTTAAGCCTTTTATTTGGTTATGTGATGTGAAGGGTTAAGGTGGTAGAATAGCCTATACATAAGGATGGATAAAATTATTCTAAAGCAGGCTAATTAATCACAAAATCATATAAATATAAATTCTAATTTAAAATATTGAGATGTAATAAAAATAGAAAGTACCAAATTCGAAAGACATTTTTATTCTAATGTTAAGGATAAATGATACTTATATAGATTTTTAATGTGCAGGAAGATCTGGTTTGTACACAGATAGAAGTGTACAGGAACATGATTTTGAGACAGTCATCAGATTTTAGAAATGATGTTTATAGAGTTGAAAACACTACCATAGACCTTGAGACACTATCGTCAATACTACTATATATTCTACAACACTATTATTTAGTACAGAATATGGGCTAGATTAGAATGCAACTAAATTTTTTGATCTTGGTTTTTTATCACCTTTATGTTGATGTATTTAAATATAGAACATAGGTTCTATATGTTTTCTTATGGATAAAACCCTAGCTCTTCACCCTTGGGATGTGGTTTCCAAATATGGGTTAATGTGTTCACAATGTCGACTTGACCTCAAATACCCCTATATCAATGAGTGCTACCTACATAGCCAACACTCTAAGGAGGGTATCAAACTTATGTAGCTCTCCCCTATGTGTGGGAGTGCATGTGAATAATGGTTTAGTATGATATATATAGATGAATTCAATGATATAACTTGTAACTTGACAAATACTAATCTTGGGATTTTATTTGGATTCTTCAAACATTTTGTATTATTTATCTTATGACTGATACAAAAATAGGGAGAAATAGTGTAGTATAACTTAGTTGTGAAATTTATTTAATGATCTTAAATATGTGGTTACTTTGTATTTGCTAGATGATTAATGAGAAGGATTAAACTTATATTTATACCACACCTTTTGAAATATCTCATAATAGGGTTCAACAAGAAAAATAGGCTGACCCATAGGTTTTGAATATTTTTTAATTTGGATGACTTTTGAGGACTAGACACTATATAAGGATATGGACACTAGCATCAACACTAGTGTCCCTCTATGGATGATAGTGTCTAGAAGGATAGAAAATAGTTGAAGATTTGAAATTGATAGTGAAGGATGCATATCATGTTTTGAGCTTTATGTACAATAAAAGAGATGTGGGTCATTCAAATAATAAGGGTTGGACTATAAGATAAGAAATTAGGTACAATGAGATGGTGAATTCGAGACTTTTAGTAGTGAGAAGGTTTATAACTAAAGGGTAGAGCTCTGATTGGTTCAAATGTACAAACTAAGATGCTATAAATATTTATTTTTAGTAGCTACACTTACATTATATGATGTTAAGGGTGATACAGATTAACATTTTAGAGCCTTTCACACAACATGCTTAGACTATGAATCTAATGATAAGTTTTGACTAAGTTATTTCTATGGAGTCCTAAGGACTGCATCTTGTATTGGTTTTATGACCTCCCATTCCAATCTATTCATGTATTTAATCCTTTAGTTGATCAATTATTAGCACAATATCTAATCCAAATAAGTGAGAAGATGTCGTATGCTTGGATTTCAAAAACTTAAGCAAGGACCCAATGAACCCATTAGTGAATATGTGCTCCATTACAAGATTATGCTCTCTAGGATGGAAAATCTAATGGGTGATATTGAGTTGCAAGACATAATAAATAAAATATTGCTTGCCTCACTATATGAGTCCATTATGGTCAAATGTTTTCAACATTTTGAAGACTTATGACATATGGTCAAGGACATTGAAGTTCAACCTTGTTATCAATAAGCTAAAATATGGGCCCAACCCTCCAAAATGAATGATACCAAGTGTGAGATGTTAAATTTGAGCAATGGATTTAGATTATGCAATTTATACACTAAAATCAACTCAAATTACCAATCTACTTCAAAATTGAAAACCATCAGATAAAAAAGCAATAAAATGAACATTTAAGACAACCTTATAATCTAAATCCAAATGTTCCTAATCAATATTCAAGAAAGAATAAATATTATAGATATTGGATTGATTACAAATAGACTCAGAATTTTAACATGATATTAGTTTGATCAAAATATTTAGATAGAATGGATTCATAGATTTATCAGACTATAGAGATTCATGAGATTTGTGATTGATTCTCTTATTGGCCTTTGCATGGAGGATGGGTTGGTTATATATAGAGTGGGAGAAGGGAAGATCAATGGAAAAAAATCAAAGTTAGGTGTAGGAATATCAATGGTGGAGAATTATGCATGGAATTAAAAATTTCTTGGATGATTCTAGAGGAGGGAATGTTCTAGAGGTAGAAGCCTCTAGAGTCTTTATGGATGTTTAATCATGATTATTAGGTGATTAGGGACTAGGGATGTAGGAGAGCCTAGTATTGATTAGAAGAATTAATCAATCTATGAAATGAGGTAAGGTTAGTAGGTGAATATGGATTTAGTGGGAATTAGTCTAATGACTAGGAAGGGGTTAGTAGGAATAAAATAGACATAATTAGATTAATAGATAAAATTATTGATAGAGGGAAGTAAACAAATTTAAGTGTATACACTAAAAATGATGTAAAAATATAGTTAACTTAGTGTCATATCTATAAATAATAAAAAATTGGTATTGATTACTTGACAAGGAAAACCTTAACATGTATTTACCATGCATGACTTATGAAAAAAAAAGGTCCTAACTCTCCATTCTCTCACACCTACATGCTACCTTATCAATATGATCTTTTCCTTCTGTTATTACATACCTATGGGAACCTCACTATCTATTTAAAACTTAGTATCTTGCATAAATATTTTTGAACCTTTAGATCAATCCTCCTATGCAACATTAGTATGGGTCTGTAATGCAAGTTGATACTAACATGGCCCTAAATCCTCTCCTAGCAATGGATACTTTATAAAATCAAATAGAATAATATGTCATAGAATTAAGAAAAAAATAAGCAGATCAACAAATTTTTTTTATGAAAGAGTAGAATACTTGAATATTATGACTGAGCCACTTCGAGGGGCAACCTCCACAACAATGCAATAAGAAAAAAATTCATAATATGATCCTCTAATACTAATTACTACCTATTATATAGAGTCTACTTAGCCATGGTTATTATATAGCCCGAACTAATAATAACATAGATAAATGTGATAAGAATATAAAAGAGGTATGTATGCCACAAGTTGGTCACCCATATACTTAGACATGCTATAGGATAATGGCATCACATGCTACTCTCCTTCAAAACAACATTGTCCTCAATGTTGACTCAAGAAATATTCATCCTCCCATGTTGCCTCTTCACAATGTAGATTATTCCATTTGATCAAATATTTTTGAATTGATCTACTCTGTAGTTGCTTAGTGCACATTTCAAGAATCGATTTAGGTTCTAGAAGAATCTGACCTTTCTCATCCAATTCAGGTAACTTAGTATGAGTAGAAAATATGTGTCTAACTACCTTATTTAGGCAAGATATATGGAATATTGGATGTATGCAAGTGGAATAGGTGAATTATATCTTGTAGGCCACACTACCATTTTTGTTCAAGATCTAATAAGGGCCATAATACATAGAGGACAACTTGACAGTTATCCTTTTTTGTTGCTTCAGAGACATCTGATTATATGGGTGTAATCACATAAATACCTAATCACCTATGTGAAAATGTTAATCACTACAGTGTTGATCCACTTACTATTTCATGCAATTATGAGCCATGGCTAATTTTTTTCACAAATTAGAGAGGACCTCTTGTTTATGGTGAACGTGTTCCTTAACAAATAGAATCTTGGGATGGAAATTCAAGGTGGAAGTGATAGATAAGGGGTGATATCCATAAAAGGACATAAAGAGAGATATTTTGGATGAACTATGAACCTAAATATTATACCACCATTCGATAATGGTAGCTAATCAACCCATTTTTTCTATTTATTAGAAACAAAACAATGAAGATACCCTTATAGACATTTGTTGACTACCTCTGTTTGTCCATCAGATTGAGGATTATATGATGAACTATGAGCCAACTTGGTACCCATATATGCAAATATTTCAATCCAAAAATTATTAGTAAATATTGGATCTTGATCACTTACAATGATCCTTGGAGTATCATGCAATTTTTGGACGGTATTGAAAAAAATAGAAACTACTGTAATGACAACAAAAGGTTGTGATAGGGAAAACAAATGAGTATACTTGGTGAGTCAATCCACAATTACCATGATAACATTTTTGACCCTCAGACCATGGTAACCCAATAGTGAAATCCATGGAAACCTCCTCCCAATGATGGTTGGGGATGGATAAAGGCTGTAAAAGACATGTCTTAATGGTTTCCCCTTTGTTATGTTGACATATCATGCATTATACCACATATTTTTGGACATCCCCCTTGAGTCCTTCCAAAATAAACATTGCTTGATTTTATGATATGTTTTTAAATATCTAGAGTGACCTCTAAGTGGAGAAGCATGAAGTTCCTTATGAATTTTATGTTTGATGAGAGAATGCTTATAAAGGTATAATCTATATTTATACTATAATGTGTTCCCCTTCCATGTAAATATTTTAGATTTGTCATAACCTTGATGAATATTATAAATCAAATCCTTGATAACACTATCATTCTCCCATTCTGATCTTGCTTCCTCTAGCCAATCTGCTTGCCCCCTGGTCATGGTGCATAACAATGCCTCAATTGATTCATCCTAGTTGGAGAGGGCATTTGCCACAATATTCTCTTTTCCTTTATTATAAAAAATTCAAAAAATCATAAAATAACATTTTAGTCACCCATTTCTGTTGCTCTTTAGATTAAAATAATTATTTCAAAAAATATTTGAGGCTATAATGATTATTCTTTACCTGAAAGCAACATCCCATTATATAAGGTCTTCATTGCATGCAAAATATCCATCATCTCTTTCTCATAGATTTGTTTGAGCCTATTTCCCCCCTTTAGTTACTTAATTTAAAATTCTAGTGGTATGCCTTGTTACATTAGTACAACCCCCATGCCATATATCGATGCATCACACTCCACCATAAAAGTTTTTAAAAAGCCAGGAGTAGCCAAAACTGGAGTTGTGCACATAGCCATTTTTTACTATTCAAATGCCTTGGTAGATGAATCAATACACTAGAAGGAGTCTTTCTTAAAAAAAGAGGTGAGTGGGACTATAATGCTACCATAATTTTTGATAAACATGTAATAGTAACTAGTTAGTCCCAGAAATCCTCATAAGTTCTTAAGGGTCTTGGGAACCCACCACTTCATCATTGCTTGGATTTTTTTAGGATCAAATTTCACTCGTTTATGTGAAAAAATATGACCCAATTAATCCACCTCTTGGACACCAAAATCAAATTCAAAAGGTTTGGAATAAATTTGTTGTTGTTCCAAAATTGAAAGTACATGTTTCAAATGGTCTTCCCAATTTTTACTATAGATGAGGATATCATCAAAAAACACCAATACAATTTTTCTAAAAAATGGCCTAAAATAGTATTAATCAAAATATAAAATGTATATGGTGCATTTGTGAGGTCAAAAGTCCTGACCATATATTCATAATGGCCATCATGAGTTTTGTAAATGATTTTAGGTATGTCCTCATCATAGATTTGAATTTGATGATACCTAAAGTGAAGGTCTTGCTTGGTAAAATAAACAATACCATGTAATTAATTTAGAAAGTCATCAATTAATGGAATAGGAAACTTTTATTTGATGGTGTACTTTTTGAGTTCTCTGTAGTCTAGGAACATCCTCCAAGTGTCATCCTTGTTCCACACCATGACCACATGGGAGGAATATTTTATTTGAATGCGTAGAATGATTCTTGCCTCCAACATCTCTTGTACCATAATTTCAATTTCACTCTTCTAGGCATATGGATACATGTAGGGTATAATGTTGGGTGGTGTACTTCTCAAAATGAGCCTAATGGCATGATCATCATGGCTTGGAGGAAGTCCTTTTGGCATGTCACCAAAAATAACATATTGGTCACCCATCACCCATTATAAATAGCATGTGTAGAATATTTGGTTGGTTGAACCTCTATAAAAAATAAGCATGCCATAAATCCCTCAACACATTTTCTAAGAATCATCATCATTTGATGGGAACTAACTAGTTGTGGATATTTGTCCCATAATCCATATTGTTTAAAGGTCCTACATTTTGAATAGAACCTCATGATAGTTATTAGAAATTCATCTCAATAGTGCCCAAAGTGGTAAGTCACTACACTCCACTACACTCCACTACACTCCCAAAATAATGTCAACTCCTCCCATAGGAAAAGTGTTGATGGAGTGGTTTGCACCCGGGGCAGGAAGCCGAGCTCCTGCCTTCCACACGTCAAAATGGAAACTCCCCTCTTACCTGTGAGACTAGAGAAACTGGAGGGGAGAGTCTCTAGGTAAGGGATAGCTCCCTTTGATGCATCTGAGTTATTCCAATAAGTGCTAATACATGTATATAGATATATAATGAGGGGGTGAAAAGGGAGAAGGATTGCAGGAAAACAAAACTACTCTAAAAGAGGTGATGCACCAAATGATTTGACCTACTCACACTCACACTTGAAACCATACAAAAACATACGTACACCTTAAACTGGCAAAAGGACCAGGCTGTAGGAAACTAACAGGGAGGCTTCAATGGGATACACAAAAAATAGGGACTCACCATAGGTGCTGTGGAAAGGGCACACTGTATAGTAGCTTCTTATATCTCTATGCTTCCAAGTGCAGCTCTCCTTGTCACTCACATGAATGGCACATTATAGACATTAGGTGCATTGGTGTTAACCCTATGAAAGCATTAGAAAGCAATGACTAAACACAAAACTGACACTCAAACACACACAAAGATATCTAACCAGAATAGAGGTAAAAATGCATTTATTGATTTTAGGTGAAAATTTGCCAAGGCTTCACCTTAAAAATGTGACAGATCCTTTTTCAAATGACAAGTCTACAATATATAAAGGAAGAAAGGAGGCCTTTTGGCACCCTTTTTACAAATGACCCATGTGCATTCCGATCATTGGGAATAGGAAAACTGCTCCAAGGTAATGCTATGTCGGCCCTTGTTTCAAGGTGAAATTATGGGCCACACCATTTGTCTGCAAAAGACTACTCCTTTAAGGAATTTTGTGGCTTGCCTGCTCATTAATGTAGAATAGGGAAAGATGAGTTGCACCATTCATCACTTGTTCACGCCTCTTGGTAATCAATTGGCAGACACTATTTCAACTGTAGATATAACTCACCTCCTTTTTGCCACCTGGGCTGCCTTCTTGGTTTTTGCTCCTTCGTCTCTCAGGTTACCTCTATTAGTTCTTTAGCTCTCCAGACTTTAGTCTTTGAATTCCTTCAAATTCATGCCATTTATTTGAAAGCCAATGGTTATTCATTCCTGCAAAGTTTGACATCTGCACACCGGTCGCTTTGAAACTCATAAGTCACTTTGAAATGTGGACGCCGACGCATGGCGGCTTTCATTGAGTTTATGATGGGACACATGGTAGTATCTGATAAATTTATAGAAGCTTCAAACACCTTTGGAGAGTACTGTGAAAAATGAGGTGTGGCGGATTTCACTCTCTTTAGCAATTTGTCAGGGCCCACAACCTTTCTCTGTGGGACAAGAGAGAGACCGGGATGTTTGACACTTGTCAGCTTCTATTGAGCCTTGCAGGGGGCACGTGGCATGTTTCATTGCTCTTGAAAAAGCATTTAAAAACCTTCTATGGTTGCCACTTGGTGCCTTTCATGCTTTGGATTTCCTGTTGTAAAATTTAATGTTCGTGGGCCCGTCACAGCTTGAAAACCAATGGCTAGTCTATCTTCTTAAAGTTGACAGCTTCTGAGACGTCACTATCCTTGGAAAATTCCTTTGGCTTCCTACTTCGACTTTTATTTTTTGCAAGATTTTCCTTTGGACAATTTTCACACGGACAAAAAGTCTGCAAGAATTGTCTCGATTGCTTTGATTTCTTTGAAATTTTCCCTGGGTCCTTTTCTTTGGAATTTTCTTGACTTTTTTCTCTCCTGTAGCCTCCCCAAATTTATTTAGACTTTTTTTCTGAAGGAATTCCTTTGGACAAAAGTCTGAAAGAATTCATCCTTGTTTTTTGCTTTTAGGTTTCTTGAAAATGACCCTTCCGAAGGGTGCCTTTGTGCCTGACTGCCTTCTGAAAGGGAACTTGTCCTTTGGCTCTGTGGATGCTTCTTTGAACTGCTCGATTGAACTAAGCCATTGAACCGACCGATTGAACCAAAAATGGTTCAATGGTTCAATGGTTCAACACTACGCACCACTCCTTTGTTGAACCAAGCCTTTGAGCCTGCTACTTGAACCAAGTGTTTGAACCATTCCTTTGAACCAACTGCTTGAACCAACCGCTTGAACCAAAAATGGTTCAACGGTTTAATGGTTCAAAATTGCATGCCGTTTGATGGAACTATGTCGCTTTAAAATAAGCCTTTGAACTTGTCATGATGAACCAAGGCTTTGAACCATCCAATGAACCCTTTGATTGAACCAAAAGCCGATGAACCGATGGAGCGAACTAAGCATGAACCAAAGCCATTGAACTTTGCCGATGAAACAAGGCAAAAGAACCAAGAGAATTGAACCAACGTATTAAACCAAGTGATGAACCAAGGCATTAAACTTGAGCTTTGAATTAAAGTGTTGAACTCTACCATTGAACGAAAACATTGAACTTTGAGCGATGAACTTGCTGATGAGCTAAGGTGTTGAACCAAGGCCGATGAACTGAAGCGATGAACTTGCTGATTGAACCAAGGTGTTGAACCAAGGCATTAAACTGGTTCAACGGTTCAATGGTTCAATGATGCCAACCTTCCTTGTGAATTTATTTAGACAAGACCTGAAAAAGCCTTGTAAAACCTAGCACTCTCTGAACTGATTATTCATTCGCCAAAAGACTAACCTGTAGAGTCTGTAAAAAAATCTCCTTTGCAGAATCCATAGAAACTTCACCTGCAAAGTCCATATAAATTCTTGGACTTGTGCAAAATCAAAAATGAATTGGCCTAGGACAGCAGGGGAAGAAGGGGACCGATTTTTGGCTGGTTGGGCAAAAAATGCTCAACAAATTAATGACTTTCAGGGGAAGCATGCCTGCTATGCTTATAATCTAGTTGCCTCAAATCCATTGGGCATGGAGTCAAATTGTAACTTAACGATCAGCAATAGCTCTGATAAATCCAGAATCAATCACGAAGATTTACCTCAAAAGGAAATGAAACACACACAAAGCTAAGAAAACTACTAACATGTGTAGAAAACACTTAGGGAATGTAGGAGCAAAGCAAGGGATATATATACATGACTGAAAAGGGGGCCAGTTGCAATGCTTAATATGTATCCCATTAACTGGGATATACAGTTCTTCACCGTCCAACTTGGAGAGTTGGAATGCATTATGTTACTTGCACTGAGTGATTACGTATGGGCCACTCCATAGGGCATCAAACTTTGCATGCTTTCCTGGCTTAGCTTGGTCCTCATCCCATTTCAAGACAATGTCTCCTTCAGAGAAACCTTTTGTTGAAGATTTCTTGTCAAAGTGTCTCTTCGTTTGCTATTGGTGACTGGTCATATAAGGCATAGCCCAGTCCCTCATCTCTTGGAGCTCCTTCAGCTCGCATAGCCTAACCTCCATGCTATTTCCTTCTTCTAATTGCAACTGGAGAGGGAGGTCCAAGGATGGCAATTCAAGTGAAATGGGGAGCCTAGCTTCCCTTCCATAGACGAGTGTGTATGGTGAGTTACCAATCGCCCTCTTTGGGATGACCCTATCCGCCTACAGGGCTGTTTTCAACTTGGCATGCCAAGTCCTCAAATTCTCCTCCATGGTTCGCTTGATGATCCTGATCAGGTTCTTATTTGTAGACTCAGCCAACCCATTCCCTTGTGGGTAGTAATTAGATGAAGTGCTGAGATATATACCATATCTCAGTACCCATTCACTTATTTTGGTTCCCAGAAAAGCTAACACATTATCTGAGATTATGGTTGTTGGAACCTTGAACCTTGTCACCAGGGCCTCATAAAAATCTAGGACCACACTTTCATTGGCCTCCTTCAGAGCAATAACCTCTACCCATCTTGTGAAATAATCCATGGCAATCAGGACCCACTTGTGTCAAGCACTGGAGGGAGGATTAATCATCCCTATGAAGTCCATGCCCCACTGCATGAATGGCTGCTCCACTTGAATAGGCTGTAAAGGCATGGCAGCCAACCATTTCTTCCCATCAAAAAGTGCACACTTTTGGCACTTTCTTACCCAGGCATGGGTGTCCTTGAAAAGGGTAGGCCAGAAATAGCTAGCTCTCATTATTCTTGCTGCAGTAGCCCTAGGAGTAAAATGACCACCGACTGGCCCATCATGGAACTCAAACAGCACCCTATCGGCTTGTCTTATGTCTAAACATCTTAAAAGGACTCCTGAGAAATCCTTTTTGAGAAACAATCCATCAATCAGGACATAAGGGAGACACTAGAGTCTGAAATATCTCCTCTTGGTCCTATTAAGGCCCTGCAGGCACTCACTAGTGAGAAGGAAATGCCTCACGTCTAATGTCCAATCCTTCATGATAGCTAGTTCTTCTACTGTAGCTGCATCATGAATTAGTAGACAGTCCTCCTTTTGCTGCTTAAAGTGTGCAGTGAGGTGTTCAACATGCCTCTCCCTCTTACTAGTTTGGTGATCTTGATATCTACATCATATTCCATCACCTTAGTGATCCACCCTGCTCTCTTCTCATTTAGGTCTCGGTTGATCAAGAAATCCTTGATGCCGGGATGTGGAACCATGAGGTGTATTTTTCTATTGGACAACATGTGTCTAAATTTCTTCAAACTCCGTACGACTGCCAAGACTTGCTTTTCCACATATGTGTATCTGACTTCAAAACCTTCTAGGCCTTGGCTAAAAAATGCAATTGGTTGCTCAAGGTTATCATCACTTGCTTGGGTAAGCATGGCGGAGATTACCTCTTCATTTCCAAAGGTGTAAAGGTTGAAATCTTTGGTGAAGTCAGGGCTGATCAAAGTAGGAGCCCAGGCTATGGCCTACTTGATTTCTTCAAAATTATCTTTTCTCGATGCTATCCATGTGAAATCCTCACACTTCCTCAGCATAGAGGTTAATGGCTTAACCATCTCTGCAAAATTTGGGATAAATCTCTGTATGAAATTTATCTTGCCGAAGAAGCTTTGTAGGCCTTTCTTGTGCTTAGGCAAGGACAGCTCCAGGATGGAGTGAACTCTTTCTGGGTCAATAGTCAGGCCTTCTGAAGAAACAATGTGACCAAGGAGCTTTTCCTCATGGAGAACAAACACGCATTTCTTAGGATTGAGAGATATACTGAACTCTCTACACCTCTCAAAGATTTGCCTTAGGTGTTTCATGTGTTGGCTCGCTTCCTTGGAAAAAATTGTCACATCATCAAGATATACCAGCACAGTCTCATTTATCAGGCCTTAAAAGGCCATATCCATAGCTCATTAAAAGGTGGCACTAGCATTAGCCAGTCTAAAAGGCATTTTCCTATAGGCAAACATTCCCCACTTGGTTGTGAAGGCTGTCTTGTGCTGGTCATAGTCTTGCACCGAAATTTGGTTGTATCCTGAATACTCATCCAGGAGGGAGAAATGTTTGCTACTTGTCACCATTTGAAGGATCTGCTCCATGATTTGGATAGGATAATGGTCTTTCAAAGAGACTCTGTTGAGATCTCTGAAATCGACACATAGTCTGATCTCCCCATTCTTTTTCTAGACAGGAACAAGATTGGCCAACTAAGAAGAGTGTTTGATTGGAAATATTATCCTAGACTCAATCAACTTGGTGAGCTCCTTGCGCATGAGAGGCTCAATCATTGGGTTGACAGGTCTCTACTTCTGATTGATTGGTTTGGCACCTTCTTCTAGCTTAATGGTATGCTGGGCCAGACTTGGGTCAAAACCCTTCAAATCGCTATACTCTCGAGCGAAGATATCAACAAATTCTTGGCACAACAAGATGAAGGCCTGCCTTTCATGGTCCGTGCACACTTTCCCAAGTGCAAGCAGCTTATCCTTGAATATTTCCACCTTCTCATGGTGCTCCTCCTTTGTCGTAATGCATGCCTTGTCACTTCTCAATTGGTCATCTCCATTGAAGATACTCTTTAGAGTGACCAAACCTTTGGGGAGCTTATTGTTCTTTCACTGAACAATTTGGCTGCCATATTGTTGCTGCAGCTTAACCTAGTTTTTTGTAGCAAACTCAGATTCTTCTTGTAAGAAGAGTGCTATTTGCTGATCACAGTTGAAAACCTGATAGTTGGTGACGTTGTCAGGCACAGAGGGCCAGATCACTACCTTCAAGTGACGTGAGCTGTGGTCTCGGCCTATCTCTTGAGGGATATCGAACTGGGCACCAACTGCTGCTAGCTTATTTGCTTGTTTGTTGCGCTCTCTAGGAATGGAGGAAATATTGAAAACAAAGAAATTTTACACTAAGTCCCACACCCTATGTTTGTATGACTTTAGTAGAGAATTCTTCATCAAATTCTAGCCTCTTACCTGATTGACAATCAGCTCGCTATCACCAAAAATTTGTAGCTCTTTTATTCCTATTTTCCTCGCCCACTCCAAACTGTGGATGAGGGATTCATATTCTACAACATTGCATGTGCAGGAAAATTGGAATCGAAAAGCTGAAAAATACCTCTCTTTTGAAGGAGAGACCAACACCGCTCCACGACCAGCTCCCAACTTACTTTTTGAATCGTCAAAGAATAACTACCATAAACCTGAGCTTTCTTGGTTGGCTTTCATCAAATTTGGTACAAAAGTACCTTCTTCATGCATGTAATAAATTCTGAGGCCCGCCTCCTCTATGAATTTGTAAGGATCATGCTCGAAGTTATTGCTTCCCCATTCATCTAAGAGCAGGTCTGCAACTCCTTCAAGGGCAGAGGATGGAGATTGGTCTGCTTGGGAATCTTCTTGGTCAATGATGGGATAGCTAAAATTTGCTGCCTTGAGCGAGTAAGGTTCTAGATGATCTCTATGGAGTGGCTCAAATTCAATCTTGACTTTAGTCCCATACTTGGTTCTAAAAACCAAATAAGACCAATTCACTGCTAAGTAGCCACCTATCTTGGATGTAAAATCCCTGGATAAGCAGATGGCAAAGTAAGGAGGGACATCTGCCACTACCACATCATGAGGAACTGAGAAGGTCAGGCAAGCGTGCAGTATCAACCTCAGACCTCTTACCACCCCAACTATCTTTGCTGGGGTTCCATCCAGCTGCAGGACTCCCTTGGTCATTTCTTCATATTTCAAGGCTAGCTTGTCAGCTATACATTTGGGACTCACCGAGGTGCTCGCCCCACTGTCAATGATGCAATTATGCACCAATAAATCTCTTATGACCAAGGACACATAAAAATGAGGAACCTTTTCTTCTTTTTGGGCTTGAACTGAGGTGGAAGGCTGTCCATTCATCATCAAGACATTATCAGCCTTTGCTGGGATAACTTGTTCATTTAGCTCCTACAATTCCTTTTGTAACATGTCCTTTTGCCCCAGTATTGACATCAAATCCCATAAGGAGATGTTCATGTGTAGCTTCTTCATTTGGTCAACCACATTGACTCAAGGGTTGCCTTCCTTCAAATTTTCTTTGGAACTATTTACAGCCTGAGGTGGAGGCCGAGGAGCTGAAGGTACAATCGGCGGTCTAAAACTTGGGACTTTTTGATTTACAAGTGATGAAGAGGGGATTTTTGATGTTTGGGCAGCAGCCTGAGCTTCTTCCATTGCTCTCCTTTTGAATCTTGTGTTGGTTGCAACATAGTCAGCCTGATTGTCTGCAGCACCCACATAATTCACTGAATAGAATTCTCCTTCCAGATGATTCATGAGAGTAGAATCAGGCTGGGTCTAACTACTACTCATGTTGGGTTGCATTGGAGCCTCAAAGACTTGGGAATGGGCAACTGCCTGATTGTCTTGCACATTTGGGTAATAACCCATCATTTCATTTGTATAAATAGCCTACTCTTGACCATATCCCATGGTTGAACAACTTGGCTGTTCTTGCACCAGGTTGTTTTAAACGGGCACCATAGCCTTAGATGATGAAGGGGCGCCTGGGTTGTAACCTTGAAAGGGTCTGGTCTGAGTAAGCTGACCCTGTCCTTGATTTTAATGTTGGAAAGGGGTTCTAGGAGCTTGACCATACTACTGGTATCCTTGGTTGGGTCTGTTGCTTTGAGCTTGCTACCTTTTAATAGCCACAAGTTCATTTGACATATTTTGCAACAGACTCTTGACTTCATGAAGCTCATTGGATGGAGCAACAACTAGTTTCTCTATGCTAGGTAGAAGAGCTAATGTGGGAGCAGCAGTATGAATTGGAGGCAACATTTTGGGGAAAAGTGGCATATGGGGTATAGGAGTTATCTTCCCAGCCTGCACTAAGCAATTTTTAGCTGCTATAGCTTTGTCATAGGCGGTAGGCAAAACATGTCCTCCCATGGACTGTATCATAACAATGATATCGCTATTCAATGCTCTTAAGTAATACAGGAAAGCATAATTAGTAGTCGGTCTTACCAGAATGGGGATTCTATCCCATGTCTTCTGAAATCGAGTGTTGAAATCCTACATGTATTCATGTGGATCTCTTTTCATGGTAGTCAGCTACTTAGCAAGTGAGAGGTGGTCGCTCTTTTACCCAAAATGATCTGTCAAGTGAGTACCCAATTCATTCTAGAAATTGATTGAATTTATAATCAAAGTCCCATACCAGTCAAGGGCTTTGCCCTTGAAAGACAATGCCAAAAATCTGATTGCAACATTTTCCTCAATGACATTGTGAATATTGCAGAGGTTAGCAATATTTCTGATGTGCTCGATGATTGTAATGGGCCCCTCTCCATCAAAGGAAGGCACACTTTTAAGGGCTGCTCCTAGAATTGGGTCATAACGTTGGAGATTCAAAGGACTCTGACCACGAAAAGTCACAAAGGGTAATGCCATAGCTATGATAGGATGTAAATGTGGCCTTGTTATGTATGTGTTCTTTACAGCAGGTCTTGGAAAGTGGTTTGTTGAATAAGGACGGGTCTTCTAAAACCTTAGTCTCTTTGTTAAGTTCAAAGGCAACTCAATGAATTCAAAAGGAACACCCTTGGCAGCAGACCGTGTGGTGATTTTAGGCATAAGAGGTTAGACTGGTCTTTGATCAGAAAATGAAGCTCTTACTAGTGGAGTCGCTAGATGCTAAAAATGATTGGTTTGCTGTAACAAGACTGGCATCAATCCTGAAACTTTACTGAGTGTAAAAAATTGTGTCCCACCAGGCGTGCCAAAAATTGTTGATGCAGTGGATTGCGCCTAGGGCAGGAGGCCGAGCTCCTGCCTTCCACATGTCAAAATGGAAACTCCCCTCTCACCTGTGGGACTGACGAAGCTGGAGGGGAGAGTCTATAGGTAAGGGCTAGCTCCCTTTGATGCATCTGAGTTGTTCCAATAAGTGCTAATACATGTATATAGATATATAATGGGGGGGTGAAAAGGGAGAAGGATTGCAGGAAAACAAAACTACTCTAAAAGAGGTGATGCAACAAATGATTTGACCTACTCACACTCACACTTGAAACCATATAAACACATATGTACACTTTAAACTGGCAAAAGGACCAAGCTGCAGGAAACTAACAGGGAGGCTTCAATGGGACACATAAAATATAGGGACTCATTATAGGTGCTAAGGAAAGGGCACACTGTATAGTAGCTTCTTCTGTCTCTGCGCTTCTAGGTATAGCTCTCCTTGTCACTCGTAGGAATGGCACATTATAGACACTAGGTGCGTTGGTGTTAACCCTATGAAAGCATTAGAAAGCAATGACTAAACACAAAACTGATACTCAGACACACACAAAGATATCTAACCAGAATAGAGGTAAAAATGTGTTTATTGATTTTAGGTGAAAATTTGCTAGGGCTTCGCCTTACAAATTTGATAGATCCTTTTTCAAATGACAAGTCTACAATACATAGAGGAAGAAAGGAGGCCTTTTGGAACCCTTTTTACAAATGACCCATGTGCGTTTTGATAATTGGGAAGTGGAAAACCGCTCCAAGGTAATGCTATGTCGGCCCCTTGTTTCAAGGTGAAATTATGGGCTGCACCATTTGTCTGCAAAAGACTACTCCTTTAAGGCATTTTGTGGCTTGCCTGCTCATTAATGCAGAATGGGGAAAGATGAGTTGCGTCGTTCATCACCTGTTTGTGCCTCTTGGTAATCAATTGGTAGACACTGTTTCAACTACAGATATAACTCACCTCTTTTTTGCCACCTGGGCTGCCTTCTCAGTTTTTGCTCCTTCGTCTCTCGGGTTACCTCTGCTAGTTCTTCAGCTCTCCAAACTTTAGTCTTTGAATTCCTTCAGGTTCACGCCATTTGTTTGAAAGCCAATGGTTATTCATTCCTACAAAGTTTGATGTCTGCATGCCCATCACTTTGAAACTCATAAGGCACTTTGAAATGCGAATGCTGATGCGTGGCAGCTTTCACTTAGTTTATGATGGGACACGTGGCAGTATCTGCTAAATTTATAGAAACGTCAAAAACCTTTGGAGGTACTACAGAAAATGATGCGTGGCGGCTTCCACTATCTTTAGCAATTCATCAGGGCCCACCACCTTTCTCTGTGGGACAAGAGAGAGACCACGGATGTTTGACACTTGTTGGCTTTCATCGAGCCTTGCAGGGGGCACGTGGCATGTTCCACTGCTCTTGGAAAAGCATTTCAAAACTTTCTGTGGTTGCCACTTGGTGCCTTTCATGATCTGGATTTCTTGTTGTAAAATTTGACGTTCATGGGCCCGTCACAGCTTGAAAACCAATAGCTAGTCTATCTTCTTAAAGTTGATGGCTTCCGAGACGTCACTGTCCTTGGAAAATTCCCTTGGCTTCCTGCTTCGACTTTTATTTTTTGTGGGCTTTTCCTTCAAAAAATTTTCCTCCAGATAAAAAGTTTGCAAGAATTATCTCGGTTGCTTTGATTTCTTTAAAATTTTCCCCAGGTCCTTTTCTTTGGAATTTTCTTGGCTTTTTTCTCTCCTATGGCCTCCGAAATTTTCTACAAACTTTTTGTCTGAAGGAATTCCTTCGGACAAAAGTCTGAAAGAATTCGTCCTTGTTTTTTACTTTCAGGTTTCTTGAAAATGACCCTTCTGAAGGGTGCCTTTGCGCCTGACTGCCTTTTGAAAGGGAACTTGTCCTTTGGCTCTGTGGATGCTTCTTTGAACTGCTCAATTGAACTAAGCCATTGAACCGACCGATTGAACCAAAAATGGTTCAATGGTTCAACGGTTCAACACTGTGCGCCACTCCTTTGTTGAACCAAGCCTTTGAGCCTGCCACTTGAACCAAGTGCTTGAACCATTCCTTTGAACCAACTGCTTAAACCAACTGCTTGAACCAAAAATGGTTCAACGGTTCAACGGTTCAACACTGTGCACCATTTGATGGAACTGTGCCGCTTTAAAACAAGCCTTTAAACCTGTCACGATGAACCAAGTCTTTGAACCATCCGATGGACCCTTTGATTGAACCGAAAGCTAATGAACTGATGGAGTGAACCGAGCATGAACCAAAGCCATTAAACTTTGTGTTGAACTTTGTTGATGAAACAAGGCAAAAGAACCAAGAGCGTTGAACCAACGTATTAAACCAAATGATGAACCGAGGCGTTAAACTTGAGCTTTGAACCAAAGCATTAAACTCCATCATTGAACGAAAACGTTGAACTTTGAGCGATGAACTTGATGATGAGCTAAGGCATTGAACCAAGGCCGATGAACTGAAGCGATGAACTTGCCGATTGAACCAAAGTGTTGAACCAAGGCATTGAACCGGTTCAACAATTCAATGGTTCAATGATGCCAACCTTCCTTTTGAATTTTTTCAGACAAGAGCCTGAAGAAGCCTTGGAAAACCCAACACTCTCTAAACTGATTCTTCATGTGCCAAAAGACTAACCTGCAGAGTTCGTAAAAAAATCTCCTTTGTAGAATTCATAGGAACTTCACCTGCAGAGTCCGTAGAAATTCCTGGACTTGTGCAAAATCAAAAATGAATTGGCCTAGAACAGCAGGGGAAGAAGGGGACTGATTTTTGACTAGTTGGGCAAAAAATGGTCAAAAAAAAGAAAACATAGGGAAATATAACAAGTATTCTCCCATATCAAGCTTAATGCTATGGAATTTTATAGAATAGTTGATTGTACCACCATTTGTAATCATGACCCAAAATTATGGTGCTGGGTAAATGAAATAATTTAAATAAGTATCTAACTTATTGTTGATAAAGTTATGTGTACTCTTAGAGTCAATTAACAGTCACCTTTTATTTATTAAGGAAACCCATAACCTTAACAGTTTGAGGAGTAATAGTGCTAAGAATCTTTAGATTTATCCTTGGATTCTTACAAACCTGTCCCTAAAGCCTCATCATCTTCTTCCTCCTCATTGGTGCTTTCAATGTAAAAAAACTTATTTTCAACACATCAATGAACTTTGCTCCATTTGTTATCACATACAAAACACAAACCTTTTGCATTCATTTCTTTAATTTGCTAAGGGTGGTAGGCTAAAAAATGATGGTGCTAGGAAAGTGCATTCAAAGACATTAGTGAAAGGCATTCATCTGATCAAATATTTTTTCTCAGCCATTCATTTCTTTGGTATGGCTTCATATACATTATTGGGATGAAACATGTGAACCTCCAATTGGATGCTATCTTTGAGGCCACTTGAAATTAGGTCAAGCAAATTTTCCTTAGTGATGTCTACTACACATAAGGAGAGATTATTAAATTGATGAATGTAATCCTTTAAAGTATCGGTTTGGAATAGCTTGACTAGCTAGTTGAAGTAGTTTCAGGAGACATTAATGTGATAGTGGATCTATAACTCCTCAGAAAATACTGACCATGAAACTGGCACACCTTTCTTTTTATTTTGAGTACAAAACCAATTATACCAAATGAACTGCTCAGGTTCCAGCTACAAAGAGGCTAGGACCACCTTTTTTGAATAGGGAGTTTGATGTAGATCAAATAAATTTATAATTTGAGTAAGCCATGTGAGCAGATACTTACCATCAAACTTGCATAATTCCACTTTTGGAAACATCAACTTTTGCCCCAGATTGGTACTAGAATTGTTTGGATTGGGAGACCCCAACTAGAGTGGTGGAGATTTATTTTGTAAAGGCCAAGCTACAAGGTTGACCAATTGCTCAGTTAATTATTTTACTTGATCCCTCAAGCCATTCATCTCCCCTCTCATCTGCATGACTTCCCCTTGAACTACATGGAGATCATATTTACACACCATGCCATGTAACTTTGATTGAAAGTGATGAACCACTACTAATATACTTAGATCTAAAGTTTCAGACTCCATGTCATCTTGATGAGGATTTTTAGATGTTTCTTTCCCTTTCTTGCATCCATGAGTGTTAGGCCTAGCCATGCACAAACGCTAAAAGGGTTGCAACCCTAAAAAAATATATTGGTAGATGATACCACTATGATTGCCTTGCCAAGATGAATTCAACAATTGATAATGTGCACAAGGGTGAAAAATTTCAACGCAAAAAAAGTGTACTGGTATAATATACCATTGCAATCATCTCATAGAGAAGAATCCAATGAATGTTAATTTCTAGACCTTATTTTTAGTTTTTTTTCTTTTTTGTAACAAGTCCATGAACAAAATTGTGGTGATGAAAAAATTCAATTCTTCTCAGATCACAAGTTATGTTTTTTTGAACTTCTAGTGCTTAGGACGCTAGATCTAAAAAAAATTTCACCACAAAAACTTGACCAAATCAAAGCTCTGATACCACTTGTAATGAAATTACTTAGATGATTTAGTATAATATAATAATATATAACAAAATTAAGAATAGAATAAGAAGATCCACAACAACAATTGGTGAAAGAGAAGAATTCTTTAATATTATGACCAAGCTAATTCAAAGGGGAAACCTCCATAACAATGCAATAAGAAATTTTTTTGTAATATGATCCTCTAAGACTAACTACTACCTCCTATATATAGACTACTTAGGCATGGTTATTATATAGGATGACCTAATAAGAATATATAAAAATATATAAAATAGATATGTATGCCACAAGTCAGCGACATATTTCCCTAGATATGCCATAGGATAAGCGTGTACCACAATCATCAAATGGGGGTGATTGGGATCAACTCAGGCCATTAAAATTTCTTGCTTTTTTCAGGTTTCTAGCATTCATAAGCACATCTAGGGTTTCAAGGTGAAAGTGGCTGATTTACAGGTTTATACACATCACTAGGGTTCAACACCACACAGATATTTCAAAGATAGATGAAGGTGAATGTATAGTCATTGGGTCATATTTAGGCATAGATCACTAATAACTAACACAAGTTAGTATCAATAGTCAAAACTGACCTAGATATGATAGAACTGACCTTGCATAGATAGAAACATAGTTTTTTAACCAGACAAATCACATGCATACTTCAATCTATTTTCCACTTAGATAGTTAGTCATAAAATCTAAGTACTCATCCCTTTTATTATACTTACTATATTTAACATATACCACTTGTCAAACCATTACAATTAGTTTCATTATTTTACATTTAAACGTATGATTGAATGCCATATTTATTAATTTGAATTATTCTATTAGTTTCTATCATATTTGTGTTGTATGCACCAAAATCCGATCGTCTTAATTATTCTATTAATCTTTTTAATTTATCCAATAATCATAATCCTAGTCAAATAATTAAAATCCTATTTCCTATACAATATTTGTTATACCACCTAAAGCTTTCTATACCCTTATGACCAATTAATTACTTCATTATCCTACTAACTAGCCTACTTAGCCACTAATCCTATTACATTAACTACACACTAACCCACGTGCAAATTAAAAATTATTATTTAATCAACTACATGCTAGCCAACCTACCACCCTAGCCTCTCCTACGTCCCTATCAATCTTAAACCTCATCTAATCTCCATTATCCCCTAAACTAACCAAGAAACCTCTAGAACTAGAGAAGCTCCTCTAAGATTCTAGAAGTCTCTAAACTAGAGGCTTCTAAATAATTTAAAATTACCCTAAAAATCCCTCTACCATCCTATAAATACACATGCTTGGGCCATGGCCAAGCTAATAATAAGAAACTTAGACAATCCATAAGCCCTCATTATACTCTCATATTCAACCATCGTAAAGCATCCTCATACTCTTCCAAATCCATTCAACTATCCAAGGAAGCCGTTAGAGTCATTTTGAAGCCACAAGCAAGCGATCCACATCCAAATCATATTGCATCAAAATCAGTTGGAAAATCTTGGAGAGAAGCCATAAGGGACAAGGTGATTGTAAGCTTTCATTCTTGAATTACTGATTGTTCCTTTATTTCCCTCAATTTGATGTTATTATGCTTTTGGGTTTAAGTTACTATTTATGGTAATTTTAATCAATAACTCAAAAATATAAATATACATACAACAACTTGGTTAATATAAGTAACATTGATTTCATTATAAATTATGTATGGTTGTAGCCCTATAAGAGTATATGAGTTGAGAAGTACAATGGATATGAGAAGAAAAAGTGTGGAAGGGAGATTTTTGCAACAAGTAGGCATAATGTGTATAGAGAGGTGAAGAGAAGATTGGAAGAGAGTAACATGAAGTACAATAAGCATGTAGATTAGGTAAGGGGAGAACAAAATTTTCAAGTTGGTGACATGGTTTTGGTGAATTTTCACAAGAAGATGTTCCCAAAGGGAACATATAACAAGGTCAAGTGGAAGAAGATTGGACATTGTTGAGTTTTGATAAGATTATTAGTGAATTCTTATAATATTGAGCTACAAGATGGCATGGATATTTCACATATCTATAATGTAGCGGATTTTTACCTTTATTTTAATAGGCAAGGTAGTGGTGAAGGATCAAGTTCATATTATTTAAGTATAAATTGGAAGTATCTGCTGTTTGAGAAGGTAAAAGAAGAGGTTGAATCCATTTTGGATACATGGATCTATACATAGATAAGAGGTAGAGAGTACAAATAGTACTCGATAAAGTGGAAATATAAAGCACCCAAAGAGGAAAATTGGATGAGTGCATTAGAAGTCATATAAAAATGAAAACCCATTGAGGCTCTCAATGGAGATTCACGATCAAGAGCTCATGGATAATTTCATTTCAACCTGATGTTTGATATAGGAGCGTATGGGTTCACAAAATATCTGGCATCATCCATAAATGTGTGTTCAATGTCTTGTGCATATTTGTACACATTTGTTTTGGGTCATGTGACTTGTCTTCTCTTACAAAAATATTGTGCTCATGGAGAAAGATCAACATCAAGCCAAAGATAATCATCAATAGTCTCACTTGGAAAGGAAGAGAAGGAAGGAAAGTCTTAGTCATCTCCCATTGGTTAAATTAACCTTTTATTGGGAGTATGACAAAATGACTACTTAATATAGGTGGTAATCTCAAAACCATTATGCTATGTAGGTGGTGGTTTCGTAACCACTATGTTATACAATTGGCAATTTCAAAACCATCTATCTAAAAAAATAAAGGTTTTGCCCTCGTTAAAAATAATAAAATTAACTACTTGGAACAATAGAACATGATGTGGACCATTTTCAAATGATGAGGGAGCTAAAAGGGGTTAGAAGGATATCAATGTCAGGCCATCAAAGTTTGAAAGGAGTTTTAGGAAGAGGTTTTGAGAGTATACTATTGTCAGGCCATCGAGATGAAGGGGATATTAGAAGAGAATAACATGAAGTACAAGAAGCACGTTGATCAGACAAGGAAATAACACAATTTTCAAGTTGGTGACATCATTTTTGTGCATTTTCATAAGAAGATGTTCCCCAAGGGAACATATGACAAGATCAGGTGGAAGAAGACTATGCCTTGTTGAGTTTTGATAAGATTATCAATGAATGCATATAAGATTGAGCTACAAGATGGCATGTAAATGTCACATATTTTTAATATAACAGATTTGTACCTTGTCTAAGAAGATAAAAGAGGAGATTGAATCCATATTGGATACAAGGATCTATACAAAGATAATAGGTAGAGAGTAAAAATAGTACTTGATGAAGTGGAAATATAAAGCACCAAAAGATGTGAATTGGATGAGTGCATCTGAAGTTAAAAAACAAGGAAAACTCATTGAGGTTCATAAGTAGGAGCTCATGGATAATTCCATTTATCATTGATGTCTAATATAGGAGCATATGGGTTCACAAACTATCTTGCATAATCCAAAAATATGTGTTTGAGTTCTTGTGCACACTTGTACACATTTGTTTTGGGTTGTGTGATTGTCTTCTCTTGCGACAATGTTGTTTACATGGAGAAATATCAATGTCAAGCCAAAAATAATCATCAAGAGTCCCACATGGAAAGGAAGAGAAGGAAGGAAGGTCTTAGCCATCTCCCATTGGTTAAAATGACATTTTATTGGGAGTATGATGAAATAACTTCTCAATATAGGTGGATATTTCAAAAATGTTCCATTATGTAGGTGGTGGTTTTTAAACCAATGCGTTATGCAAGTGGTAATTTCAAAACCATGTCTATGAAAATATGAGGTTTTTCTCATGTTGAGAAAGAAAAAAAGGTATCTACCTAGATCAACAAAATATTGGATCATTTTCAAACGTTGAGGGCGCTGAAAGGGTTTGGAAAGATATCAATGTCAGGTCACCGATATTTGAAAGGAGTTTTAGGAATAGAGTTTGAGATTCAATTGAGATGACTCACTTAGAGCAAGAGGAGTGAATTCCAACTCCAAAACACACACACACACACACACACACACACACACATACACACACACACACACACACACACACACACATATATATATATATATTGAGGGCGCTGAAAGGGTTTGGAAAGATATCAATGTCAGGTCACCAATATTTGAAAGGAGTTTTAGGAATAGAGTTTGAGATTCAATTGAGATGACTCACTTAGAGCAAGAGGAGTGAATTCCAACTCCAAAACATATATATATATATATATATATATATATATATATATATATATATATATATATAGAGAGAGAGAGAGAGAGAGAGAGAGAGAAAGAGAGAGAGAGAGAGAGAGAGAGAGAGAGAGAGAGAGAATCCTCTTAAGTTGATGTGTGTTCATGTAACTAAGTCATTGGACTAAAGAGAGTCTTCTTCATAGCTATAGAGGGAACGAAGTGTGTGTGTGTGAATCTTTATAACACATATGAACATCAATAAAAAAAACATTATCAAAATGGTTGTAGTCCAACTAGTGAGGATGATGGTTGCTTATATCCATCCACCAAGGTACAAATCACTCTAGATACTTGACATAGAGAGTCAAGCAATGAAGGCCAAAATCGTGACCTAGGTGATTTTGACAGCATGGATACCCCTTAATCATGACTACTTAGCCAAAAAAGCTCACTGATTTAGATATATACTTACTCGGCATTGTAAATCAACTATATATTTCTTTCCGAAATATGAATAAAGATGCTTGAAAGTGAGTAGTGTAACACCTATCAAGGAAAAAGTTAGGCATTCACTTGACCTTGCGTGCTCATATGTATCAAGGAACCTCTTAGAGGATTAACAATTGTAAGAATTTATTCAAGGTTTCCAAATTTAAATATTTCCTTTGAAGGAGTTGTCTCCATTAACACTTAGAATACATGCCCCAAATCAATTTGGCCGCAAACTGCTCGATTCTAAAAATTGAGGTTCCTTATGCCAGCTCCCATCTAATTTTGAGGAGCACATCTTATCCCATTTAAGAAAAGGGATTTGTTTTTTCTTTGAACCCTGAGATAATAAATCTCTCATGATTTTGTTCAATCTGCCAATAACCCCAGCCAAAGCTCTTAATGCAGACGTCATATATAACAGTAGAGCATTTATAGCAGATTTAATAAGGGGCCAGCTAAAATTAACCATTTCCCTTTCCATGAGCTTAGTACAATACAATTTTACCAACCATGCAAACGTCGAAATTCCTTAATACTTGCTCGGCAAAGTACCAATATTGAAACCCAAAATATGGGTCACTCTCTGTACTTTATTATTGCTGCTATTATCCTGGTCTTGGACCTGCTCATCTTAGGCCATATGTAATATATGAAGACCCTTCCTTTCAATTATATGATTTAAAAAAAAAAACTTAAATTATAAGATAATAAAGAATTTGTTGGTAATTTTTTCTTTCTTTTTTTTAAATTCTTTTGTTGCCCTTCAAATAAATGCAATGTGTGCTTTGTAAAAATAATTTATCAATAAATTAATTATAATTAAATATATATAATCCAAAACATAAACAAAGATAAAAATATCTATATAATTTTAAACTTCTCAATCATAAAAAATCACTCCTAACCATCCCATGTTTTTTTACCCGCCATTTCTTGTTCACTGTTAAACCCCAATGCCACCAATGCTTGATTGAAAAATAATCTTTGAAGATACAATTCCACAAATTTTAGCCTTGTTCTCGCTCACTTTAGTGAAATTAAAAATACTGTGGGTAGCATGTGTAGTGCATGATTTACCTATAAAATCTAAACTAATAAGTCTGAGTTCCCCTACTCTTTACCCAATTTTTTTATTGGTTTTATCGGTGCCTTCTTTGGAGTAATTTGAGGCAGGTTTATATCCCTTGTTCAATAAGATAGTCGCCAAGCCTCTCTACAACCATATTGCATTCCCCTGGTGCCACAGGCTCTTCATATATTCCCATCACCAGAGCCCGTTGTGTCTTCTTTATAGTTAATCCTCCATGCCCCTGAATAACAAACACGGTACACCATTATTCACCCAAATTAGTTCAGTATATAATTCATCTGTATGTTCATACAGAACTTAACAGACGGAGAAGAGCTTAAACAGTGGGTGCATTCGTTTTGACTATCTTTAACGTACTAGCTGTTTAACATTTTTGGCTGTTGGTGAGTGTTAAGCTTAAACAGTGGGTGCATTCCTTTTGACTAACTTTAATGTACTAGCTATTTAACATTTCTGGGTATTGGTGAGTGTTCAGTTTAAACAGTGGGTGCATTCCTTTTAACTAGTTTTAACGTATTAACTATTTAACATTTTTAAGTGTTGGAAAGTGTCAAGCTTAAATAGTAGGTGCATTCCTTTTGACTATCTTTAACGTAATAGCTATTCAACATTTTTGGGTGTTAGCAAATGTTAAGCTTAAACAGTGGGTGCATTCTTTTTGACTAAATTTAACGTACTAACTATTTAACATTTTTGAGTGTTGGTTAATGTTAAGCTTAAACAGTGGGTGCATTCCTTATGACTAACTTTAACGTACTAGCTATATAACATTTTTGCATGTTGGTGAGTGTTAACTGGGGTGAAGCCATTTCACTGAATGCACCAGACTGTTTACTTTCAGATGATAGTGATAGTCTTGCTCAGAGTTGCTTATATTTTGAAAAATGAATTGTTACCTTCTTTCCACGGATGACTTCCCCTGGATCACCTTGAATAAAAATATATTTGACTCCTCCTATATGGATCCCAAATTCTCCCATCTCTCTGGCGTCTTCAAAACCTTTCATTATCTTGGTTATTTCTTCTGGAATTACCTGTATATCATAAAAACTAGATTTCATATTCAAAAGACTAGATGAAAGGAAAGTGGGGTATAGCAGCGTCCTAGACCAAGAAATCTGATGCTGCAAATGTAAAATACCATGTTTTGAAATGGTAAAATATGGAACACTTGAGCACCTGAATATAAATTTACACCTTCAAAATGTTAGGATTTCCCTCAATTTATACCTAAGAAGTTTATAATTTAAATTATTCATTTTAATTGTACTCCTATCAATCATGAAGATTAATACTTAACCTTGGACCAATATGTTAGGAACAACAATCTGGCCAGTAAATTAGTGGTAGATCTATGTTTTTTGGATGGATATTCAGAAAAAGGTTCTGTTTTTAGTACTAGATATAGAAGAAAAAGGTCATCATGATTAATATTAGAGAAATAATGTTAGGAAGAACAATTTTATATAATTATATCGAAAGGGGTGTAGTCTGATTGGTGAGGATGATGGTTTGTTATGTAATCCATCAAAGTATAAATCATCTAGATATTTGATATGAATTGTTAAAACAAGATCGTTTCCTCATCAATTGTAATCAACTATATGTAATAAAAAACATGAACAAAAATACTGTTATTTATATAATTCTTAATATAATTTCCTACTAAATCTAAAATATCAAGTATTATATATACTTTAATATTCAAAAACAAACATTATACCATGTATAATCCTAATATTTGACAGGATCCCTAAATCTAACTTTGAGTAGTAATTTTTTTCCCCCTATTTTCATACTTGTATATTTGATAAGCCTGACCACTTAAAACAAGGTTCCTTTTTCAAGAGTTATTTAACTTAAGAAGCTATGCGAGCAAAGATATAACCCTCAACCAATCCTTCTGGAGGGATTCTAAGCTTCAGTTCTAACTTCTAACCAATTTATAGAAAATTTAAAAAGCTATGTAAGCAAAGATATAACCCTCAACCAATCCTTTAAGAGGGATTCTAAGCTTCAGTTCTAACTTCTGACTAGCCTATAGGAAATAACATAATATCAGAACCAGACTATCACAGATAACTGATATACTCGCCTGAGGGAAGGAATGAGTTCGAGCCCAGAGTAGGCCATCCTGACCAACAATGGCAGCTGCGGAAAGCCTTGAACCATTGGATAGCTCCACCATTAGCTGCTTCTCCACAAAATCTTGCCATGATGTCATTGTTTGGACAGGACTAGAAGAAGAACTAGCAGATGTAAACATGCAGCCAAAAGCACAAACCCAGCAATGCACTTGCTGAAGGCTTTGGGTCTATGAAACAAATATAGTGGGGATGAGGTCTGATATTATTACAACAAGAACAACAATGGCAGTTACCTGCACTTACATAGTGGACGCGAAGAATGTCATGATACTGTGATGATAGTTTTGGTTTTGCAATTATATTTCAGGCCGGCACCTTTAGTTGTAATGTTAAATTTTGTTGAATTAAGACTTTTTATTACGTGGAGACTGCAATAACTTGAAGTGAAGTGGAGATTAAGTTTTTGATGATGGTGATGGAACTTCAATCCCAAGGAAAATGGGCTCCAGCCAGCTCAAATCAAATGATTACAAATTTTCTGTTAGAAGAATTAGCAGAATTTTGTCCCCCAATTATGTCAATGTTTAGCCGGTGGTGCATCTGCATTGCTGTCTATGCACGATTTTCTTATAAGTTGGATAATTCCTATTAGCTAATGCCATTTGCACTGATTTCATGTTGAAAACATAATTGGGTATTGCTCGAGTGTATGAAATAGGCGTGGTAATTCCTGTTACTTGTCAAGGAAATTTTAGTTGCCAAACGAAATATGGGATGCCTTTTTTAATTATATTCGAAATCTATGTATGTCTATGTATTTATAATAAAGACGTAAAGTGCAAAGATGATTTACAATTAAAAAGGAGTTTGGTTTGGTTAGTATTCTAGGCCTAAAAAAAGAGAATCTACAAGTACAAACATATTTTGAGTAGGAAAAGCGGGAGGAACATCTTATGGAGGGAGAGAGTCTCAAGTCATAGGTTCATCTGATGGTGGGTTGACGCCAACCAATCATTTTAATCATTCTAAATAGTCAAAAAAGAAAAAGAAAAAAAGAAACAATAACATTATATAAGGTAGGGGAGGAGCTAACACACTAGAACTAGCTGCATTCAGCCCCATGGACTCCTACTGAGGACTGATTTGAATTTAGGATTAATAATGTTGGCCATATGTGCTAACTAATCTACTATTCTCATTGTATAAGATTGTAACTTGAAATCACTTGAAACACTCTTTCTAGTGGTCCTTTCTAGTTGGTTAAATGATGTAATCATTAAGAGGATTCAAGAAGAAGTTGTGATACCCTAAGACCTCAAAAGAGATAGGTTTTAGTGCAAAAGTTAAACACTATGAATATGACATCAAAATTATAATTTGATTGCATATTTGTTTTCCTCTCAAAAAATTATGCACTTCTAAAAAAAGGCATGCCAATCCAAATTCATATGTAAAGGTTATGGCCTCCAAAAGTCATTGCATTTGGTTTGATTGAAAAACTACCCTAGTGATTTTGTAAGGTTAAGTGGAAGTTCTATAACCACTTAGCAGTTTTGCAATCTCCATGACAGCTTTTCCCCACATAAAGCGACAATTTTGCAAGGAGACAAATAACAATTTGATTAATGACTATAGATAGTTTTATTGTCACCAACACACCTCCATTCCTTTCAAATAGAGACTCTTATAGTTTGTATGGATTTACTTAGATAAATGCATGGGGTTGAGCTAAATATTTAAACACATTGAAATTAAAAATTCAAAGCCAACTTATTTATTAAATGTTTAATTAGATGTTCATTGCACTTTGACTTCTAATTTAGTGTTTGAGTGCTTTGATACATGACATATCTTTGTGCATCAAGTCTTTTGATGTTTTCAAATCAGGAGATAAAACGAATTTATAAGAACTTTGATTTAACACAAATTTGTTCATAATTTGACTTTGACATGTTTGATTTGATTTTTTTTGATGTGCAGAATCACACTTATTTTACTTAGTTGCATGCATTCACATGCAATTCGCATGAATTTGGCTTAACGTGGAAATTTTCTAAGCCATGTGTCTCATTTTTGCGGAATTCCATTTTTCAAGTTTTCTCCAAGCCACATGTCACATCTTAGAAACTTCACAGTCATTCGGGTTATTTATGGATTTCACTTATTATGTGCCATCGTTGAGTGCAAGCAGGATCCATGTGTCAAGTTTCTACTCAATCACATCACTATGACTCATATGCATTTATGTCCATATTCAAAAAAATTATTCACCACAAAGGCTTGAGTCATGCGAAGAGTCATTCATTTGCATTTTCACATTTTCACAATAGTTTCAAAAAAATTATATGGTTTGCGGGTTTGAGATTCAATCAAAATGTTTCACATGGCAACACCTTATTCATTTGCATCCTCATGATGCATTGGGAAAAATAA
Organism: Torreya grandis; assembly: GCA_037957365.1. Taxonomy (NCBI): domain Eukaryota; kingdom Viridiplantae; phylum Streptophyta; class Pinopsida; order Cupressales; family Taxaceae; genus Torreya; species Torreya grandis. The sequence continues at coordinate 1,770,210 of JARHVA010000525.1, forward strand.
TTAGAACAAAGTATTACGGTCTACGTGTCTGTGACCTGAAATATTTTGATTAGTTTGAGACAAACAAATCACACAATTAATTTATTCTCATCAAAATCATATGGAATAACATACAAATAAATAGGAATAGGATCTCCTATAAAAGAGGAGTCATATTTTATCTCTTACGCTTAAATTAGTGAGTTGAACAACCAACTCACATAACCAATATAACACATTAACAATATTGCACATTAAGAATATCTAACATTCCCCACCATCACCATGGCCTCACCTACCTTGCCACCATTCGCCCACCCCCCTACAACCCCCCTCCCCTTCCTCTCCCCCCCCCCACAATGTAAATATATGTCAAGGATTCATACTAAAGAATTGTAGCATGCAGTTATGTAACTTGCACATAACCATGATACACATAGAGACTATGGGAACTACATCTATCATGAATAGGGGCCCATCAACCAACCCATGCAAACACATCAACCGAACTAATAAATATCATTATCAAATACATGCTTGCTACAACAAGATGATCTTTCATTCTATCATCACAATAGAGAGAGACATTGTATTATTTTCACATACCATAAATGTGAATAGAGATGTTCTTATGTTTCTTATTCACACACACACACACACACACACACACACACACACACACACACACACACACACACACACACACACACACAAGTAGATATATTCTTCATCACTAGGATGGAAAGATTTTTCACCACTAGTGTGGGAAACGTATTCTTCCCAATCACTTACTTCATCAAGTAAGTATTTTCTAGTTTACTATCTAATAAATATTTCACTCTTTTCTTACAATACATAAAAAAAAAAATCTTGATTAAAATAATGAAAAAGAGGATTTATTCTTGAGAACTTGTTTTTATCATTTCTTTCTTGTAAGGATGAACTATCCTTATTTATTGCCTTCAATGGAGTTTCTTCTATATTTTCAGCACTTGCTCTCTTTTCTTTAGCTAAGATAGTTGAAATCATATCTTCAAGATTTTGAGAAGGCATTTGTCCAAGAATAAAAATAACATTATTGTATTTAGAAGATAAATTATTTAACAAAATTTATTTATCATCTTCATCTTCAACTATAGCTTTAACTTCTACTAGTTGTCTAATGAGAGATCTTAGATTGTTTATCTGACTTGACATAGAATCTCTATCAGCCATCTTAAATCTAAATAAATGGTGCTTTAGCGAGAAATTTTCATTAACTGATTTTATCCAAAAACTTTATTTAGATTATCCTAGATTTCAATGGATGGTGTTTCCAAGTCTGCATAATGTAGCTCATAATCCATGAGAGCAAGACCAATAGTTTTCTTGGATTTATCATCTCTACTCTACCACTCTAATGCCTTATTTTTCTCTGTAAGTAATTTTTATTTCCCACTTACCATTCCCCATAAGTTCTTGTTCATTAGTTGCATCTGAATTTTTACTTTCTAAGTTGAAAAATTGAGACCATAATACTTTTCTAATGAAATTTCCATCTTAAGAAATGAACAAAAAAAGAGACAAGACATCAATTTTTACCCAAAATGTGTCCTTTATGAGGAGAGTAAAATTTTAAATTTTGATAGTTTATGACATATATGATTTATTAAAAAATTGACCTATTAAATACCACTTTGTAAATTATTTTCTCCCCTCATTGTAAATTATTTTATCAACACTTGAGAAGATTTGAATTTTGATGAACACAATACCAATGTTGTTGTAGCTTAAATGTTTTCTTTGTTGCTTGTGCTCTTATGTGCACCTTTTTGGTTGTTTCACAAATAAAGCCAGTTTGATGTGACTTTATTTTGATGTGGTCATTATTGACCCTCTATTAGACTTGCTCATTTCCCAAGGGTTTCTTACCTCGATATGACTTTGCTTGTGGGTTGTGACCTTTTCCACCCATGTTTTTTATATGACTAGGATTGTATCATTATTTGTTTATATTAATATGAGTACACTCTTCAATATTAAAAAATATCATGTGTCAACATAGAAAGTGGCAATATTAATGCTTGGAATGTGGCGGAGAGAAGGGAGAACTCATGTGAAATTAGAGGAGAGTTAATGTTCAATATCTAATACAAATGAGAGTGGGTAAATGCAATGCAGACCCAAGTGCAATGTTGAATTTGTGGTTGGAGGTGTGATACCTTATCGAGGAAATGAATAGAAAATCTCAACCACACCAAGTTAATTATATAAAGTTTAAAAAAATAAAACTAAGTTAGGATCTGAGGCTGAGTTAGGGATAATAGGGTCTAATGCATCCAAATCTAAATGTAGATAGAGATGTAAAATGTCGATCATAATATGCCTGAAGACCTAGTCCATATATCTAAAAATTATATGGCATGATAATGAATTACATGTAGAAAAAGTGTAAAAACATAACTTAAACCTATACTAATAATACTTACACTATTTTCGGTTTTTATAGCACCTTAGTATTATACACTTGGAATATAAATATCATGGATGTACCTTCATATTATAGACCTTTCCCATTGCCAAAAGGGTCACATACACTATCTCTCCGTGCCTTATTTATTATCTCCTAGCCAAATCAATGTCATTCTAATGAACCAGGCCTTTTATCTTTCCTAGAATGTTGTAAATCTACTTATCTTCCATCTCTGTAAGTTTTGGACTTGTACTTGCTTTTTTGCTACCTAGATAATTATGCCACAATAAAATGCCTACTTCGATATAAGTGTCTTGACCTAAGGCAAGTGTCTAGTGCCCTATGTATACACATAATATTTTTATTAACTTTACTACTTACTAACACTTTATCTCTTACAAGAACCTGTCGAGTTTCAATCTCTCTGAGTACACGCTTTAAAGGGTGCACTAGGAAAGGGGTGGGTAGACCATTAGTGCTTCACAAGATTATTGTGGATTTATATCATTCCTACCATTTTTCCAAGTTATTTATAGCGTTTATCTATTTACCTCCTATGATGTCTCCCTGAAATCCTTAAATCTTGAAATATGGCTATGTCTGAAATCTTAGAACCCTCCAAAATCTATAATTTACATTATAGCTCCTAGAGGTCTAAAACCAGTCTCAAACATTCTAAAAATATAAGCATAAAATATAACTTAAAGTATAAGAAAGTATATGTCTATGTATAAATGTCTAAATGTTTATTTCATATTTATAGTACCCATTTTTAGCCCCTACCTGAGCCAAAACCTTCTTTTACCATTTATAGTACTAAGTCGGCCTAGGTTAACCGTATTTTGAGAGTTGAGCATGTTACATGACTAAGTCAGCCTAGGCTATATTTGTATTCAAATTTATATTTTCATGTTATGGGTTTAGGTTGGCTCTGGCTGACCTAAATCGAGACCTAACTTGTTTTTATTAATTAATGATAAAGAGTCGATTGGGCTGACTTTATCGGTTAAAATTTCATAAAGGTTTAGCATTAGATCCAAATATATATACACATCTATTTATATAATTTATAAGGGATAAGAAGAAGAATATCATATTATGCATCTGCTCATCCACCATTCTACTTGAGGAGCATAACTTAAGGTTTCAATACTTTCTTTGGAGATACGAATTTTGTCTTGTGGAGAAGTCTTTTGGATGCAGAGAGAAGTTGCGTATCCTAGAGCTGACTTGTCTTTGTTATCCTTATATACCACAACAAACTCTTGTGAAACACCTTGGCCAAGGGAGAGATTGAGAATCAATGGGTTCCTCTTCAAAGATAAGTATTCCTAATTTTGTTCCTCATTTGTAAGACTAGATAAATTTACATTTGTATTTTTCCCATGCATTAGGGTTTTACCTATACATATATTAATTAAGATTCTCATATACATGTTTACTATTTATGTTTATTACCCCCACTTGTGCCACAAGCTTTAGTGATCACTAGATTAGATTTTACTTTACTTTTCATTTACTTAGTGAATATGAAAACATAGGACCTAGCTATGGTTATTGTATAGTGTTGCTTGACTAGAGGCTTTATAACCCTCTCTAGTGATGTTATTGTGGTAAGAGATCAATTGGTTAGGTCTAGTAGATCTATCTTGATCATGATCCCGAATATCTAATGTATCAATAATCAGAAGTGTAAGTAGGATTTATCTTCTCCAAGCTAGGATTTATTAATAGATTAGTTGAATTTTCATTTGTAAACATTCTAGTGGACAAAACATGAATCAAACCCTTGTAGGTTTTCTTTCATGCATTCATTTATTATCATCTTATATATTTTTATTTCTTCAAACTGTATCAAACCTCTTAATACAATCTAACAGTCTGTACGTAGTTTTAACATAGTTGATCAGATCGACTATATTTCTTCTTTATGTAGGTCTTCTTCAAATACATGTTTCACAAACACAGTCGACACGACTAACTCTGTTAGTGGATTTTACAAACATAGTCTACATAATCAACTTTGTTAGTAGATTTTACAAACACAGTCAACATAGTTGAATTTGTGAGTTGGTTTTACAAACATGGTCGACACAATGGACTCGATTAGCTAATTTTATAAACATAGTCAACACAACTGACTCCGTTAGTAGATTTTTAGTATATAAAAAAAATAAATTAAGCATCTTCAAAATTACCAAGATTCATTCTTACCTTCTTAGTCATTTATGTTCTTCATTTATAATCTTATTTATTCACTTTTCATTTTTAGTTGCTTGCATGCTTAGAATAAAAAACATAGACTAATTAGGTGGTTTTTAAATTTAGTCAAACTATTTTTATCCTTTGCATACACTTCTAGATCACTTAAACACCAAAAAACATTAAACATTTTTCTTCCCAAGGTCTACCTACTTGGATTTCATCACCAAGGGGGAAGCCAACTTGGTTTTCTAGCCAAGTATAAACATGTGATTGGTGGTAGATATTTTCAAATCACCTAACACACTTATCACTATAGGATTATGAAGTGCGAGGGTAGGTCCCAATAACAAGCTAGTACCATCACCAATATAGATCCCTTTCATCTTAAATTACCTAATACCATCCTTAGATTGATTTATAGTTCCTTGTTATAGCTAACTCCCTATCACATTAATTTCAAAAATTATTATAATTTAACAACATTTAGGAATGACTAATTAGTTAGAATTTACTTTCAAGTTTTTTCTTGCTCTTTGATCATTATATTTTATATTGCAAAAAATATACTATCCAACATTAGTACAAGGTTTGTGTTGTGTGCTACAACCAAATCAAACACATTGATCTAATTGTTTGTGTGCTCAATTATATTTACTTAGTTATTATCTTGTAAATTTTTTCCCTGTTCTCAAAACATAGTTGACCTGATCAACTTAGTATTTTATAGGATGAATTCCCTTAGAGCATAATTGACTGGTTTGACTTAGTCTATTATAGGGTGTCTTGCTTAGCTTTCTCACAAAATTAAGTTGACCTGTTTGACTTAATTATTTATAGTTTTCTTATTGTTTTTGATATCATGTCTTATTTCATCATTATGTCATATTTTTATCATCTAATTAATTAAAAACACTACATAATTAAGGATATAGATCGGATCCTCACTTATTTTATTATTCTAGATGAAACTATTCATTTTCTTCCTTCATGTCTTCCTAATCCAAAACCAATCACTACATCATGTAATAGAGATGATGTCATCCATATTAGTCCTCATCCTACTAATAATGTTGGGAATAATCCACCCAAAAATCCATCCTCTACTACCAATATAGAGAATTCTCCTCCTACCAACACTAACATCCCACCTCCTACCACTAACAATCCTACTCCCATTGGTACAACTCAAATTATTAAATAAATTAATGTTATACAAACAACAAACCATTCCCAAATGATGTAGATCTAATCTCAAATTTTATAAATGGATATTCAACCACCTCAAGTAATCATGAATCAACCAAATCAAATTTTTGTCCCTCTTCCTCTTAGAGATGCTAGTGGGATTCTCATCACTCAACCAATCATGCACAAAAAAACTCTTCAACATATTTAAAATGAACCTTTAGCTCCATTAATTTCATCCACAGGCATTGGAAATATTTTTACAACTATTACATATGATGGAACTAAAGACCTTGCTACCTTTCTTAAATCTTTTAGTAATTTATATAAGGAATGGGTCCAAACTAACACCTTTGTTACCATCAAGCTCATAGCCAAAACCTTTGTTGGTGATGCACTTTGATGGTACAAATAACTTCCTATACATTACATCTCACAATTATAGGATTTATTCAAAGCTCCAGTGAAATAATTCTAACATGAAGACTTTCCTAAAAATTACCTTAGCCATTTCATCAAAGCTAAGCAACTTCCTAACAAACCCGCTCACACTTTCATCAAACGATAGAAGTCTCTAGCTCACAAGGTGGACCATAAAATGAATGGTAATATTCTTTTAAGATTATTTTTTATCATTCTAAAATCTCCTCTTAAATACAAATTTTATATCTTTTCCCTTAAAACTTTAGCAGAAGCCTTATACCAAGCACAAAGGTAAGACTTTCTTATGACTCATTTGAATCATCTCAAGCAACTACTAAGGAACCTTTCCAATTATTTTATTATAACATTGATTCATATAATCCTCCCTAACCTCAAAACGGATCATCCAATTCAACTAAATTTAACCAAACCACCCTCCCTTAAGTCTATAAGCACTTAAGAAGAAATTTCCATCCTCTAAACCCATGATCTTTGATCCTTCCAAACCTCCTCTAAAATGGTACAATCCTGATAAGTTTTATTAGAGGCATGCTACTATAGGTCATTATCATGAGTATTTTCATGATATTCATTGATTTATTCTTTCTTATTTGTTTGGTCCACGTTTCAAACTTGATACTCAAACAAAATAACGTTATTAAGACTATCTTCAAACCTTGCAACTCCAATCTAATGAACCAAAATCACATCATCATCACCTACCTAATGATCAATAATAATTATCCCATACCTCCACCTCATCCACTAATGTTATCCAAACCACAGTTGATCCTTCTTCCTATACCAATAAGGAGAGGATAGCTAACATGAACAACTTCAAACAGGTGGTTTCATTCATCCAACCTCAACCTCTTAGGTCACATGAACCAAAGGAGCACCTAGTTTAAATGCTTACTCAAAAGTGCATCATACATGGTCCTCCTTTTCCTTACATACCTCTTCATAAATATCTTATAAATCCTATTTAAATTTCTCCACCCTTAAAATCTCATAAACCAACACGTTTATCTATCTCTAAATGCACCTACCAACCCAATGCAAATCATTCTAATGGTTCAATTTCACCTCAAACCATCTCATGTGTTGGGGCATCTTGTGATGCCCATCTACATATCACTTAAAACTTTGGGTCATCTTGTGATGAAAATACCTACATCCAATTACCCATTGGGGCATCTTATGATGCCAAATATTCTTTTATAATGTATAATAACACACAAATTCAACTTTAAAAAACCTTTTGAGACACATACTTATCTTTGATATAAATGTTAGCATAGATTTTTCTTGCTATGTTTGTCTCATGTTTCTTTATTTTTGTACAATTTATTTAAAAAATACACTTTAATAGCACCATTATTTTCTTTAGATTCTTTAATTTTATTTAACTTTATAGTTTATGAGCTGCATTGTAATACTTTAGATAGGACCAGGTTTTCCTCACAAACACATTTTACTATCCCTATTATTTCCTTTGGGTTCTTTGATTTTATTACACATTACATTTGGAATTTGTTTTCATTTTTATTCTTAGATATATCTTTCATTGTTTTTTATGTCATTATTTGCATTAGTAGTTTTATGATTATTTCCCCTCTTATTTAACATTCACCTCATTATTGTTCACCTTGTGAGTTGCAGTGTAATACCATCGATAAGACCAAGATTTCCTCATAAATTACCACATTAAAACATATTTAAATTAGTTTCCCCCTCTTTTTGGATGAATAATACTTTCATTGGTGTTTGTGCTATATTCTTTGTTGGTTGGTTTGAATTCTTAGTGACATGACTATCATTTCATACCCCTATCCCTTTCATAGGACTATTATATCTCCTTGTGATTAGCTATGAGCATATTAATAATTTTATCACTTATTACATGGATGGATATCTCATTATCACCATCATTCCATTACTTCTTTTCACTTTAGGCATACAAAGATCAATTTTGAGATTGCATACTTACTTGTGGGAAAGTCTAGGAGTCTTTAGACACTTTAGTATTTAGGTCCTTTTCTATAGTGACCAAGTGTAAGCTCTCTTGTGTTTTTCACCTATTTCACTCATTATTAGTTATCTGAATCTATATGGAGGAGGAATAGAGAAAACCAAAATATTTAAAATCCAAATCATAAAAAAAATAAAAGGCAATAATTAGAAGGCAAACAAAAACAATCTTAAAAGTCAAATGACATCAAAATATGTGATCTATATTTGGCACACATCCCATCTTAGTCAAAGATAAAAATACATAGTTGGCCTCATGATAGATCCAAGGTCCATTGGGGTGTGATAGGCTAGTAGATTGGGTTAGGATGTCTCATTATATCATATACATCTAGTGCCATCTACTTTGTCACACAAGTAACCAATCTTTGCAATAGACTGACTACTCTGTAAGAGGTCCTAAATAATGGGGAACACATTGTGTGAAGGTAGGTCCATTTTAAATTTCATGCATATATACTTCATGGGATTGTTTATATACTTTAATTATTAACCCAATATTTGGTTTCATTAGTCAAAATTGTCCTAAGTTTGTGTTGTCGATAGTTCTTAGTCTTGCTCACTAGCCTAGTGTGTCTCATTCTTGCGAAGAATGTTCACATTTCACATGTGGTACCTTACATTCATTATTTGTCTAATAATTTCCTTATATTCTCCTTGTTGGATATTTATTTTAGCTAAACACATCTTTGATCACATTTTCCTTATTGTGCCTCTTGGTTTATAGTTTGTGAGTTTCATTGTAATACCTTGGATATGACTAGTTTTCCTCAAAAACATCCCTTCACCATTCGATTACCCTACCATCTCATTATCATACTAGTAATGTCATTAGGTGTTTGTGTTTTATTAAATTGTATCTTATAACAAGCATTAAGTTTGATTTTTCATCCTTTAGAGCTTTTGATTTTCATCTATTTATCATGTCCTTGTTTGATTTTTGTGGAATTCACTTATCTTACATAGGACATTTGACATTCTTACATGTTTCTCTTTATGTATGACTTCTTCATGTTTATCTTACATCTTGACTTACATTTCATTTTCATTTATTTATGCTTTCTTCATCTTCATTTTACATACTTGTATTACATATTGATTTAAATTTCATTTGTAGTCATTTGTGATTTCTTTATGTTTGATTCGACATGACTATCTTACATGGGATTACTTTTCACTTTCTTACATATCTTTGTTAAAGTTTTCATGCATTGATATTTCATTTACCATTTATGTTTTACATGTTTTACAACATGACTTAATGTGTTCTACATTCATTTTTTCCATTTATGTTTTACATGCTTACCAACTTGATTTAGTATGTTATACGTTCCTTTTTGCCATTCATGTTTTAAATGATTCTCAACATGATGTAGTGTGTTATAAATTCATTTGCCATCATTTTTTAAATTTAAATGCTCGATGTTTTGTTTCTAACCTATCCTTAACAATCCTAGTTTGCCAAATTTTATAAGTAATTTAATTCATTTTGAAATTATTCATTACTAATTTAACCCTCCTACATATGCACACATTACTTATATTATTAGTTTTGTATCCCTAGGGTTTATCAAATGTAGGTATTGCACCCTCCACAATCAAAACTTAGATATTTGCATGCAATCATTCAAAAAAAAGGTAAATTAAAGTATGCATATGTTACTTTTAGTTACTTTCATTTCCTTTTAGCATTAATATTAGTATTTCATTTTTAGTTAGGTCATTTTCGTGTGTTTCCATATTCTTTCTCAAAGTTCCATCCCTTGTTACACTCACATGACATGCAATCAACGTCAAGTGAGGCATATGTATACACATAATATTTTTATTAATTTTACCACTTAATAATACTTTATCTCTTATAGGAACCTATCAAGTTTCAATCTCTCTGAGTGCATGTCTTAAAGGGTGCCTCGAGAAAATGGTGGGCAAACCATTGATGCTTCACAAGATTGTTATGGATTTATATCATTCCTACCATTTTCCCAACTTCTTTACAGTGTCTATCCATTTACCTCCTATGTTGTCTCCCTAAAATCCTAAAATCCTAACATATGGCTAAGTCTAAAATCTTAGAACCCTAATATATGGCTAAGTATGAAATCCAATAGGACCCTCCAAAATCTATAATTTGCATTATAGCTCCAAGACATTCAAAAACACTCTCAAACATCCTAAAGGAATAAATATAAAAGATAAATTAATGTAAATTAAAGTATAAGAAAGTATATGTCTGTGTCTAAATGTTTATTTTATATTTTCACTGCCTGTTTTTAGCCCCTACTTGAGCCAAAACCTTATTTTACCATTTATAGTACTATGTTGGCTTAGGTTGACTCTTTTCTGAGAGTTGAGAATGTTACAAGAAAGTTAGCCTAGGGTGACTCTAAATTTAAATTGATATTTGCATGTTACAAGTCTAGGTCAGCTCTAGCCGATCTAGATGGAGACCTAACTTGTTTTTATACATTAACGATATAGAGTCAATTGGGCTGACCATGTCGGCTAAAATTTTAGAAAGGTTTAAGGTTAGATATTTCTATATACAAACATCTATTTTCATCATTTATAAGGGAGAATAAGAAGAAGAATATTATATTGCGCATATGTTTATCCACCATTCTATTTAAGGATCATAACTCAGGGTTTCAATACTTTCTTTGAAGTTACAAATCTTGTCTCATGGATAAGTATTTTTGGATGCATAGAGAAGTTGTGTATCGTAGATCTGACTTGTCCTTGTTATCCTTACATACCACAATAACCTCTTGTGAAGCACCTCGGCCAAGGGAGAGATTGAGGCTCAACAAGTTCATCTTCAAAGATAAATATTCCTAGCTTTTTTATTCCTTTGTAAGAGTAGATAGATTTGCATTTGTACTTCTCTCCCATGCATTAGTGTTTTACCTATACATAGCTTAATTAGGATTCTCTTATGCATGTTTAATTTTATGTTTATTATATCCACTTTATTCCACAAGATTTGATGAGCACTAGATTAGATTTTACTTTACTTGTAATTTATTTAGTGAATATGAAAACAAAGGACCTATCTAGGGTTATTGCATAGTGTTTCTTGACTAAATCCTTTGGAACCCTCTCTAGTGATGTTATTATGGTAAGAGAACTCTTATTTAGGTCTAGTGGATCCATCTTGGTCATGACCCTAAATATCTAATGTATCAAAAATCATAAGTATAAGTAGGATTTATCTTCTCCAATCTAAGATTTATTAATAGATCAATTGTATTTCCATTTGTATACACCCTAAAGTTATTCAATTTAAAAATTTAACATATACCTATGGTCAGCCTAAGTGATTTTATGTGATATATTATCTAAAGGGATTGATATAAATACAAGATCAATCCTCATTCTTTCCTCACCTAGCACAAACCTACCAAGTTATTACCTACTCACAAGGAAACTTACCAAAAGCATTCAATTAAGAACTCGAGTGAGCAAAAGCTTTCCTATTTTATGCTATTTTCATATCAGTCATAGGGACAACACATCTATAGTTCTAAAGTACTAAAGGAGCAACCCAAGATCCATATTTTCCAAGTTAAAAGCTAGGTCACTTTGTACTTGTTTATCACACATTACATGATTCACACATAATCCAATATCTAAGGGAGAACTACATGAGTCTGAGGCCATATTCAAATTATTAGATATATAGGTAATATTCACTAAAAGATGGGTCTTTGGGGCAGAATGACACCATGTGCCCACTAATCCATTTTTCCCATAGCCACTATGAAGATGAAAAACTAGTATTTTCTAATTTGACAAGGAGAGACAATCCATGACCTAGATTTGCATGCATCAAAGTGAAGGAAACATACAACCCAAAAGTATCTAGGTGGTTACATCCAATTTTAGTAGGTATTTTATATTAGATACTTACTTCTAATCTAGACAGAAAGGTTGATACAAACATCCCAGGTCAACAAAAGTGTCAGTAGTTACATAGGGCATTTTTACAAAATCTAATGATTGATCTATAATTCTTTTTCAGTCTACTTCCTACATATTCCAAATCTAGATCTGTATTAGAATCAGAACTAAATAAGTATTTTATTTTCATTATTATTTTAATATCTAACATAATTATACTTTTCTATTTTTAACATATTTGTTTCATATAAATTTTTATTTATTTTCTAAGAAGAAAGTTTTAAAACTTGAAAGAAGGGTGAGGTTAGTTTAACCTGGATTTGGTTTGTGCTCTGTGATCCAGATGGTTATAGATATTCCTCTTTGTCTAGGGAGGAATGACCTATAGATAAATAAATACTAAATAAATGTTTGATTAGCTAGTTAGTAGGGTTGATTTCCTAGCTCGAGCTAGATCCAAGAATCACAAGCTTCCTTGGAGGCTATCAATCCACACTTTTAAACAATCAAGTAATAAAAACAAAAGATAAATTACTTGCATAAATAATAGAGGACACTAAAATCAAATAAAATAAGAGCTTGAAAGATATGAATTTGACTAATTATAGAAATAAATGATTAGATACTAATCCTAAATAAATTAGACATGGTTCATAAAATAGGGTAATCCTCTGTGATCAGGCAAAAATTCATAAAGTGGGATTTGGTTAGGGTTTGATAGGTGGAATTAGATTACTATTGGAAATTGACACACAATGATCATCGATGGTTGGGTAAGACCATTGGTGGTTAGGGGAAAACCATTGATGATTACATGACCATCGATGGTTACTATCAGATTTGGATTGGGTAAAAAGAAGTTTGGTTGGGAAGGCTGGAGAGAAACAAAGGAACTAATTACTGGAAAATAGATACTTAACTTTGTTATTGGTCTGAAGAACATTGGGGGAACATTGAGGTGAGTGTATAAATACATGTTTTAGATCCTGGAATAATTCTAGCAGAGTGATGATAGCCTGGCTATTGATTGATGAATATCATCACTTTTGATCTTTGTCATGGTTGTTGGTTCATTGGAGGCTTTTTGGGATTTATCGAGAGTGAGAAGAACACATGTACAAGAAGCTCTAATGCACAAGAATTTGATGATTAATAATCTCTCCTCCCCTTTCACCTCCTCCTCTTCTTTTTATATAAGAAAAGGGAGTGGTGAAACAAGAGGTTTAACAATAGGTTCAACAAGTTGTCTAATTTTAGATTTAACATGTATTGATTATGTACACAGATCAAATAGCTAAAAATAAAAAATTAAGTTATAGTTGAGTGGTAGTTAATCCTTGAGGAAGTTAAAGGTTAACCATTGATGTTCAAGGCTAACCATTAGTGGTCAAGATGACAAAGGTAAAATTACTAAACTTAGCCATTGTGACTCAGGCTTGGCAGTTGAAAAGTTGTGAAATGGTCCCAAAGGGTTCCATGGGTGATCCAAGCATTAGCGAGACATATAAAACTATAGTGCATGGATTTATAGTGTCTAAATTTTGCCCCTTTTTGTTATGCATTTTGTAACAACAAGATGCAAAACAAAAAATGGGTGGTGGGTCGAAGGTTCAACTACCCTGAGTATTGGAGGAGGTGTTTCCTCTTAAACTAGGAATCAATGAGGTAAAACATTGTTGGTTACAAGTTTGAAAAGTGGTTAAGTGGGTGATAACATTGGTTGGATTGGGCATCAATGTATAAATATGTGCACAAAATGCAACTAAGTCTAATAGCATAGATCACACATAGACTAGACTGCCATAGTTGAGTTAGTTAGGTAAAAACATGGGTGACACTAGAAGAACAAGTGACAAGTGGACTAGGTGACCAAATTTAGGTGTGGTGGTTATGGTTACACTCATAAATGCAAGTATCCTAGGTAAGGTCGATGTATTTGTAGGTATCCAAGGTAGGAAGTGTTCTCTAGAAGACATAAATGGGTCGGTACACAAAAGTAGTGCTAGTTCAAGTTGTTTAGTATGGTAGTGTAATCGTAGTGATCAAAATAACTAAGGTAAGGTCATCACAAAACATAAAAAAGTGGGGCCAAAATGACCAATGGTAAGGTTAAGTTATTGGTTAGTGAGCTAGTGGAGTAGGTAATCTCCATTGAAATGTAGTTTGTAGTGTTATTATTATGAAAATATGTGGGTGGGATTGTAAAATCCCTAAAGGGTTTGACCATCGATGGTTAGGGTCAACCATTAGTGGTCACCAAGTGACTGTTGGTAGTTATACATCAACCCTAAAAGGGCGATGGTAAAAATATTTGTCAAGGGTTTTAGTTTCTCATTTGAAAATATTTGACCCATGGTACTTATCTTGTCTTGTGTGAAAAAGGAGTAACCACAGTTTGGAGGGAGTGAGTGATTAGTGTGAGGTGTTGATTGGGTTGTTTTGACTGAGGGTTGAATTGGAGTTTCAACTAATTAGGATGTAGAGAGGTTGAGGTAAAGCATAGGGCCAAGAGATGATATTTTTAAGGGTGCCTCCACAATGGCAATCATGAAATGAGGTAGGTTTTGTAATTAATTTGTTTGTTGCTTGATTTGGAAGTTGTTGTTGGGTGGGTGTGGGTCAAATGGTTTGAAATTTAGGGATTTTGAAAATTGGGTGGTGGGTAGGAAGAATGGTATGGGAGATGGATAGTTAGGATGGGTGTAGTTTAAATTTTTTATCTTTTGCTATTTTATGTAGGTATTTTTTCCAAGCCCAAGGGCTTGAGGATCATTGGCGGTCACTATATAGTGATCATTGGCAGTCACTATTAACTGATGATGGTTGATAGGTGACCACCAAATGGTCATGGTGTAAATCATTGGTGGTCAACCACCTAACTGTCAGTGGTTGATGGTTGATTGATGATGGTTCCAAAAGGAACCATTACTAGTCGACCCTCAACTATTGATGGTTATGAAAAGGCTTATAAATGGGGTAAGGTTTTGGTAGAAGGTTTAATAATGGGGTATGAGTTAAGAGTTTAGGTTAAGGGTATGGATTTTATATGGGGTGAAGTTAGGGTAGAATTTTTAATAATGGGGTAGGATTTAGTTTAAGATGAGTCTCTGATTTGGATCAAATTAGGTTAATGTAGGAGGTAGAGGTAATAGGTAGAATTCATAGGTGTAGTTTGACAGACTAGGTAAACTAATGTAATAGTATATCAAAACTTGTAGGTGAAAGATTAGATGCAGATGTGTGATCGAGTGCCCCAAATCCTTGATGAGGTGTGTTGAGGGATGATTGAAGTGGAATGGGATCATATGATTGAGGTGGGCCTAAAAGGCATGAGGTACTACCATCATGTGCTGTGGGATGTAGCTATGTTAGTGTCACTCATTGAAATATGGGACCCTAACACAAACACATTATTATTACTAGTAGGAGAGATCACCATTCTACCTGAGGACATCCATTAGATAGTACAACTATCAATACATGGTGAGCCGATATACCACATTACTAGTGATGAGTGGGATGGGTGGATGGATCACATATATGGAGAGGACCTCATGCTTAAGAGATAGAATTCTAGAGGTTTTCACTACACACCATTGTACCATAGGGACAAGGATGTTATATAGTTATTCATGATGATGATAACTATTACATGCTATGCACTACCAGATTTGAGTAGTGGGATATTTTTATACTTGTTGTTAGGGGTTCTTGTGGAGATGTGGTTGGATCATATAGTGTTTACATTGCCTATATTATTAGTTTATATCTATCAATAGTTGTGATGATATCATGCCCATCAGAGATATGGGATCAATGTTGGTTTCATGCTACATTATTCGGCATATGAGCACATTAGGGTACTCTAATTAGTTGGGGTGTTGTGGCATGATTTTACATAGTGTGACTTCAGAGTTAGATACATGAGGTGGAGAGGTGATTACACTCTATTAGGACCAAGAGGAGGGGCACATGACTTGGATTAATATCAGGATAGGCTAGAGGCACTAGTTGTGGGAGATGTGATTTGACATCCATATGTCAAATTCCTAGCATGGGTGAACTTCTCCAGACACACATTATCATTATAGAACTACTAATGGTTTTTTGGGAGGTGAGACTAGGAGGTTAATCTTATCCCATTTGATAGGGTGAGGAGGTAGTTCAGACTCGTCTAAGATATTCTGGGTGAGTTCTCAAGATATAGGAGGAGGGATGTAGAGTTTCCATTGCATGTACTAGAGCTAGAGGATGTATTTATTGATTGTGAGGAGCTATTAATGAGGGATGATATTGATGATGTAAGTTTTATTGATGAGTACCCTATGTGGTTCTAAACACATTATGATACATCCATTTTTTGAGGTGATGATGGTCAACAAGACATGGATGTGGATGTAGAGGTGGGAGTGTGATCATAGGGATGAGGATACTACAGATAGATAGAGACTGATTGCTGAGAGGGTCCAGGCACAACTAACATTAGTTATAACACATGCATCCTTAGTAGCGATGAACCAAGATATGGATGAAGCATAGGGCTAGGTGGCCACTCTTACTAGGGACAAGGATCAGGGTAGAGTTTAGCTAGATGCTATTACATAGGAGAGGGATTCTCTTAGGAAAGCAGGAGGGCAAGTACCAACACCTATGGCACCACCAGGACTATATCGATGGTGAGATATGTAGTGATAGTAGAGGATTTGATTTATTATGAGGCCTTAATTTTCACACATCTTCCAGATGATCCTAGATGGGGTGAGTACAGAGTAGGGATCACTAGAGGGGATAAAAGTGTGATACTAGGTTAGTGAGCTATATCTACAGGTGGATAGGTAGGTTCAGGAGGTGGGTAGGCTCTAGGAGGTAGTGGTTCTCTAGGGTCATATACTCTTATGAGACCTTATATTTTTGATGTACTATATGATTTTGATATTGGCCTGTGAGCCGATGTAGCGAGATATATATATCCATTGAGAGACATGTACATTATTGTATATATGATCATTATTTTGATTATGAGATCATGATATATAGATGTGATCATGGTTTATGGTTTATGTTGATAGTTATGGATGTGATGTTGTTTATGTGATGATGTGATGATCATTATGATGTTATGGTTTATGTGTACTCATTTATCTAGGCATGTGATGATGTGGCTATTAAATTTATACTCATGATGATATCTGATATTGATGAATGTTGTTTATGATATGATGATGATTATGATGTTATGTTTTGTTGGTGACTTATGTTTATGATGTATGCTCATGATGATGTTGATATTTGATGGATGTTGTTTATGTGATGATGATTAATATGTTATGTTTTTTTGGACATGGCTATGATGTTGGTGATTATTTTCATGGTTATGGATGACTATGCTCATGTTGTATTTATGGTTATGTTTTTATGATGTTGATATGTTCATGATGATTATGCTCATGTTTTGAATTAATGATTCTATGCTTCCTTATCTAGATTAGACATGTGGTGGATAGCATATGTGAACAACTCATTCATTTTTGATGTATGATTAAATTGTGGTAGATATGATAGATGGTTAGTTGATGGGATTGATTACTAGATGATGTTTGATATATGAGATGGTTGATTCATTAAAATGTTCTTATGATGAAAAACACTTAAACAAATAAGGTAAGAAGGCAATTAATAAATAAAACACATTTGTAGTTAAATATTTTTTAATGGATTGCATTTTTTTAGATGAAGGTGAAGTAATATTAAAACACAAAGAGTAAGTTGGATAACAAAATAAAATGTGAGAAAAGATAAGACAATAAAAATATAAATGTCCTAATGAATGTATCAACAAGTAGGTATGAGAGAAATAAGAAGAAGACACGATGCTTCTTCATTGGTAAAAATTGAGATAAACTTAAGGTAGATCGACTTATAAACATAAGCCCTTTGAATGCTTCACATTAGTGTTTATTTGTTGGTAAAAAATTTTCTTGACTACCTAGTGTCAAGTAAGCTCAAAAATCCCTTACTTACAAAGGGTATAAAGGGGAGGTGGATGATGATGGAACCTTATTTTGAGACTAGCATGCCTCTTATATAGGTCACCAAAGAACCAATATAAACAAGTCCATATCATATAAAGTGTAGACTAATCTATGTGGGAAGTCTACTTATGAAAGTCAATTGTGGCTTTCAAAATTATTTTTGCCTTTTTCTAATTTTGAGAATGGGTCATTAGATTGGGAAACTGATCGATGAGAGAAGCTTCCCATGAATTTTTATAATTTGACAAATGCTTTACTCAACCATCCTTTAAGGGAGTGGTCTAAGTTTGTGAGATTTGTTTAAGTATTTTTGATAATTGTCCTTCAAAGGAATAATCTACCTTACATGGAGCAATTTTGATTAGTTTTAGTAGCTATCCTTCAAGAGAACAATTTGTGAATGATTAGAATGACCTATAAAATATATGATTTTGTTTTGTTTTTTTGTGATTTTTTTGATTGATTTTGTTTTTGCTATTGACATGGATTTGGTTATATAGGTGAAAAAAGTTCACCTTCATGAAGGTAAAACGAGTAAAACTAGAGAACAAGAAGGTTGATGATGGCTAAAAGAGGTTTAAGTGACAACGACCATGGGAACCCATCTTATAAAGGGACAAAAAGTACCATGAAAACCATACCATGGGTAGAGCCATAGTACCCATGTTCAAGATTAGTCAAAGGTTATAATAGATAATCACATGATTTAACTTTAATCAGTTTCCCTTAAAATGCGGAGATAAATGTGGGTGAAAAAAGTGATGAGCTTAAGTTAGACAAAAAGTGAGTTCAATCCTGTTTAAAAAAAGAAAGGACACAGATGTGAGGCATTGAGGGACCCATGTTTTAGTTTTCCCTTCAAGAGAGGACAATCAGTAAGATCTCAATCTGTACTTATGCATTTTGATATAAGTTCTAAGCTAATTGAAACCAAACTTGCCCCACTTTCTTTTCTCCATATTGGTGATATGTTGATCTTCCTTTAAGATGAGATCTCTAATATTTAATTCTCACACTTTGAGGTGCTTATTATAAGCATGCTTGATTCTCTCTTGATATACATGAAAATGGGTAAGCACAACTAAATGACATTCGTTACGTAGCTCAAGTTGGGCTAAATGTTCTTGATGATAATCACTCTCAAAAATGAGATCTTGAAGGGATATGTGAAGAAAGGGAATTTGGAATTTGAGAGGCAAGAAAACCTCTAATCCAAACATAAGAGAGAAAGGGGTATCACCTATACGGGTTTGGATGGTAGTACGATATACCCATAAGGCAAAGGGGATGTGTAAATGCCAATCTTGAGTATATGTATTAACCATTTTAGTTAACATGTTCTTGAGATTTTTGTTAGAGGCTTCAACCTACCCATTTACTTGTGGATGATAAGGTGATGAGAAATGTAACTTGATACCAAATGTGCCACAAAGACTTCATACTTGTTTGTTCTTAAAATGTTTACCATGATAGATGATTATTTTATGAAGAACACTAAAACAAAAAATAATGTGATGGTTGATAAAATCGATAATATTTTCATCTTTGGTTGAGATGAGAGGAATAAAATCCACCCATTTGGTGAAATATTATATTGTAGTGATGATAGAATGATGTCACTATGAAAAATGGGGGTTAATTTCACCAATAAGATCCAAGCCCCATTGCAAGAAGGGCCATAGATCCTTAGATAATTCGAGACTATGGCTAGGTGCATGATGTTTATTGGCATGTTGTTGAAATTTAATACACTTTTGCACAAAATCATAATAATCTTGGTTAAGGGTGGGCCAATAATAGACAAGGTGAAGGATGTGTTTAGTGATGGCTAGGACACTAAAGTGTCCCCCACATATCCCATAATGCATTTCCTTGATAGCATGAGATATTTCATGGCTATGTAGGCAATATAAGAGGAGACCATCAAAGCTGCATTTATAAATGATTCCCCTCAGGATGGTATAACATGAGGTGATCTGAATAAATGCTCTTCAAGCATTTTGAGAAAGGTTAGAAGGGATGATGGCAAGGCTGAGATTGTCAAAGGTTTACTGATACCAAAGGTTAAGTTGAGTCTCCTCTACATTGTAGATGGTTGGAGAGTTTGATTTGATAAAAGAAGCCTAGGTAAGTTGATGGATAATGAAAAATAACTTAGAGTCAAAGGGTGTAGATGGGATCTAGGAAGTGAGAGAAGCCGTTGTGTTGATAAAATTATTTGTAGATTGTGGAGAGGTTTGGATATGGTAGTATTCAAATGATGATAAAAGTACATCAGCTAGTTATTTATACTATTTCAAAACATCATTATTATATTAGTAAGATCTATTTATTTGATTGACCAAAAGTTGAGAGTCATCAAAGATGATGATCATTTTAACTCCCAAGGCTAATCCAGTTTGGAGACCTATCACTAGGGCTTTGTACTCATCCATATTATTGGTACATTTGAAATCTAGCTTGAATGATAAAGGAAGAGGTTCACCATGGAGGGGGATAAAAATGATTCCATCTCCCCCACCATGTTAACACTTTGATCCATTGAATAACATGGTCACTTAGTAGGTGAAGTCTGATTGAGAGAGGTTCACAATGGACTCATCTAGAAACTCGAAAAGAGGAGGGTGATTATCTGCTAATGGTGCTTCAGTTAATTAGTCGATAATGAATTGCCATTTAATTGACTTTTGTTGGAGGAAATAGAGGTCAAACTTAGATAAGAGGATGAGACATTTAGCCATATGCTAGTTTTGATATGGCTTGGAGTGCATATACTTGAGTGGGTTAGTATTGGTTATGACTTAGGTCATGTGGTTGAGAAGGTAGTGACAAAGTTTTGTAGCCACAAAAACCAAAGAGAGGAAATTTTTTTTAGTATGGGTATATCAAGTCTCGTACTCTATAAGTGTATGACTTATGTAGTAGATAGATTTCTCTTTATGCTGCTCATCCTGATAAGCCAACATTGGCCCTAAGGAGTGGTCAATGGCAAAAATATGAATATAAAATGGTTGATCTTCCTTGGGAGGCATGATGATGTGTGGAGACATAAGGTACTCTTTAAGTGAATCAAATTCCTTTTCAAAGTTGTTGTTCCACTTAAAAGATAAATCCTTATTTATAAGGTGGTGGAAAGGTTAGCATCGATTTGCAAGTTGAGAGATAAAACAATGAATGGATTGGAGCTTCCTCTATAATATGTAGAGTTGTTTGAGGTGGGTGGGAGGAGGGATGTTGAGGATTACTTTGATTTTGGTAGGTTTGACTTTGATTCTTTGAAGGGAGATGATAAAATCAAGGAGATTTCTTGACAAGGCCCCAAAAATACACTTCTTGGGATTAAGGTAGACATGGTAATGGATGAGGCATTCAAAGATAATATTAAGAATGGCCAAATGATCTTTACAAAATTTTAATTTCCTAAAGAGGTCATCGACATAGTCTTCTACAATTTTATGAATAAGGTCATGGAAGATGTAGGTCATAGTATGCTAGTAGGTTGCACTAGTGTTCTTTAGACAAAAGGCATGACCTTAAGGTAGAAAGTTCCCCATGGAGTGATAAAGGTGGTTTTGTGTTGATATTTAAGGGAAATTAAGATCTGATTGTATCCCAATAACCTATTCATAAGAAATAACATCTCATGGGTGGATGTAAAATCAATAATTTGGTTAATGATTGGAAGAAGGAAGTCATCCTTTGGGAAATCAAGGTTAAGGTCATGAAAGTCTACACAAATATGAAGTCCTCCTATGGCTTTGGTGACAGGGATAATGTTTGAGACCCATTGGGGATAATCAATGGGTTAAATGAAATTGATGGATAAGAGATGTTGAAGATCTTTTATGATGAGAAGGGCTATATGAGGATACATCCATCATAGTTTTTGCCTAACTGGCTTGGAATCATAGTTGGTGACTATATTGTAGGTAGCAATGGAGGGGTCAATTCCTAGCATATCATTGTAAGACCAAGTGAATGCTATGCTACAGTCTCATAAGAAGGAGGGGAAGTCTTGAAGCTCTTTGGAATTTATTTATTGGCCAATTTTGATAATGCATGGGTTATCTGGAGTACCCAAGTTGATATCCATGGTGGATTAGTTCAACATGGTTAAAGTCTTAGGAGGAAGAGACTTATGGATATAAGAATCTTTTATACCTAGATAGGTAAGAATGGAATTATTATCCTAACACTGAATGGTATTAATGGTAGGAGAGTCATCTAATACCATCTCAGGATGAGTTATAATAATGGTTATAGTCTCCCCATCCTTTTTATAAGGGGTCTAAGGCTAATCATGCTAATAAAAAAAAGAAAGAAAAAAAGAAAGAAAAAAGTTAGGTGGGATGACATTGAAATCTTCACATTTCGATGGATAAGGGATGTTTCTCTTAATTTCTACTCATTTATTAATTTGGAAGTAAGAAACTAGTAAAAGGGGTGTGTAAAGGAATACTTGATAAAAGTGTACACATGATCCAAACAATGATGGGAAATCCTCTTTGGTTTGGAAGGAATAACCTACAGATAAGAAAGACACTAGAAAAGGGGTTGTTAGCAAGATAGTTGAGTGGACTACCTGGAATGAGCTAGATCTAAGAAGTGTATGCTTGCTAGGAGGTTGTCAATCTATTGTTTATAACAATTAAGTTGATATATATGAAAATAAAGAATACTTGCATTTAATAGCCTAAAAGTAAATGCATGCAAGAAGAAGAAGGTAAAATTCTTATTTAAAGCAAATTACTAAATAGCAAAAGTGGGTCAATACTTGTGTTAAGATAGTTGAGGTCATGTTCAAAAAATTAGAGGAGGCACTATGAATAGATAGGCACATAGAAAATAGGGTTTGGTTAAGGTAGAAAGACTGAAAATAACTTGTTATTTTTGCCACAGTGATCATCAGTGGTTTGGTGAACCATCGGTGGTTGGTTTGACCATCAATGGTTGGTTGACCATTGATAGTTGAGGTGACCATCGATGGTTGGGCTAACCATTAGTGGATGCCTATGAAATTTTGGAAGTGTTTAAAAAAGTAATGGCATATTGGGTAATGGGCCAAATAAAGGGATGTTGAGGATCTCAAGGATGGAAAATAAGATAAAGATAGGGCAGGGAGGTTAGAAATGAAATAGATCAAAGAAAACAAGCATGAGATAATTGTAAATTGATGGTGGAAGGCTGAACCAATTTGGCCATAGTGATAGTACTTTAGCCTTCAAAAGTGATTTTAATAGAGGTTTGGGTCTTTGTTGATGCTGTTTATTTGATAAAGGGATGCTATATACCTATCTGCAAGATAACTTGGACATGGATTGTTTCCTTTCTCCCTCCTTTTTCTCTCTTTTTATAGGATGAAGTTAATAAATGTGCAGGAGGAAGTTATTAATTATGATGGAGTATAAAGTTGAAATTTAAGATGATTTAAAGCTTTTTATCATCACATAAGGAAAGTTGCTAAATGTAGCCATGCTTATCTCATACAACTGGTAATGCTTTTAAAGTAGGCTTGGAGGACTTGACCATTGATGGCCAGGCTAACTGTCAATAGTTAGGTTGACCATTGATGGTCAAGATTCTAAAAGAAAATAAGTTAAAAGGGGGTGGATTAAAAAGTTAAGTTAGAGGAATTAGGTTAGGGGGTTCAAGTTAGTAAATTAATAAATGGGCTAAGTCAACTAGGTAATTTTTGAGTGTCTACATTTTGCCCCTTTTTGTTATGTAACTTTGAATTAATAAGCAGAAAAACAAAAATGAATGGCTTACTGGTCATGGTCTGATTGCCTTGAGTATGGGAGGAGGTGTTCCCCCTCAAATCAGGAGTTGATAGAGTGAAAATGAAATTGGGTTAGGGTTTGATAAATGGCAAATGATGAGTCACAAGGTAAGTGATACAAAAGGGTTAGGTGTTTAAAAAGTAAACACGTACACAAAATATAATAGTCAAGATCATGCAAAGACTAAAGTTTCCAATGTTGGTAAAAATAAGGTTAGTTCTAGAGAAACACATGATAGGGGTAACTTGTCCATAGTGTTGGTCATAGTTGATCGGGTCAGTCCTATCAAGACTCTAGATAAGGTTTATGTTCATCGTAGGTATCCAGGGTAGGAAGTGCTCCCTTAGAAAGCATAAATGGTTAGGTCATGCATGAGGTGGTGTGAAGTTCAAATGTTTAACATGGAAAGGTTGGTCGGTGTGGTCATAATAACCAATGCAAGGTTATCATAAAACATGTGAATGTTTGGGTCAAAAATGGATAATGTTGAGGTAGATGTGGTCAAATGGGTTGATCAGAGAAGGGTAATCTTTGAAGACTCAACTTGTAAGTTGGGTAGAGATTAAGTGATCTCCAAAAATTTTAGCACCTAGGTAGGGTGCCTTAAAAATTTTGAAAAAAAAGGGGGGAAACTTGACCATTGATGGCCAGGGATTTCCCCAAGGTTGAACGTCGACAGTCACCCTGACCATCAATGGTCAGGTAAACCCTAAAAAGGTGAGATACAAAAAGTAAAAATTGAAAATCATTTTCACTATTTGACTATTGATGATTACTCTCTAGTGATTTATGATTTTTGTCATTGTGTGTGTAAGCTTACTGAGGTAAAGTGTTGTGAGTGTTTGATTTGTGTGTTCAAGGTTGACTGAGTGTTGATTTAATGGAGGGTGGATGAAGGCATGGATGAGCGATAGGATGAGGGGTCTGACAATATTAGTGATCATAGAATGAAGTAGGACTTGTGTTGAAATTGATATCATATTTTAATTGGTTGTGTTTTAGGTGCATTACAGTTAGTGTTGAATGATTTGGGTAGGGTTTTGAACTAGTTTTAGGAGAAAGGATGCCTAGTTTTAGTTTTTATTGAATTAGGAAAATATGTGGATGAATTTGATAGTTGGATGGTGTCTTAGGTTGGGAATGGTTGGTATATTAGTTTTAGGTAGGTTAGTTATGGTAGGTAGTTTTTTTGTGGAGGTTTATGAGGTCTAAGGTTCAAGGGTTGTGCCACTGAAGGTCACACATAGTGACCGTCGAGGGTTCCACCCGACTATCGAACCCATGGGTAAAAAGATCTTAAGGGACCATAAATGGTTCAAAGAACTATCGACAGTCGAAGGATTTGGGGAAAATTGTGTTAAAAGGTGAAGTTGGTCACATTATTATTTGAAGGTTTTGAAGTTTAGGTAAGATTTATGTTAAGTTGTTGAAAGGTTGAAGGTCTTGTTAACTTGTTTAAAAGCTTTTAAAGTTTATAAAATGTTAAATTTTAAAATGGTTTAATGTATGTGTAAATTATTTGGAAATGGGTGAAAGGTTTTTTTAAATTTTTGAAAGGTTTTAGTAAGTTAGTAAATTTTTGAAGATGATATGAAGTTTGAAAGTTGTTAAAGAGATGTGTTTAGGGGTTGAAAAAGGTTGAATGTAGATGTGATAGGATGGGATGTTTAAAAGGGTGGGTGGAGAGAGTGAGGTGAGAGACACGTTAGGTGTAGAGAAATAAAGTGCTAGGGTGAAGGTTTAATAGGTTTAGCAAAAATTATGTGGAATAGGGTACTTATTGGTGATAGAAGTAGTTAGGTGTTTAAGATGATGATATCATTAGTGTGAATAAAGGTAGAAGTTAGTGTTGATTTTGAGATGGAAATAAGGTAGATGTAATGGGTTAGATTGAAATAGGTTGAAAAAGATAAGTGTAGATTGGTATTTAGTTTGAGGGGGAAAATAAAATGGGTATGCTAATATTGTTGTTTTGTAGGCCCATGACTAGACTTAGATGAGGAACCAAGTCCCTAAGATATTTGCTGAGGTCCATGATGGGATGACAGATGATGAGTGGAGATACATGGAGGAGGTTGGCCTAGGGGACATGAGAAATTACCAACACTTATCATGGGATGTGGCTATGATCCTGGTCCTCATCAAGAGATGGGATCTATCCATGAACATGTTTGTGTTGTCGATTGAAGAGATGAATATCTTCTTAGAGGATATTTAGTGGATTACATTGCTACCCATTCAAGGGGAGATGATTTATCACATAAAGAGTAAGGATCAAGACTACCACATGGATTTGATACATGGAGTAGATTGGGTCTAGGTTAGGTATCATATAGGTGGTATTTGATATGGGCCACTATACCAGAGGGCTCTAAAGGATAGATGTTTACTGATGATGATGATGGCCATGTCCTACTTCATACTACCTGATTCAAGTAGTGGTTTATTTCCATACCTATTATTAAGGGTCTTGGTTGAGATGCTTCTGGGGATTACTTTGTTTGGGTGGGCCCTAGTGTTATTAGTCTAGATCTATAGGGAGTATAGGCATTCAAAGCATGCAGGTGATATAGGATCAGTGTTGGCTTTGTTCTCCATTGTTGGGCATATGAGCATATTTAGGTGGTGAGACCATTGGGGCTACCATGGGATGGATTTATGCTGTGGACTACAGAGTGTGTTTTATGAGATGGAGAGGGGATTATGCATTAACAAGGTAGGTGGTGAAACTAAGGACATAGAGTGGATTAGGGATGGTTTGGAGGGTTTTGTGCTAGGTGATGTAGTGTGGTGTACCTATGTGGACTGGTCAAGGTGGGTAGGGTATAGCTTTCACACTTTATCACTATGGAGTTGGCACTAGATTTATGAGAGGCAAGATGGAAAGACTAAGCTTATCCCATTTGACTGAGTACAAAGGCAATTTGGCTTTGTGGAAGGGATCTCACTAGATTTTTGGTGATACAAGAGGGAGGATGTAGAGTTCCTTTTCCTAGAGCCATAATTGCAAGATGTTGTTTTGGACCATGAAGAGCTACCGATGAGAGCTATGAAAAATGATTTATGTATTGTGGATGGTTATGTAGTGTGGTACTAGGCTTGATATTTAGTGGCTAATTTTAGATGGGGTGATGATGGTCAACAACCCATGGATGTGGATCCTGATGGGGCACCAACATAGGATGAATAGGTGATAGTGACATTGGTAGTGACACAAGCCTAGATTACCAACTTACATGGATAAGTGGACACTTTATAGGGTCAAGTCATCACCTTATAGGTTCAGGTGCCCAGCTTGATTAGAAAGTGAGATCATGTGATAATATCTCTTGGGTTAGTGACATAAGAGAGAGATTCACTGAGATAGAGGTCAAGAGTGGCCACAATAGAAGGAGGACCACCTGACACCATTTTAAGGACATGATACTTATCCACCATTGAAGAGTTGAGATATTATGAGGTGATAGTGTTAGCTCAGTTGCCATTGGAGATGGGGTATGGAGAGTACAGGGCCAACTTGGTAGGGGGTCCATATATAACTACTCTAGGACAATGGGCCTCGATAGTGGGGCAGGTAGGCATACCAATGGGATCACCACTAGATGGTAGTATAAGTGCAAGTGCAGGTATAGATGGGGCCAGTGGTAGTGGTGTCACAAGGGCCTAATAAAGGAGATTATATGATATATATGTTATTGATTTTGATACTAGCCTGCGTGCCAATGACATGAGATGTATATGAGAGAGAGAAATTTATACATTATTTTTTATTTGATGGAAATGATGTATACTCATTGACACGTATGATTTTGATTATGGTGTATATGATGATTATGCTTGTATAAATGAGGATTATATTCAAGATGTTCATGATTATATAGATGTTGATTATGTTCATGATGATATAGATGTTGATTATGTTTATGATATAGAGATGTTGATTGTGTTTAGTCATGGTTATTGATGATGTTTAGATGCTATAGGTATGGTGTATTGATGGATATGATGGATGATTTAATTATGTTATATTGTGATGTATTTAAGGAATTGAAACATGATTGTTATGAAATGTTTGATCTGATGATGAATATATGTGTTTAGTTTAGGTGATGATTGGTTTATACATAGTTGATGACATGTGTGTTTATAGATCTAATTGTAGACATGTGATTGATGGGTTGATTTTGATGTTTGTGATTCCCAAATAGAATTTCATATGATGATGTGGTTTACAGAAAGGAATTTTATATGATATGGTGGTTTATAAGAAATAATTTTATATGATAATATGGTTCATAAGCTATGAGATAGATGATTTATTCATGGTTATTGATGATATTTAAGATATGATGTGTGTTGTGTTATTTATGCGATGATAAATCATTATTGTTTGGATGATGATGTTGCAATGTAATTGTAGATGTTTTATGGTTTTGATGTTTTTTTCGTGGAGAGGATATGGCTTATGAAAATTGTTCATAATGTTATGGTGTATATGGATTACTACATTGATGAGAATTATGTTTCGAACATTTTGAGATTAGATGTGATATGGGAATAGAATGAAAGCACATAAATTATGTTTAAACACACCCTAAATTTGGAAAAGAAAGAAGAATGATGAGACATATGTACACATGAAATAATGAATGGAGGGTGAGAAAAAGCCATGATGTGTTCATTGGTATAGACCTAATAAAACCCTAGTTGGATTGACTTAATGAAAATAAGCCTTTCCAATGCTTCACATGAGCATGATTTGATTAAAAAATAAGGTATCTTGGTCACTTAGTGTCAATTAAGCTCTTTTGGGTTAGCTTGCCCCTTCCATATGTGACCAAGGAACCATAGTAGATGAGGCCATGCCTTAATATAATGCATAGACTGATCGATGTGGCAAGTCTACTTATGCCATATATAAAAGCTGATTACAGCTTACTTGCTTTAATTCAGACACAGGGTTATTTGTTACTTTTGTTGTTTTGATAGGTTTAATGAGTGTCATTTAACTCCACATTTCATCAATATTCAATTGATGTCTTATCAACTATAGCTGGTGTCCAAAGCTATCTGTAGTAAGGTATGGGATGGTAGTTCTAGAAGACTGCTTATGGGGGTGTTTGATTGTCCTATTCTAACTTTGACTAAAGAAAGAAATGTGTCCTAAACTACGTGATTCACTCTTTTGCTAAAACGTAAGAAATTAAATCAATCCACTCTTTTGCTAAAAGTAAAATCACACTCTTCACTAACAAAATGAAATTTGT
Source organism: Torreya grandis (assembly GCA_037957365.1). NCBI lineage: Eukaryota > Viridiplantae > Streptophyta > Pinopsida > Cupressales > Taxaceae > Torreya > Torreya grandis. Next base: position 1,799,464 of record JARHVA010000525.1, read on the forward strand.
GTCACATGTTTGCTATAAAATAAAACACACATTTATTAGAAAGGAAATGATTTTGGAATAAGAAAATGCTTTTTGAACTTTGAATTTAATTTGATGGTTTTATGAATAAATGTAAAAATTAACCAGATTCTAATTAATTATAACGAGTTAATAAAACATAACATAAATACCATACACAGTTCCTGGTTCGAAGGAAAGTGGGACATTGCTCCTCTTAGACTCAGGAACAAAGATTAATCAATGCTGGAAGCTGAAGTATTAATTCATAAAATTGAAATGATTACAATCTGGCTAAAACTTGTAATATACTCATACAAATTTTCCTCTATTATCTGCTCTCTATCTTTTCTAATTCTTGCAATGATGAAAGTCATACATTTTACACTAATATAATCAACACAAAAAAGGATGCAAAGGAATAGGATTCCTTGGTCAATCCATTCATCCAAAGATAAGAGATTGGATTTCCAAGAGATCCAATTATTTTGATGAAATAGATATCCCATCCTATAATAGTCTTAAGATCCAAATATATATACAACTTTATCAAAATCAAATCTTAAAAAATAGTAGGCAATTATTTTCCTTATTTGATTCTAGCTGGAATGATTATTTCTTATCCTATATGGCTGCCAGCTTCCCTATTTGTAGCTTCATCCTTACAAAATTCTCAGAATTGACCCTGCAGAGTTGAGAGGAACGAACTTGTAGAGTCTATAGAAACAAGCCTACGGAGTCCGTAGAAATGAGCCTGTAGAGTCTATAGAAACAAGCCTATAGAGTCTATATAAAAAAACCTATAGAGTCCACAGAAACAAGCCTACAGAGTTCGTAGAAACAATCCTATAGAAGCAAGCTTGTAGAGTTTATAGTTCTACTAGATGGAGATCAAAATTGCACATTCACTATACATCACCTGTGTCTTTTTCTTGAGCATTATTTACAACAAAAATCACTAAAACATGCTATGTATTAGACATTAATGACAAAGTAAAAGTTTAGTCTTTTGGTTTAATATAAACAAGACAAATATCTATTTTCCATGTAATAGCTATCTAAAAATCTAAGATTTGCATAAGATAATATCCTTAGAGAGATGAATTGAGGGAAATACCATGTCAATAATGAGCCATATTCTGAGCTCATCATCTCCCCCAAGCTTTGCCTTTTGTAAGTCCCATTGCAAACATTTATTGACATTCATAGCTCTTGCTCCTGCTTTCCACACTTTGACTCAAATCATTTTCATCAAATTCATCTATTATATGCTTATCTAAATTTATTGCAAATTCCTGATGTGCTTGAATCATTTGTTTCCATATATTAAATTACTCCTTTGATTGTGGAGCCCAACTCTGCCATCTTAGAATAGGTATGATCAACAAAGGGGTATATATCTCATGCCATCCATTTATGCTCTCCTCCAGAGTTTATTACCTCTATTAAAATTTCCAAAATTGAGGACGCTCTCCTCATACTCTATCTTAATTTATTTGGGGACATGACCTCTTGTCTTTTAAGAGGCATTGAAAGTTGGTCCCAATTGTTTACACTTGCAACCACCATTGAATCAAAACTCTATCTTGAAAAAAAATCAAAAGAAATAGCACAATCATAAAAAGCCTATAAATAATCTGTCTTAACCTCATCATCTAACAAATCACAGTTAAAATTTTATTTGATCAATCTGGGAATAGGAAAGACTAGTCTGATATACAATCCTATAGTCTTAGTATGATTTGGATAGTCCTCAAATATTCTTTTCCATGCTATTTGATTTTTGAATGTAGAATGTAATGCCCTCATTTTAACTTCTCCTACATGAAGGTTTATCAAAAATTTATTGTGCTCATTTCTCCTAGAATCAAATCATGCAATCAAAATTCACAAAGCAAATCCTGCTGATTAGGTTCAACACTATAGAAAATTTCCAAAAATGTTGTTGGCTATAAAATTTTGTAAGGAAGATGACAAGAGATCTGGACACTGCCATCTATAAAATTTTCAAATAAAAACAAACTATATGTAGGATAAGGATTCTTACATGCCAAAAGAGATTCCCCTAATTTGCATGTATCTTGCAAATTTTCTTCTAAATCTTAGACTTTAGCTTCTATTTCTTTCTTTTCATTTTCCAAGAGTTTGTTTGAATAAGTTACATCTTTGTTTTTTGTTTAAGTATAAAATATTCTTCTTCAATTTGATGTAGTATTTGCAAGGGAAAAATACCTAGATCACTTATTTGACAACCATGTTCAACAAATACCTTAGGAGGAGAAGGCACAACATCAGGTGCTTCAGAAGAGTTTACCAAACTTTGCAATATCCTATTTTCCTTCTTCAAATTTTTTACATATATCCAAAGATCTATTTGTTCACTTTCATATTCATTTATTGTTTCCTCCAATTTTTGAACTTCTACTGCATGATCAATAGATGTTGTATCTAATTTCTGTACCAACAATGAGTTGAGATGATCCTTATTCTGTAATTGACTGATCAAGTCAACAATGTCAGTTATTTGTTATTGTTTAAGACCTTGAGCTTGAGAAATTTACAAAGTTAACTACAGAATAGGATCATTTAGATTAGATGATTCACCTTTCTCATTGGTACATATAGTTTTTCCTTTATCCATTGCAGTTTCAACTAGAATAGGTGGTTGTTCTGCCATACTTGATTCCTCTACCATGTGTGGCTCTTCCTCTAGATTTGGCTCCTCCATTATGATTAGAGAGTTCCTTTTGGAAGGAATTTCTTCAATATCTATAGGTTCAGGGATATTTTGATGTATGGGGGAATGAGATACCATTTTAAGACTTTATAGAATGTCTATAGCCTCTTGTTCATCTTCATCTGTTAGAATGAGCCTTCTCCTTATTTTAGTCACTCTTTGAGCTACACTCATTTGCCTTTCCTTTTCAACCATCAAACCCTCAGTCTTCTCAGGTTCTATAACAACCTTTTGTCTCAATTTTCTTCTTCTTGACAAGGGAATTGGTTGCACTACAGATTCATGAGGTTCTTGTGGAGACCTTGAAACTTCAAAAATTTGAGACCTTGTGATTCTTCTTGAAGAAGAAGAAGGAATTTCTGTTGAGACTACAGTCTGTGATTTCTTCCTTGGTGTTGTTTTCTCAGCTGATGTAGCAGGTGGAGATGAGTTTTCTTATGATAAATTTGGGGTTTCTTGTGCAAGCAAATTTGAAATTTGTTATGCTATACTATTCTAAAATTCCTCCCAGACGTCTTGTCCTTATTGAAGGAAGTGATGTTGGATAATGAGATGAACAAGGACATGATGCCTAAGATCAGCATTAGAGGTTGTAGACATAATTTATAGAGCACCATATAAGAATGATGGGAGGTTAATTTTGTACTGAGGGTTTTGTCTATAATGCTTAAGGTGTATTAACATTTTCATGGCATCTCCCCCTAAAAGACTGTGTTGCCTCTCATAAATGATATACTTGAGTACCCACTTGGCTACATATTTCTAGGGTTTGAGAAGTGAATTTATACTAATACCTTTAGATTTTTCCTTGCAATATATTAGACATGAAGTCTTAGTCTACTCATTACCATTAAACTGACTAATAAAATCACTAATTAAAATTCTGCCTATAGCTCTCATTCCCTCTTCTGAAACTTTTATAATTTGGCTTATAACTTGAGTTTTAACAAGAATAATAATGCCTTTCACAATTGAAAATTTAGGGGTGAGATTAGTGATGAATTCACTTACCATTGTTTCATCAAAACCCTAGAACTTTTTAATGAAAGGTAGCTAGCCATTGGCTCTAAACACTGCCACAAAAACTTTGTCTTTATGAAAATTTGCTACATTCTTTAGCTCTGATCTCATCTTCTATCCCATTTCTATGCAGATTTATAGTCAATTCTATTCCTTTAACTCCGATTGAGGTGTAGACCAGTATTTTGTTGAAATTGGTAGGCAACAGTCACTAAGGATTGGTAGACAACAATCATGGAGGATCTGTAGACTAGCTTCTATTGAAGTCTATAGAAATGAAATGGTTCATATGAAATGTTATAGCTGCATGAGTTCATAGTTTGATATGATGACTTAATACAATTAAGCACCATACATTTTTATGGAGTGTGTTAGCCATTTTGTCTCATTAATACAAGTTGGGTGAAATGATGACATGTCACTTTGATAGTGACAATGATTCATTACTTCATTTAAAACCCCTTTTTATGACATCTTGTCATTATCATAACTAATGATTCAATATATTATATCAAAGATGAACACTTATCCATACACCTTTGGCAGCTTAGTTGCATGCTTTTTCATTATGGCATGTGTCATGTCATTCCATTTTGGAAGATTCAAATTTGGGTCATCTCCGTAGAATAAGTCTTAATTAAATCAAAGATAATTACTCAACTAAACATAGATAAATAAAATATATGTCTTACTTACTTTGACCTTAAATGTATCCTTTGCTCACCTTGTGTCCTACACAAATAAGTTTGCATAGATTAGTTTATTTCATGGAGATGACCAATCATAGTGATATGATGAGATTCTCTATTTTTTTTTATAAATTTTGTTTTTTTCCCCTTTGACTAGCCATTGCTGGTTTTCTAGCCAAAGCCCTTTTTGCAATGCATAGCTAGCCAACAAACTAGATTTCTGGGCATGCATTGTCAATAGTGTCCTCGAAAGGATTTTCATTATTGATATATATATATATATATATATATATATATATATATATATATATATATATATATATATATTATTGTTTTTTCTTTTGATTATCAAGGAGCATGTTCTCTGGAAGAAGCAGAGTTCTCCAAAATAGCTACTTGATCTTTTACCTTTTAAACAAATTATTCTTTATTGAGAGGTTTTTGATAAAGCTTCAATGATCTACGTCCATTGAATAATAGAGCTCTTCTGCTATCATCAATAGGTATTAGCTTAACAGAACCATTTTTAAAGACCTCCTCAATCTGATAAGGTCCCAACCACCTTATTTGTAGTTTTTATTTAAACTATTGAAATTTGGAATCAAACAACAGAGCCCAATATCCTTTCTAAAAATTTCGTTGCTTGATTTATAAATCATGCTAAAATTTTGTTTGATGTTGTACCAATTCATTTCTTTGTAGTGCTTTCATCCTCATCTCATCAAGTTGATTAAGCTATATGAGTCTTTCTTTCTATATTTCTTCTAATTCAATTCTTACTTCTAAAGCTATTTTCAAAGTTTGTAATTCAAATTCAACAAAGAATAAAGGCTTCTTACCATAAACCAATTCATTAGGTAAAAATTTAGTTGTTGTTTTCCAAGTAGTATTATAGGCCCAAACAACTTTTGATACCTTATTTGTCCAATCTTTTCTACTAGAATTAACAATCTTGGTTAAAATAGTTTCTAGTTCTCTGTTAGTGACTTTAATTTTCCCATTAACCTACATATGGTATGGAGATTTTTTTCTGTGCTGAGTTTGATATACTTGCATGAAGTGCGTCATCATGTTTGACGTGAACTGCAGTCTTTGATCTGATACTATCTCCCTTGGAGCACCAAATCTTTGCATGATTTTGAAATATAAGAAATCAGCTACCATCTCTTCTCTAGCATGAGTTAATGCTTCCACTTTTTCCCACTTGGTCACGTAATTTGTACATACTAAGAGATATTCTTTTTCTCTAGAAGGAGGATCTATAGGACCTATAAAATCAATTCCCCATTTCTCAAATGGTTCTAAAACCAATTGAGGATGAGGGTGCAGAGGCATCTCAATTGAAAGAGTAGGCTATCTAATTCTCTGACAAGCATCGTAGTGTCTGACATATCTTTTTACTTGCTGATGAAGATGAGGCCAATAGTATCCTTCTCTCAAGATTTTATGTATGGTTTTTTGAGCTGAGTAATGACCTCCTCCTGGTTCATCATGACAAGCTTTGATGATATCATAAGCTTCACCATTTATCACACACCTACGAAACACATGGTCAAGTCTAAGTTTAAATAACATTCCATTAATCCAAACAAAAAAATAACTTTCTTTGATTAAACGTTTCTTTTATTTTTGTGAAAATTGCAGAGGAAACTTCCCTGTGGTGAGGTAATTGGCTATATCAATAAACCATGAAGATTTTGATGAAATATCAAATAGTTGTTCATCTAGAAAGTCATCTTCCACTTATTCTTCTTCACTTGTAGTGTTTATTCTTGATAATAAATTATCCACCACATTAGAATTCACTGGTTTATCTATAATGGTAACATCAAATTCTTGTAAGAGCAACATCCATCTAATAATCCTACCTTCCATAATTAGTTTGTTGGTAAGATATCTAATAGATGAATGGTTTGTATAGATAAATACCTTGTAGCTTATTATGTAGTGTCTAAATTTGTTAATTACATAGACTACAACTAGAAATTCCCTCTCAGTTGTGGTATAATTTCTCTCAGTAGGTGTCATGTTTTTGCTAATATAATATATAGCATACATGTTACCCTCTTCATCCTTTTGTCTAAGGACTACTCCTAGTGCTATATTGGAAGCATCTATGTATATATGGAATGGATTAGTGTAATCTGGTCCTCTCAATACTAGAGCAGTAACAAGTTTAGCTTTAATGGTCTCAAAGGCCTGCTGGCAACTATCACTCCATTTGAATGTACTATCTTTTGTAAGCAAGGCAAACATAGGGGCATCTATTTGGATAAACTTATCTATGAAGCATCTGTAGTAATCAGTATATCTCAAAAAACTCTTAATTTTAGTTTGTGTTTGTGGGATGGGTAAGTTGGAGATTATTTCAACTTTCTTTGGATCTACTTGAATGCCTTTTGCATAAATATAGTGTCCCAGCACTATTCCTTTATCCATCATCAACAAACATTTATCATGGATCAAAGATAATTGATGTTCCTCACATCTGATCAATACTCTTTCAAAGTTGGTAAGAGCCTCTTCATAAGTTCCACCATAAACGGTGAAATCATCCATATATTCTTCAACACAATCATTTGTAAGGTCAGATAATATTGTTAGAACTACTCTTTGGAAGGTTGTTGGAGCATTATAGAGTCCAAATGGAAGTACTTGATAAGCAAAAGTTCCCCAAGGGTAGGTAAATATTGTTTTATCTTGATCTTCAGCTACTATCGTTATCTGGTTATGCCCACTAAATCCATCTAGGAAAGTAAAATATCTTTTTCCTATCAAGTTGTCAAGAACTTGATCAATGAAAGGTAAAGGAAAGTAATCTCTGAGTGTTGCTTTGTTCAATTCTCTATAATCTACACATACCCTTAATTTTCCATTTTTTTTGGCCATAATTACCAGAGGTAAAACCCACTGGCTGTCTAAGATGGGATAAATAAACCCAACTTCTAGCAACTTTTGAATTTTTGTTTTGACTATTTCCTTTAATGCTGAGTTTATTCTTCTTTGTGGTTGTCTGACTAATTTGACATATTTTGTGTAAATGTGATGAGTGCATATGCTGGGGTGAATTCCCTTCATATTGGTATAATCCCAAGCAAAATCCTTGGTATATCTTTCCAGTGCTTCAAAGAGTTGATCTTTCTCTTCATTTGTTAACCAACTATTGATGTTCAAAATCTTTCCAGGTAATTCCATGATTGGTTTTGTACTAGGTAGTTGGATTCTATTTTCTTACACTCACTAATCAATGAGTTTAGAGGACATGGATGAGTTAGTAGCTTATAAAACATAGTTACATTATCAACAAACTCTTTTCTAGGAGGAATCAGTCTTGCTAAAGAACAATGGAATGCATCTAAGAAATGAGTTTGCTATTGTTCTACCAATTTCCACACACTTTCCTCAATCAATCCATGATCATACGGTGAAGAAACAATAGAAAAAGTAGAAGTAGATGTTTAATAATATTCTATTTGACCCAAGAATCCTAAACTGAGATAGTCCATAGTTTTTGGACTAGCTGAGTCTGTAGCTTTTGGACTGGCAAAGTTAGTAGCTTTTAGACTGGTAGAGTCTATAGATTTTGGACTGGCAGAGTCTGTAGCTTTTAGACTGGCAGAGTCCATAGATTTTGGACTGGCAGAGTTCATAAATTCTAGGTATATATCTCCATTCAATTCTTTCAAGTGTTTTTTAACTGTGATCATAGCTAATGAGGAAATCTTGTTTAATGTGTTTTTTGATTCATCCACTCAAAGTTCTTGTATGCAATTTGTTGATGGTTTTGCAGAAGGATACAAAGAGATGCATTTGGAATTTATCCCATTAGAAATGGTCATATCTCCTGACCTGAAATCAATTAATGCTACTACAGTAGCCAACCATGGTCTACCTAGGATTATGGGATACCTAAATTCTTTATTTTAGGTTGCAAGATCATGAAATCTACTGGATATTCCCAAGACTCTATTAGTACTTCAACATTTTCTATAGTCCTTTCTAGTTTAGTTACAGACTGGTCCACCATTTGAAAAATGGTAATTGTGGGTTGCATTTTCATAAGAGATAATGCATGGAGAGTATCAGTTGTCATAACATTAATTACTACTTCTAAATCTACCAAGACGTTAGGAATTTCTTTACCTCCGATTGTGACTATGATCACTGGGCTTCCAAGATCTGCATATTTTGGAACTAATAGTTTTCTTGCTAATAAATCATCAATTTTTCCATCAACATGAATGGTTCCTAGATATTTTTATTTCCTCCCAGGTGTCTTGATATAAAGGTTTTTGATGATATTATTTAATTCAAGTATATCCCTAATAGCTTGCAGTAGGGGTACCTCAATATTGATCTTTTGCAACTCATGGACCAAGTTTGATTCTGGTTTAACATCAATTTCTTTTAATCTTTCAGGAAAAGGAAATAATGGGGTAATAGTTTTTTCTTTATTTGCTTTAGGGCTCATTTTAATTTTGACCTCTCCAGTTTTTAATTGAGATGATTCTATTTTTTCATTTTCATTAGATATATCAAAAATGAGAACTGGATATTTTTGTATAGTTTTCTCTGATCTTAAATGTATTTTCGAACACTCAATAGCTCCAACATTGATTGTTTCTTCCTGTTCATTAACATAAATATGTGTTGGTTTTTTATTTTTCAGATTTACTATTAGTTATGTAGGCATTGAGGGTTGATTGATTTGTCCTTGTTACTGAATAACTAGGGATGGCATAATAGTTTGTTATTGAAGTGGTCTTCTTGGTTAGGTGAATTGTGGCTGTGGGTTCTACTATTGATTCTATTGTTGATATGGTTGTGGCATCCATTACTGCTATGAGACCCATTGTTGCTATGGCTGTGGCACCATCCATAGGGGTGTTGGCATCCAATCTTGTCCTGCCCATAGATTTTGAATTGATGAAATTTGGTGTTGATTCCAAAATGGTGAAGGAACTGAAACATTTCATGGTGCCATCCATGGATTAACTATATTTCTTGCATTAAACTATCCTTGAGCCTAGTTTTATGGGGCAATGTTTTGTCTCTGAACATAATTTCCTTCTTCAGTGGATTGGACTTGTGTTTTCATTTTATTGTTTAAAATAGGTAGAAGGGTACAATGTTTGGTATCATGATCTATTGCAACACATATTCCACATGATGAAACATTGGTTCTATCTAGGGGGCAGTCTCTAAGGGTGTGTTTCTGTCTACACTTAGGATAGTAGATTGCTAAGGGTTCTATTGCATTTGCCTTAGTTTTAAGGCCATCAAAATTAATATTTAATATAACTAGGATATCTGTCTTTAGATTAGAAAATTCTTCCATTAACTTACCCACTTCATTAGATTTATCAAATATTCCTTTCTTGATTCCAAGTTTTGTTTGAAAGTAGTTGGTATAAAGCTCAGAAATATGATCGAAAGCCAACTTATTTATATCTCCACCTCCCATCAGATTTAAGGCATATCTAGTATCTTCATCTAACCCTTTCAAGAAAACCAATTTCTGAACGTCTTCACTGAGTGGATAATTTCTTCTTTTATGAGTGAACATGAATCTATCCAAATAATCCTCTAAAGATTCATCCTCATTCTGTTTGATTTTGAAGAAATCCTCTTTTATTTCTCACATTTAGCAGTAATCTTGGTATTTTTTCAAGAATTCTATTTCCAAGTCATCCCATGTTCTAATAGAATCACTAGGTAAACCCATGAACAATCTCATAATTGCATCTTTAAGTGTAGAGAGAAACAACTTTAATTTCTGGCTATCTATTGTGTAATCATAGGTTTGACATATCACCTTAAACTCAAACAGGAATTGATTAGGATCTTTTATAGATCTTCTCCAAAAATTTGGCAGATTAGTTAGTGAAATATTTTTCATGGGGGTTTGATCATTAGGATCTGCAACAATAGGAAAAGAGAAAGTCCTTCATGGAAGTGCAAGTTGTTAATTTTGTTGGAGAGTCATTTCTTCTTCTGATGATGTTTCAAAGCCGGGATGATCTTCCTACTAAATATTTGTGGTATTAGTTATGGGTTGTTCAAAATTCTCAAAATTTTCTTCAGTTATAGATTTTTGAAATGCTTCTTCTAAATCCTTGGCAACTTCTAAATAGTGTCTTCCTATAAGAGATTGATCATGAGGAATTTGTCTTATGGGGCTTGCTTGTGGTAATGGCCTAGTTTCTATCCAAGTTTCAGAAGATTTTTACAAATAGGTTTCACTTATAACTTTTGGTTCACTACTCAGAGATGTTGGAGTGTCCACTTGTGTTCTTAGTGGAAACTTTGGGATGAATCTTCCTTTAGAATCTCTAGGATGGTACATCAATTTATTAAATTTTTATGGGATTTTATGGGTTTTTATAATGTTTTCTCTTTTCACTCTAAACCAATAATTATTACCTTATTAATGTTGGGATATGAATACTGGAAGCACACAATTGATTACCAAATACAAGCAACTTAATATGCAGAAATAACCAAAATCAACAAGTAACTAGAATCCAGAAATAACACAAGATATGAGAGACAATACACAACTTGTATTAAAAATCTTACAGAAAAGAATACAATAAAGAAGATGCCACTTCTTCCACACCACCTCTTTAGAGGCTTCCCACACCTCAAGTGAACAATAATTCTCTCCTTAAAGCTCTCTCTCTTAGGTCCCAACACCCAACTCAAACACTAAGTTGGTGTTCACCTTACACCTATGCTCCACGCACTCCACAAGTGCTCCACACGCTCCACAAGTACACAAACGTACATCAAGTAGATCTCCCCTGAACTTGCAACAACCTGCACCTCAATAGACCTTACTTATGGAAGGATCTTCCTTGCCTTCCTCTCCTGCTCTATCTGAGTACACACTGTACTCCAAGTAGATCCTACCTGATTCTACTCCCTGTTGTGTTGCTATCCTATCTGATCTTGCGCACCTGCAAATCAACCTGGTTCTGCACACCTGTGAACCTTGACCTTGCACACACATACATCTACATATCAATGATCTTACTTACCATGTAGATCTCCTATAGAAGCCATGCACAATGCTGACTAAGATCATACACCCCTGAAGAATCCTGCTGACTCTCCAAAACCAACACCCACACTTGGTACTGTAGCACTAGGAGGAACACACCATTGCTCACCTCACACACAGAAGGAGCTTATAATATTTCTCTCTTACTCTCTAGCACAGGTTTACAATACAACCATGAGTCTATTATATAGATCTCATCCAAACAATAATTAGACACCTAATACAATAATTAGATCCGCAGCGCTCAGTCTAAAATTAGCTCTAATCATGCAAACACTTGGTTCATCAACCAACTGTCCGTAATATACTCGTAGCTCGAACCATAGGTGATCGACGTCGGTCCCTATCTGCTTGGGGGTCACCGACGCCGGCCGACTTCTGACCGACATCAGTTGCTTCCTATCTCCTACTTGCCGACATCAGTTGGCCTGACCGACGCCGGTGCCTGACACACTCAGCAACCCTTCTGCAACCTCCTCCTCTGTTTGCATCAGCGAAGCTTTTAGCTCCACAACCTAACAACTAACACCTTATGTTCACTGGCAACAATGTCAAAAATGATGAGTGTCGTTTAACTCTTCATTTAATCAATATTCAATTGATGTCTTATCAACCAGAGATGGTGTCCAAAGCTATCTATAGTAAGGTATGGGATGGTAGATCTAGAAGGCTGCTTATGGGGGTGTTTGATTGTCTTATTCTAACTTTGACTAAAGAAAGAATTTTTTTCTAAACTACATGATTCACTCTTTTACTAAAAAATAAGAAATCAAATCAATCCACTCTTTTGCTGAAAGTAAAAATCACACTCCTATTTACGCTTGCGTGGAAAGTAAAATCACACTCTTCACTAACAAAAGGAAATTTGTTTCACATGTTTGCTGTAAAAGAAAACACACATTGCTTAGAAAGGAAATGATTTTGGAATAAGAAAATGATTTTTAAACTGTGAATTTATTTTGATGTTTTTATGAATAAATGTAAAAATGAACAAGATTCTAATTAATTATAACAACGAGTTAATATAACATCTCATAAATAGCGTACATAGTTCCTAGTTCCAAGGAGAGTGGGCCCTTGCTCCTCTCAGACTCAGGAATAAAGATTAATCAATGCTAGAAGCTGAAGTATTAATTCATAAAATTAAAATGATTACAATCTGGCTAAAACCTATAATATGCTCGTACAAATTTTCCTCTATTATCTGCTCTCTATCTTTTATAATTCTTTCAATGATGAAAGTCTTACATTTTATACTAATATAATCAACTCAAAATATGATGCAAAGGAATAGGATTCCTTGGTCGATCCATTCACCCAAAGATGGGAGATTGGATTTCCAAGAGATCCAATTATTTAGATTATATATATATATATATATATATATATATATATATATATATATATATATATATATATATATATATATATATATATATATAACTTTATCAAAAGCAAATCCTACAAAACAATAGGCAGTTATTTTCCTTATTTGATTCCAGCTAGAATGATTCTTTCTCATCCTATCTGGCCACCAGTTTCCCTATTTTTAGCTTCATCCTTACATATTTCTTGGAATTGATCATGTAGAGTTGGGAGGAATGAACCTGAAGAGTCTGTAGAAACAAGCCTATAGAGTCCATAGAAACAAGCCTATAGAGTCTATAAAAACAAGCCTGTAGAGTCTATAGAAGCAAGCCCGTGGAGTCCATAATTCTGCTGGATGGAGATCAAAATTGCACGTTCACTATACATCTCTTGTGTCTTTTTCTTGAGCATTCTTTATAAAAAAAATCACTAAAACATGTTATGTATTAGAAATTAATGACAAAGTAAAGGTTTAGTCTTTTGGTTCAATATAAATAAGACATATATTTTTCACATAATAACTATCTAACAATCTATGATTTGCATAAGATAATATCCTTCGAGAGATGAATTGAGGGAAATAACATGTCAATTATGAACCATATTCTGAGCTCATCAAGGTTGATGAAGCTGATCGATGTGAGAAGCTTTAAATAATTATTTTGACAAACTTAACATAGCCATCCTTCAAGGGAGTGGTCTCAAGTTGCATTTTTTTATAGTTGTCCTTCAAGGGAGTAGTCTATTTTTAAGAAATTGAGTTCATGGGCCGCTGTTCTTCAAGGGAGCAGTCTATAATGCTAGAGATATGGACCCAAGTGATATTTTGGTATCTCATTTGATTTTGAATGTTAGGTTTAGACATGAACAAGTCTATTTGGGATTAGAGGTATACCTTTATGGAGGAAAGAATTTTAGCACAAAATGTTAATGATGGATGAGGAAAAATATTTTGAAAAACAACTAATCATGGGATTTCATATGATGAAAAATGAAAAGTATCCATGAGAACCATTCCACAGGTAGAGTTGTGGTATCCATGCTTAGGATTAGGCTTTAAATATGATGGATAATCACATGGTCCTATGTTGTAATCATTTATCCTCAAAAGGAATAGGGTGAAGGTATAAGGAAAATGAAAATCTCGTAAACCAAGGTATGAGCTTAAGTTTGACACAAAGGTGAGTTCAATCCTTGCTTTAACAATATGAAGGACATAGATACAAAGCATTGAGAGGCTTAGGTTCTAGTTTTCCTTTAATAAAAGACAAATGATAAGCTATTGATCCATACTTATGGGTTATGATGTAGGATCCAAGCTAATTGAAAGTGAACTTGCCTCTTTTGATTTTTTCCATATTAGTTACATATTGGTTTTTTTAAGGATGAGGTCTCTGATATTGAATTCATGCTCTTTCAAGTGTTTGTTGTATGTGTGCTTAATTTTTTCTTGATAGACATGAAGATGATTAAGTGTTGTGAGGTGATGTTCATCAAGTAACTCAAGTCGTATGAGATGTTCCTAATAATTGTTCTCAGAAAGGATCTCATGCAAAGATATACAAAGAGAGGGAATTTGGAATTTGAGGGGTAAGAATTATTCTACCCCAAAGATGAGAAAGAAAAGGGTAGCACCCATAGAGGTTCAAATTCTAGTGTGATATGCCCTTAAAGTGAAAGGGATGTGCAAGTTCTAATCCTAACCTGAAGCACTTACTACTTTGGTTAAACTTTTATTGAGGATTTTTTTAGAGGCTTCCACCTATCCATTTTCATGTGGACAATAAGGTGAAGAAAAGCTTAACTTGATGCCAAAATCATCTCAAAGAGCTTAGAATTTCTTATTTTTAAAGGATATGCTATTATTAGTGATGATCTTTTGAGGAACACTGAAGTGGTAAATGATATGGTGATTAATGAAATCGATAATCTTTTCATCTTTGGTTGAGATAAGAGTAATGGATTCCACCCACTTGGTGAAATATTTGGTAGTAGTAATAATGGATTGGTGTCATTGTGAAGAATGAGGATTGATTTCCCCAATAATATCAAAACCTCATTGTGAGAAGGGCCATTAATCTTTGGATAATTGAAGGCCATGGGATCATATATCATGTAAATTATCATGATGTTAACATTTGACACACTTATTTACATAATCATAAAAGTCCTGATTGAGGGTAGGCTAATAATAGCCAAGGGTAAGGATACATTTAGCAAAAACTAGGCCACTAAAGTATCCCCCATAGATTCTATCATGTGTTTGCTTGATAGCGTGGGAAGCTTCATGACTACAGAGGCAACAGAGAAGGAGGCCAATGAAGCCATGTTTGTAAAGGATTCCCACTAGTATGGTGTAACAAGAGTTACTCTAAATAAAGGCTCTTCGAGCATTCCTTGATAGGTTGGGAGGAACAATACTAAGGTTAAGGTAGTTAAAAGTTTGGTAATACCAAATTTTAGAAGGAGATGTTTCCACACTACAAATGGTAGGAAGGTCAAAAATGATATATGAAGGTCTGATAAAATTATGGATGGTGACAAATATTTTAGATTCAACCAGTTGGGATGGGATTTGGGAAGCAAGGGAAGCCATCATATCCATAAATTTGTTGGTAGATCGAGGAACTAACTAGATAAGGTAATGATCAAATGATGCTAAGAGTACATCTATGAGTTATTTTTAATTTAATAGGACATCATTTTTACATTGGTAGGATCCATTGAGCTATTTTATTACAATTTGAGAGTCACCAAAGATACTGATTATTTTAACTCTTAAAGCTAGAGAGGTTTGGAGACCTATGACCAGGGAGGGCTTCATACTTGGACACATTATTGGTGAATTCAAAGTCAAGTTTAAAGGAAAGGGGAAGAGGTTCACCATTAAGGGGAATGATAATAACTATGGCACCTCCACCATGTTGGCATTTGGAGCCATAAAAAAACATGGTCATTTGGTAGGTGGGTTCTTCTTGGGAAAGAGTTACGATGGACTCATCTGGGAAAGTAAGAGGAAGCAGTTGGTTGTCTGGTAGAGGAGCTTCAACGAATTGATTGACAATTAGTTTCCCTTTAATTGAACTTTACTAAAGAAACTCAAGATCAAACTTAGGTAGGAGCATGAGCCACTTAGCCATACACTAGTTTTTATGTTGTTTGGAGTGCATGTACTTAAGTGGGTCAAATGTTAGTGATGACATAGGTTTTATGATTAATAAGGTAGTGACGGAGTTTAGAGGCCACAAAAACTAAGGCAAGGCAAATTTTATTAGGATGAGTATATCGAGTCTCATAATCTATAAGTGTGCAACTAATGTAGTAGAAAACTTACTCTTTATTCAATTCATTACGATGAGCGAGCATTGCCCCAAGGGAATGGTCTGTGGCATACATATAAAGGTATAAGGGTTGGTCCTCTTTAGGAGGAATAAGAATGTGTGGAGTAATAATTTACTCTTTGATTGAATCAAAGGCTTGTTGATAGTCCTTGGTCCACTTAAAAGAGGTGTCTTTCTTTAGGAGATGATGAAAGGGTTGACATCTATTTGATAATTGAGAGATAAAGTGATGAATGGGTTGGGCTTACCCTGTAGGTTGAAAAGTTGATTAAGGTTGGTAAGAGGAGGCATCTCCAAGATTGATCTAACTTTGGCAAGGTCTATTTTGATTCCTCAAAGAGAGATGATAAAGCTAAGAAAATTTCCTGATAAGACCCCAAAAATGCATTTCTTAGGGTTGAGCTTGACATGATAATGGATGAATCGGTCA
Organism: Torreya grandis; assembly: GCA_037957365.1. Taxonomy (NCBI): domain Eukaryota; kingdom Viridiplantae; phylum Streptophyta; class Pinopsida; order Cupressales; family Taxaceae; genus Torreya; species Torreya grandis. Next base: position 1,816,109 of record JARHVA010000525.1, read on the forward strand.
AAGATGATTATGAGAATGGTTAGGTGATCCTTGTGGGGTTTGGATTTCCCAAGGATATCATCCACATAGTCCTCTACAATTTTATGGATGAGATCATGAAAATTGTAGGTCATGGCATGGTGATAGGTTGCTATAGAATTCTTCAGAACAAAAGGCATGACCTTATAATAAAAGGTTCCCCATGGAGTGATAAAGGAAGTTTTATGTTGATCTTTGGGGGAAATCAAGATCTGATTATATCCCCAAAAACCATCCATGAGAGATAACATCTCATGGCCATCTCTAAGATCAACAAGTTGGTCAATGTTTGGTAAAGGAAAGTCATCGTTTGGACAAGTGAGGTTGAACTAATGAAATTTGATGCAAAGGTGAAGTCCCCCTATGGGTTTGGTAATGGGAATGATGGTAGAAACCCATTATGGATAGTCAATGGGCTGAATGAAGTCAATGGATAAGAGATACTAAATTTATTCTTTGATAAGAAGGGCTATGTGAGGATGTATATTATGAAGCTTTTGTCACACTAGCTTAACCTCATGACAGGTGAAAATTTTATGAAGGGTAATAAAAGGGTCAATTTTAGGCATATCCTGATAGGACCAAGAAAATACTATGCTATAATCATGAAGGAAAGAAGGGTTATCTTGTTGCTCCATGAAATTTAAATATTGGCCAATTTTGATGATATAAGGGTTATCCTAAGTTCCCAAGTTGACATCAATAGTAGATTCATTTAGCATGGTTTAATTCTCAGGAGGAAGGGATTCATGAATAGAAGAATCCCCCACACCAAGGTAGGTGAGAATGGAATCATCATCTTGATGTTGGATGGTATTGATGGTAGGAGAATCTTTTTCTATCATTTTGGGATGGATGAGAGGAAGGGTCTTAGTTCGGCTACCATTTTGATAGGTCAGGGGGCCAGAACTAATGGTATTGATAAAAAAAATTTATATGGGATGATATCAAAGTCTTCAGTCTTCAAGGGAGATTGGGTTGGCAAAGATGGGACATACTCATCGATGGTGGTGATGGGTTTTGATAAGGTGGGTTCTTCTGGTGGTATGAACCCAAGGTCGAATAACTCATGAGGTTTTTGATTTTTGATAATGGTTAACTTGTGAGGTCTCTATTCATAAAGGATGAGACCAAACCCCTTCCAAGCACACCTATAAAGGTAAGCTTTGGTAAAGGCTAGTTTGTTGAGATAAGAGAAGTCAGAGGTGAATGGTCATATGGATAAGATAGTGGTGAGAGCGAGAAGTGGTTGATCAAGTCCCCCATAGATGAAATTTGTTTGATTATTGGGGAGCCTAAAAGGGATGTTTATTCTGATGTTAGGATCATAGGAAGGGTCATGTTTGAAGGTTCCCATATTCTTATAAAGTAGGAAAAACATCTAAGGCTAAAAGGCAATATTCTTCAAGGGAGAGACATTGAAACATGGATTCTAAGGGGTCCTCTATGAGAATCTGGGAAGAAGGGATAGATGAGCTAGTTGAAGCTTCATCACTGTTGTGGGTGGGAGTGTTGCTTGTTTTGGTTGGTGGTGAGGTAGTGTTGTTAGTAGTTGATGGTGAATTGGACAAGGGAGAATAAGAACATTTTTAGGCTGATATGTCATATTACAAGAGGAAAAAATACTAGGGTTAGCTTTGATGGTAATAATGTGACCTTTGTGCTCAAATTTGACACATCAATGTAAGGTAGAAGGGACACAACTCATGACATGGATCCAAGGGAGTCTAAGTAACATATTATATTATAACTCTCCCTATATAATGTAAAATAGTTAAATAATGGTATGAGGTCCCAAGTGGATATGGAGGACAACTATCCCCAAAGTAGTGGCCATGGTATCATTAAAGGAGTGAAATATCATTGCACTTTCTGACATGATGTTCTTAGGTAGCGAAGTTGGTCATAAGGATGAGAAGAGATAATGTTGATGCTAACTCCTCCATCAATCATCACCTTTTTGATGTGGATTTGATTTATGTACGCAGTGATGAAGAGGGGAGGATCAAACTCCTCTAGATGAATGGGAGGTATTTCAAAATCTTGAAAGGTGATGAAGGCAAAAAGTTGGAGGGATCCAACAAAGGGTGTAAGAGGTTGAGGTTCATTTAGTTGAACCTATATAGATTATAGAGCTTCTATTAGTGCCTGATGATGGTGAGGTGGGGTGTTGATTAGTTCATAAAGGCTCATTTTCACTGATGTCTAGTGAATTTGTTTCAACATGATACGCTGGATGAATTTAGAAGGGTTGGAGGGAGAGGCTCCCAAAATTGATAATTTAGGTTTTGGGGGTGGGATAGGTGATGGTGTAGGTGTTTGAGTTTGATTATAAGGTTGAGGGGTTGAAGGGTATGTCCAAGGAATGGAGACTTTGGCTTTTCCCTTGTCCTTATATTGGGCTTGAAATTAGGTAACCATATGAATAGTGTGGATGGGGGGATTTGCCAGGTTTGGTGGTTGATTAAATTCTTCCCCCTCACTCTTGGGTAAGAGTGGGAGATTAGATAAATGTTGGGTAGGTTGGTTGAGAAATTGAGTTGGTAATATAGGTAAGAGAGGTTCATCTAATAATAGATCATCCTCATCATGTAGGCTATGAATAAGTACTTGGAGAGCTTTGCAGTTCTTCATGTCATGTCCTAGTACCCTATGATATGTATATAATATCAAGTTATCATTGAACCAATAGGGTTTGGTATTACTAGGGTAGAATGGTTTGATAGGTGTTAAGATAATGGAAGAAGTTTGCAACAAACTTTATAGGATGGTTGAGTAAGATTCATTCAAAGGTGTTGGAGGTGATGGGTTTATAGTTTTAGAGATGGGAGCCTTCTTAGGAGTAGTTTTCACCTTAGAAGTTTTATGTGGTGGAATGGTTTTAGTTGGTGGTTGGGATTGCTTAGTTATGGTTGGCTTCAAGGTAAATGATTTAAACGTGGAATATTTAGATGATGAGGGATTTGATATAGGTGAGAAAGTAGAGGTAGATAGGCTAGTTAATAATGATGTCAAACTAGATGGTTTGATGGGTGTAGGCATAGGTAGAGAAAAGGGAGATGGTTGGCTAGAGGCAAAATAGGTAGTTGGGATGGTAGAAGTATGGGGTCCTAAGATATAAGGTAAGTTGGAAGGAGGTGGTATGGGTCTAGTTTGAGGTAAAGGTTTGTGTAACTTTACCTTCTTAATTGGTTTGGTTGGGGTTTTTTTCGTAGACTAGATGGAGTTAAGTCCAACTTCAAAGAGGGGTGAGTTCGACTAGGTGTGGGAAGAATTCCTAGATTCTTGATAGGTTTGGTGAGAGAGGCATAAGGAGATTTAAAATTTTTAGATGGAGGTATTTGGGATGGTTCACCTATAATTTTGAAGAAAGAGGCGTTTGTTGAAGATGTATTAATGGGTTTAAGGGTGGATTCAAGTGAGGTTGAGGATTTAGATTTATTTTGGTAAGGGAGCCCTAGACGATGCCAAATGGTGGCTCTATCAAAGTTGGGTTGAGAAGTGAACTCTAGACTTTGAAGTAGTCTAGAAAAGGTCTTATAGATGGGTTTGGTTCCTTAGTCATTGGTTTCAAAGATTAAGCCCCTAGATGAAGAAGAGGGAATGGTTCTACCATCCTTGTTCTTGATGGGAGGTTCCAAAATAGGTGGCTAGGTAGATGAGGTAACCTTCTCTTGTGGGATGGTTTCAAAAGAGAAAATGGATGGTTCTATGATGGGGAAGGTAGTTTTAGTTTCCTCAAGTGAAGGAATGGACATCGTTGCTTCCTTTGTTTAGGTGTCCAAAGGAATTGAGGGTAGTTCTACCACTTCAATGGGTGGAGTGGAGGAAGAATAAATGGTTAAAGCAAGGGTTGTCTCCTTTGGTGTTTCCATAAAAGGAGAGGTAGATAAAACTAAGGTCTCATCAAGTAAAGAGAGAGGGATGATTGATTCCTTTATTTGGGTAGCTAAAGGAATAAAAGGTGATTATACTAATTCCATGAATGAAATGGAGGAATAAGTAGTTGTGATAGTGGTCTCCTAAATATGGGCTTACTAATAATGTTGATGGTATCTGCCTCATGAGAGAGAGATGATTCTAGTTTATTTTCATAGTGATTAGTAGAAGGAGCATGGTTGGGAAAATATTTATGGAAGATGTCAAAGGATTGATTAGGAGGTGCATTGGGATTATCAAATGCAAGATCTCCACTATTAATTAAGATTTGGACCATAATTTTGAAGGTATTACACCTACTAACATCATGTCCTATAACTCAGTGAAAGTCACAATGGTCATTATCATTGTAACAACCAGGCATGGGGCAAGAAGCATCAAATTATTGGGGTGGTTCAATAGGTGGAAGTTGGATGAGGTTAGCTTTGAGAAATTTTTCTAGAATTGATGCATAATACTCCCCTATGGGAGTTTTTTAGCACGGGATATACTGAGAGGGGGGGGGGTGAATCCGTATATCATAAATTTTATAGAATTTCACTTAATAAAATTCCACTTAACCATACATTCAAGATATGCAATAGAAATAAAATAATAAACACCACACAAGATAGAGAGAGACCCCAAATTTAACATAGAAACCCAATGTGGGAAAAACCACAGAGAACAATCTCAAGTATATGAATGAGCACCAACATAAACTACAATATTCAAAAGCACTAACTTGTAGGAGCACCAACATAACAACTATTCATGAGCACCAACCCATAGGAGCACCAACCCCTTTACTGAGTATCAACATAGAAAATATTCATGAGCACCAACCACTTTTGCTAAGCACCAACATAACAACTATTCATGAGCACCAACCCACAGGATAATCGACCCCTTTATGTATATCACACGACTATCTTTCAATGTTGTTATCTCAACAAATGATAGTTCATTACAATATCACTTTCCCCTCTCTCCTCTACTCTTCTAAGTTAGATATAACAATTACAAATCAAACTCTATTTCACATATTAAAAATGGATTCTCAAGCCTTTATTTATAGCTTTCCAAATGACCTTTGGCCTTCACCCTTTGTGACACTTCAATCCTCATGGAAAATGGTGCCAAACTTGCATGACCCTTCATATCCTTGCATTTGAAAAGTCATATGGCGACCCTTCATAAGTAAAATCATCCTTTCCTCTTTTGTCTTTATCTTGGTGACTTTTCATATTCTTCAAAGTGTCCCTTCATGAGAAATTGTGCCCTTCCTCTTTTGTCTTCACTTGGTGACTCTTGGAATTCTCCAAGATGACTCTTCATGGGAAAATGTATCCCATTCTTCTTTTGTCTTTACCTCACGACTCTTTGACTTTTTCATGGGCCCTCTTTTAACTTATATGCAACCAAGAATATATTCGCTAATATTAAATAAATATTAACACACATTAGCCAAGATATAACTATTACAAGCATCATTAAATGCAATGGGGCCTTTATCAGCAATAATGCTAGACCTTTGACATCAATGAAAATATTTACAAAAATATCTCCCTTTGTCATTGATGGTAACCTCAGTCCTGAAACTACCACATCCTAAAACCTGCACATACTGTCATCTAGAAAACATACAGTAACTCCCCCTTACTATAACAACCTGTACTCATTTCTGCACATGTACCTGTACTTTTTGTTCTCCCCCTTTAACATCAATGGCAAAGGGCCTACCTGGAGCTAACACTTAGCTCCCCCTCAAATGATGTTGAACTTTAATTTCAGGAAGTAAAATAAATTACTCCCAACTCCTCTTGCAGATCTTTGAATATTTCTTGTGATCGTGCCTTTGAGAAGATATCTGATAATACATATAAATCATTGCCTATCCTTTGAGCATCTACAATCAAATCATTTGAATATTTTATTCTAATATCATAACCTTCTACATAAAAATTTAATGTGTATCCCTGATCACATATTTGACTTACACTCAATAGATTATGCTTAAGACCTTTTACATACAAAACATTCTTAGTCTTGGTTCTACCATTATCCAAACTCAAAGTACCTTTTTCAGCTATCTTGGCAGTGGTTTTATCTCCGAATTTCACTGTGCCACCATTGATATTCTTTAGAGTTATGAACTTACTCTTGTCTCCTGTTATATGCCTCGAACATCCGCTATCAATGAACCATGGATTTTCTTCATTTCTTATATGCAAAGCTGTCTGATCCAACATAGAATCTTTAAGTTGTTTCTTCTGCCATGATCATGTCTAAACCTTCTTTTTGATGAATGGAGCCTTAAAACTTTGGTCCTTCTTAACTGACTTGAACACACTTATACGGTACCAAGCTTTGTGTTCAAAGTTGTTACACTTGTAACATATTATGGCCTCTTCAGCAAATCTTGATAGAGGAGCAAAAGAGTTGTAGCTTCTACTTGACTCTACATGACTTTCCTTCTCCTTATTTCTAAAACTATTAGCTCTTTTTCAACATTCTAATTTATTATGACCATATCCATTTGAAACACTTTAAAATATTTAAACATTGCATATGCAAGAAACATTCTAGTAGCCTCTAAACTTGCCACTGGTGCAAAATTTTCTTCAAAAACTATTCCCTCAAAAGATATACAAATTAATCTATCAACTCACCTTCTTGTCATGAAACATAGCCAAGACCCAATAGCATCCACCATGCTTCAATTTCTCTTAAAAGTGTCTCCTTGAAGCCTAGAAGAGACACCCCACACAAAGGGTCCTAGAAACAAATCTCAAGAGATTCCCACATCTCCTCTATTACTTCCTTGATCTTCTTGTGTCTTTCTCTTAGAATCCATTTAAACACGTCTTATTTGACTTACTAACCTCATCATTCATGATGTTTTTCATCTTCTCAACTCTTGAAACTATCTTATCTTGAGAAGGCTCATGCTCAAATGTAACAAGATATTCTTCACAGTCCTTCCTATCTAATTCTTTATATACTATAACAAGTAATTTAGTCTCACTCTTAAACTCAACCTGGTCAACCTTTACTATTTTAGGTCTCCAAACTTGAATTTGACTCTTCTCATATCTTCTAGTGGCTCTATATCCTTTGACATACCTTGAAGATATCTTTACTTTATTTGGACATAATTTAGTAATATGGCCAACCTTATGACAATAAAAGCAAACAACATTTTTCATACCTTCTTCTTGAATGTGACTGAGATCTCCCTTTGACTGATTTCTTCTCCTCATATAGTCTCTTGTCCTATGACCAACATGATGACAAACAAAATAATGACCATGAAAAGAATTTGAAAACTTGAAAGCATTGGGCTATCTGATTGGATTCTTTAATTTACCTTTAAAACTTGCATCCTTCTTACCTTGGACTAATATTTAATGATCTTTCTCAACCTTGATTATGAGCTTCTCATGATTATACTTTAAAGAACCTAACTCAACCTTCAACTGATTACACTCTTCTTCTCTTGATTTCAAACTTGAATTTGCAACCTCTAGCTAATTCTTAAGTTCCTAAATAAATAACTTATTTTATTTTTCTTCTATATCCAACTTAGAATCCAAGATACACACCTATTCCTTAAGAGCCTCAACCATATATTTCAACTCTTGATTCTGCTTCTTTAGTTTCTTGGCCATCTTGTGCTTTCCTTGATCTACCTTCAAGCTATTAAACCCTTTATGAAGGAACTTACTCTGATACCAGTTGTTAAGCATGGGATATACTAAGAGGGGGGGTGAATCAGTATATCATAAATATTTTAAACTTTTAATTAATCAAATTCCACTTAACCATACATTCAAGATATGCAATAAAACTAAAATAATAAACATCACACAAGATAGAGAGAGACACCAAATTTAACGTGGAAACCCAATGTGGGAAAAACCATGGAAAACAATCTCAAGTATATGAATGAGCACCAAATCAAACTACAATATTTGCAAGCACCAACTTGAAGGATCACCAACCCCTTTTTTGAGCACCAACACAATAGCTATTCATGAGCACCAACCCACAGGAGCACCAACCCCTTTTGCTGAGTACCAACACAATAACTATTCATGAGCACCAACCCACAGGAGCACCAACCACTTTAGTATATCAAACAAATATCTTTCAATGTTGTTATCTCAACAAATGATAGTTCATTACAATATCTCTTTCCCCTCTCTCCTCTGCTCTTATAAGCTAGATATAACAATTACAAATCAAACTCTATCTCATATATTACAAATGGCTTCTCAAGCCTTTATTTATAGCTTTCCAAATGACCTTTGGCCTTCACCCTTTGTGACCCTTCAATCCTCATGGAAAATGGTGCCAAAATTGCATGACCCTTCGTATCCTTACATTTGAAAATTCATATGGTGATCCTTCATAAGAAAAAGCATCCTTTACTCTTTTGTCTTTATCTTGGTGACTTTTTGTATTCCTCAAAGTATCCCTTCATGAGAAATTGCACCCTTGCTCTTTTGTCTTCACTTGGTGACTCTTGGAATTCCCCAAGATGACTCTTCATGGGAAAATGCATCCCATTCTTCTTTTATCTTTACCTCGTGACTCTTTGACTTCTCCATGGGATCTCTTTTGACCTATATGCAACCAAAAATATATTCGTTAATGTTAAATAAATATTAACACACATTAGCCAAGATATAACTATTACAAACATCATTAAATTCAATGGGTCCTTTATCATCAATAATGATAGACCTTTGACATCGATGACAATATTTCCAACATGAGTATATTATTTTGGAGGAACTCAGTTTTATTGGTAGGAAGGGTTGGAAGAACTGGTTTGATGGGGTTGGTTGAAAGTTGGTAGTGGAGTAGTTTTTAGGACCACTAAATTTGTGGATGTGTTTAATTTAGTAGTGGGATGGTTGGGTTAGTTAGTGGTTTTAGTGGAGGGAGGGTCATTGGATTTAAATCTAAAATTTTTGTTCCATAGTTTCAATTTCCCTTCGTCAATGACTTGGTTTTCATGTTTACATGCCATGGTGAATGTCTCATCAAAAGTTCTGAAAGTTTGAACTTGATGAGCAGGGGTAATATGTTTGGCACAATATCGAGAGAAGAGTTCAATCAACTCAGGTTGGGGTAAGGAGAAATAAAGTTGGTTGATGAGACCTCTCCATCTAGATATGAAATTGACAATTGATTCATCATCAAATTGCCTAATAAAATAGAGGTCGATAATATAAACCTTTTTAGATATATTTACTGTGAAGTGATCTAAAAATATTTGGGCAAGTTGAGAGAATGAAAAGATGGAGTGCTTGGTGAGAACACTATACCAATCAAGGGCTGGTCCCGATAAAGACATGGGGAAGGTATGAAGGAGGAGAGCATCATCATATGTGATTAAATAAAAAGAATAATGAAATTCTCTAAAATGTTGTTGGGGGTCTTCCTTTCCTTGAAATTTAGAAAACTTGGGTAATTAACATTGAGGAGGGCATGAATGGATAGGAATGGATGGATAGATGTTTTCATTACAGATTTGATCATAGGATAAAAGGTTATGAGACCCAAAAATAGATGACTCTAGGTTGGTTATTTTATCCATTAAGATCTTGACCAAATATGTTTGAGGTTTGAAAGCTACATAATTAGGTGGTAAGATTTTTTGAGGTTGGGTGGCACTAATTTATGGGTGAGTGATAGAGGGTGATGAATACGCCACATATTAGTAAGCAGTCATAGGAGGTTGGGATGGTGCCACATATGGGTTGATTGTCACAAATAGTTGGGTGGAAGATGTTATGTATCCTTATGGGTTAGAAACATATGGGTAAGATGTCATGGGTTCTTGTTGGGGGGTTTGATGTGGGTTGGTTTAGAGGTATGTTTGGTTTGGTGGATGGTGGTATGGATGTAGATTGGGTTGGAGGTATGAAAGTGCTACTCAGTTTGTGGTGGGTGATAAATCTAGTGCTAATAGGTGGGAGTGCTTACCATATGGTATGCCTTCCCATCTTCTAGTGGGTGTCACCTGAACCCAACCCATGCTCACCTAAGCCTATTCTTCTTTGAATATACCACCTACCACCACTCCCCAAACTCCATCCAACATCCCAACCAATAACCAAACAACTACTACCCCATTCAATACCTCCAACATTGGATCAAATTTACCTCTTATTACCTATACTCCTACTATGGGGGTATATTCTATCCCTATTTACATCATTAACCTTAGTTCAACCAACCCACCAATTTCTACCCCACTTCAGAGCTTGGTAATTTACATACCTCAAACACTCTCATTTATTAGCACTAGAGTTACCACCCACCACCAAATAAAAAGAACTTTCATTCCACAAACCCAATCTACATCTATATCACCATACACCAACCCAAACATACCTCTAAACCAACCCACATCAGCCCCCCAACAAGTACTCATGACATCTTACCCATATGTTTCTAATGCACAAGGATACATAACACCTTCCACCCAACTATTTGTGCCAATCAAACCTTATGTGGCACCATCCCAACCTCTTATGACCACTTACCAATATGTGGCTTATTCAACACCCTCTATCAATTACCCATACATTGGTGCCACCCAACCTCAATAAAGCTTACCACCTAATTATGTATATTCCTAACCTAAAACATATTTGGTCAAGATGTTAATGGAAAAAATTACCAACTTGGAGTCATCTATTTATAGATCTCATAACCTTTTATCCTATGATCAAATATGTAATGAATCCATCCATCCATTCGTTCCTATCCATTCTTATGCTCCTCAATGGGAATTACCCAAGTTATCTAAATTTCAAGGCAAGGAAGACCCCCAACAACATTTGAGAGAATTTCATAATTCTTATTATTTGATCGCATATGATGATACTCTCCTCCTTCATACCTTCCCCATGTATTTATCAAGATTAGCCCTTGATTGGTATAGTGCTCTCACCAAGCACTCCATATTTTCATTCTCTCAACTTGCCCAAATATTTTTAGATCACTTCTCTATAAATATATCTAAAAAGGTTTTTATTACCAACCTATATTCTCTTAGGTAATTTAACGATGAATCAATTACCAATTTCTTAGCCAGATGGAGAGGTCTCATCAACCAACTTTCCTTCTCCTTACCCAAACTTGAGTTGATTTAACTCTTCTCTTAGGGTTGTGCCAAACATATTTCCCCCACTCTTTAAGATTAAACTTTTAGAACTTTTGATGAGTCATTCCACTCATTTCTTAATTTGGAAGCAAGTAAGAAACTAGTAAAAGAGGTGTGTAAAGAAATACCTAATAAAAGTGCTCATGTGATCCAAATGATGATGAGAACTCCTCTTTGGCTTGGAAGGATTAACCTGTAGATAAGAAAGACACTAGAAAATGGGTTTTTAGCAAGATAGTTGAGTGAACTACCAAGTGTGAGCTAGATCCAAGAAGCGTATACTTGCTAGGAGATTGTCAATCCAATGTTTATAATAATTAAGTTGATATCGATGAAAATAAAGAATACTTGCATTTAATAACGTGAAAGTAAATGCATGCAAGAAGTGTAGACTAAGAATTTGACTCAAGAGAAGATGGTTAGTATTGTGTTAGTTCCAAAATGAAAACAAAATAAAAGAAACACGCTAACTAGAATAACATCTCTAGACCTACACAATAGGGGGAGATTAATAACAAACATACATATGGAAAAAAAAACTAAAATGCAAAGAAAACCTTCCTCCACCTTCCTTAAATTATCTAAATAACTTGTTGAAGTGGCTTGCTCGGATTGTGCTCAATGAGTCTTCATCAAAAGAGGATTTGATATCTCCTCTTCTCCTTGGCACCTTTGTGATGGCTTTGGATTTTACTCAACAATTTGGCTTGAAAACATTAATTTTCATGAAGATTTGGAATAAATTCAACATTATAACTTTGCATTCTTCAAGCTTAAAATTCAATAGGCAAGGCTTCTTATTTACAGATTTTACAAAATGGTTAGAATAAACTTGAACCATCCTTCTCAAGATGAATATGTATGGTTAAGAATCCATTCAATTTTTGAGATAAAAATAAATAAATGCCTTCATAAGTATTTGAGATAGAGAGGAAATAAAGAGGCATGGATGAGGCATGGGGTGGCTTGATGAGATATTTTATGCATTTATAGCCCAGGGATGTCTTCACAAGAAATGATGTCATTTGATGATGTAGATATTCAATAATCATTTACAAAAATAAATATTCAAAAATTTCCATGGAAATCTCAATTAGGCTCATGATTTGAATTAATTATCTTTAAGAATGATTAGTCACTTTGGTGCAAATTTTGGCCCTTTGGTGCACAAATTAATTAAATTGGTTAAAATGTCTCGTTATTAGCTCAAATTTTGACTAGATTGAAATTAGGATGCAATGTTAGATGCATTTGATTCACTATCCCATTTTAGGATGTTTCCAACACAAAATAATAAAGGGACATGTCTTGTGCAAGAAATTTGGTAGAAAAGAGCAATCTGGAGCACCCATGTGCAAAAATGTCATTTTGAATCAAAATGATCTGATCAAAATTAACTATTTTATAAATTAAATTGCCCTATTTAATGATACCCTAACCAAAATCAACACTTTAATATATCAATTTAAACTCATTTAATACACTTTAGTGTTTTAGGCCAAATTGTGCACTTTGGTATAAATTGGTCAAAAGCTTGGTTGGAGGTTATTGATGGCCAATTTTAGGTGTCTACAATTTGAACCTATTTGGGAAGATGTTACATATTATTATCATGATAATGTCTTCTAAAATAATGAGTAAAGGTTTATATGTCAAATGGAAGATGATGACCAAACAAAAAAGCTTTGAATGGTGTTTGGGAAGCCTATGATGATGCCCTATCGAAGGAGTGACCATCGAATATATGAATGGATGGTCCCTGTAAAATAAGTAAGAAGAAAGGTAGAATTAACCCATGGTTGAGATGAGAAATTCCTGCATGCATTTATTGAAAAAGGATGTTGATTAGCCCAAAGGCGGTTATAGTCATGAATAAAAGTTAAAATAATGATTTGCCCATAGGTGATTATAATCATTAATAGGACCTAAATTGTATAAAAAGATGATTTTGACCTAGTTAGGGTTGATTAACAAGCATAAATCAAGGATATAACCTAGAATATAGATTAAAGATGATCGAGTGTAAACGTAGATGTGATGGTCTAATGACTAAAGAAGCCAAAAACAACCAGGCATACGAGGATGCATAAAATGATGAAAGGGATGGATAGAAGAATAATATTGATCATTATAAATCATTAAGTTATACCTACCAATGAGGAGATGATCATCCTTGTTAGCAATGATACAAACAAAATGGTCAATGGGTTGATTTGATCAATATGGGTGGAAGGATTTACCAAGGTGCCAAGGAGAAACTTTTGATGCTCCAATGCTTGTAGACCTTCTTGAAGTTGATTTTTTCTATAGCATGCAATGGTAAGAATCATGATAGAACACCATGAGGACTATCTCAAAATACGTGTAAGGACTGACTCCCAATCCAATAAAAACTTGAAAATAATGCACCAATGATAAAAACCATGATGACAATGTTGACGTATGAATATGGATAGACTCAATAAAAATGTGCTTGAGGAATCACCCAATGAATGCATATAAATTGAGTCGAGGAAACAATGGTGAATGCAAATAAATAGGCAAGCGAATAAACAAAGAAATAAATAGGAAGCACACAAACAAACAAATAACCTGAAATAAACAAACAAATAAAAATCCTAAAAATAAAAGCAAAAGAAAGCATCCTAACAATGACCATGCCCTAATAAGGCAAATCAAGGATAATTGACCAGGCTTAGATAGAATAAATATTTTTTGATTTTGAAATATTATTAATGTTTTTGGAAATTTGAGGTATCTTAACACGTTAGAGAATGACAAGTACTTACTCATAAAATGGTGAGAGCATTTGGCTTAGGTTGCTTGAAAAATGGAGAGAGCGCATGGAAAGGGGGATTGAGGTGACCTTACCATGAATTGAGCATGGCCCACATAGTCTTGAAATGACCTCAAGTTAAAGTAATTTTGTCCACATAAAAGGTAGGGAAAAACCAACTAGGTCCCAACAAGTTCTCAAATCTAGCAAATGAATAATCAAATAAAAATAACAATGGCAAGGTGATGTGGTAATGCATGATTAACAAATGTTGCCCCTAGTTTGCCCATAGGTGGTTATAATTAGGATACAACAGATTAGATCAATGATACTAATTTATCCATAGGTGGTTACAATTAGTAGCAAGACTGGTGAACACTAATTTGCCCATAGGTGGTTATAATCAGGCTCACATAAACAAACTTGATATAGAATGGAAAATGAAAGATATCCTATGAGATAAACTATCACACTACTTTTAGAGATTGTCATTGTAAACATGGATTTGATTGATTATTGAAACTTGATTAGAATCCCCTCACAAAAAGTGTGTGAAGAACCAAATAAATCAAGATCAAAACATGATTGGATAGGATGACTTAAAATAGGCTTTGTTCTAGATAAGAATGAAATGGTAAAATGGAATGGTATTGATTTAAGGATAATGATTGGTCTAATAGATTGGATACAATGATACAAGGGTTGTCCCCAAGTGGTGGGGTGACTGGTTGAATATATGATAATGGCCAAAAGAATATGGTAAATGAAAATGGCAAATAAAAATGACATGGTACATGTTTTTGGCTGATGATTGGTTATTGGGTTGGATGTATTTGGCCTGGGTATGTTAAATGGCATATGATTTTATTTTTCCTATTGAAGTGGAGATACACATCTTGATAAGTAAATAATACAAATATAATACATGATCATGTTAATTTCTAGCCCACACCTTATCTGAATAACTGCTCTATCAAGAATTGGTTATAGATTTAGTTGTCAATATTGCTTTTGTGATCTTCATTGGTAGTTTATTTTGATTCCTTCAAGCATTGAGATAAGGTATATTTTTAGCCTCTATAAAGGAAAATAAAACCATGGATGGTAAATAAGGACAAATAATGGTTGGTAGGTTTGATTGTAAAATGGAATGGTAGATGATAATGGAATGTGTAATGGTTGGAAAATAAATGAAGATCAGGACTTTCAGTCACATGCAATATTTTTGATGCTAGATTTGACATAACTTTAGATGTGGTGGGGCCAAATACTTCTAAATATTCTCTCGATAGGACCAATAATTTTTGTTGTTGTTTGATTTTGAGAGTAGCTACCATCTGATTAGGTTGTAGATAGAAAGTTATTTTGATTTGATCTTTGATTTTATCTTCATCAATCATTGAAGAAATTTTGTGCTTAGCTATTGGCACCTCGAAGAGGTTTTGTCTAATGAAGTTTTCTTGATTGTCATATAACATCTCTGAGAAGGTTTCACTAAGGAATGTTGACTTTTGACTTTGATTGTCTTCTAGTGCTTCCAAAAATTTTTCACTAAAAGATGCTACATTTAAACTTTACATGTCCCCTAGCACCTTCAAAAAGGTTTCACTAGGAGAGTATTCTTGTTTTGCATGAATTTGGTCTTGGCCTCTTTTCTCTTCTTCAACTACTATGTCACCATGGATGCAGTTCAATAAAGTGTGATTCTATCGATCCTAATAAATATTTATAGGAGATGGAATGTCAATAATATGGCTATGTTGGTTGGTGGTAATGGCTTGTGGAACGGTAATGGAATGGAGGTTGGTAGCAAAATCCTCATAGAAGATACTAAGACAACTTGTGTCAATCCTAAAGTACTCATTCTCAAAAATTGTTAAAGGATCACAAATGTATTCAAATTAATTTACAAGGCATGCAAACCCAATGTTGTAACAACTATGAACATATTCTTCTTTTGAATTTGATTTTGACTCAATGGAATCTGAATCCAATGTCAAAATTGATGTTGATTATGCTTATAATGCTAAATCTGATATCGGTTCAAAAATAGAAATTGAATCTAATGTGGATTCTTTATCTAATATGGATGCTGGTATAATGATGTTTTGTTGAATATTTGGTATTGGATAAGTGACAGCCTGTGATGGCATAATGGGATCCATAAAAATTGGTTTGTCAAAGTGAGATGCTTCAATGATAGGAAAAATGCCAAGAGACAACTCCACATAGATTGGCTTATCAAGGGGAGACTCTTGAAAAATAGGCATATGGTCTAAGTAATGATTTGCCTAAAAGTAGTTATAATCATTAAAAAGTGACTTAGCAAAGACTAGATCGTCAGAGTGAGACTCCTTGATAACTAGTATAGGATCGATAGGTGATTCATCATAGGTTGAATTATGACAAATGGTTGGTTCAACAAAAACATCTTGGATTAGTTGGTTCTCTTGGCCTTGATTTCCAATGAGTTGGAAAATACCAGTTTTGAACACAACTTTATCTTTAAATGATTGGATTGCTTGAGGTTTTGATTGGATTGGTACTACATGAAGAATGGTATGTGGTTGGATAATGGTAGGGTATTGGGGAGTATGATTGCTTTCATGAGCCAAAGGATGAAGTCCTAAAATGGTGACAATAGGGTGGTGTGGAGCATGGTTGTTTGCACAAGCTAAAAGATGATGAAAGGTTGTTGTGGAGCCTGGTTGATCATATAAAATAAAGAATGAGGTCCTCGAAGGACACGTTTAGGGTGTTGTATATCATGGCTTCTGGCATAAGCCAAAGGACTAGGTCTTGCAAGGACAAGTTTGGGGCATTATGGAGCATGGTTGATCACACAAGCCAAAGGATAAGGTCCTGGTATGGAAATGGTGTAATGTTTTGGTCTTGGAATAGAAATGGTACAACATGGTGGAGCCTAATTACTTGCATAAGCTGAAGTATCCAAGTCATCCTCATAAACCATATCATCCCAATTGATAACTTGATTTGAATTTTTTGGAACTTGACTATGTTCCCCATATAGAGTATTATAAGGAGAATAATAAAAATCCTTATAAAACCTATCTCTGTAGGGATTTCTAGTTATCTTTTATGCGACCATTCTATCATAAGTTAGATTAGACATGACTCCACCATAAGTGTAGCTAGACATATACGCATCAATGAAGAAAGTTCTAAAAATAAAATGGCTTAGAGTTCTACAAACTCTAAAAAATTATGTCCAAAGGACAAATGGTTCAAACTTGGTCTAACTTGGTCAAAAGGGTGGAGCTATATCTCTAAAATGGTTTATGCTAAAACTTGGCATAAAATAGTCTAATGTAAAATGTCTAACATCGAATGTCATACACACAAAAGGTCAAGTTTATGAATAAAACTAGTTTGTCAAAGATCTAGGTCAAAGTATTTCAAACAAGGTCTAAACTAGGAAAATGGAAAAGAGTCGCCATGTCTTTTGTCTAAATCCAACTTCAAAAGCTAGGCTCAAACAGACTGTGCTAGGAATTTTGGCTAAATGTCATCAAAAGATAGGCTTGAAACAAAGAATTTATGTGATTTGATTTAATCTAAAAAGTTTGGAAATGGATTTGACATAGAATTGATTCATGAAATCAAACATAAACATGATTAGTTGGCATAATCCATAAGGCAAAAGGTTTTGGAGAAAGACTATGTTATCATAAATAAAGGCATAATCAATTAACCAAAGTTATGCAACCCAAAAGAGAAATATATGTGTATCAGCCCCATGAATTGAGGCCTAAATAGAAATCAATCAATGTTTGGATCCAAACTTGACAAGGTTAATAGAAAACTCAATGTTTGAAGACTAAAATTTGGCCAAACAAACTAGATAAGATTGGACAACATGATGTCACATAAACAAGGTCTAAATGGTATATATGACTAGTTTTGAAGAATGGTTTTGATACAATGGTAAAAAGTCTTGAAACAAATTAAGTTGCCTAATGATGTAAGCATGCTCGAATGATGTAATAAATGTTATGTTTCAAATACTCAAAGGCAAAATGGTTTGATATGATTTTGGCTACGTAATACTACCCATCTCAAACAATTACCACACACACAAACATGTTTAGCAAAAATTTCAAGGCACAAGTGTGGTGTAAAATAAATAGCATAACACCTTTTAAAAAAAATGAATGGTGTATAAACAAATTGGTTTTGACATGGTTTATAAACAAACACATTAGTTTTAATCTCAAAACACCAAGAAATAACATGAAAAAATATAAGTAAATCATCCAAATTTCTATCAAGGGTATGGCAAAGTGGGGTTGACTAAAACTAATTGGTTTTTGATTGTTTCTAGATGGATCAATTGCACAATGACTTTCATGTCAAATGATGCAAAATAAACACACTTTAATTGTGTGTTTGTGGCACTTAGCTTGTCATAAAAAGGTCTTGCCCTTTTTGTAACCATTACATCCATTGCTTCCTCATTGTAGTGCATTGTCAAAAATATATATACATCCCATGTAAAACTCTAACACTAGAAGGTGGTTTAACTGCTCAAACCTTTGATCTTAGTGGGAGTGATGAAGTCAGTGCCAGGAAATGAAACCTTGGGTCAAAGCTTCCCTATAGAACTTATGGGAAGTGATGAAATCCCCCTCATAAGCCAAAATGCAATGAAATAAAGACACAACATAAAGACTTTATGGTCATCTCAAGATCACCCAATACTATTATGAGTTTTTGGGGAGGGCTTTAAACAATGTTATTTGTATGCCTTGGACTAGGCTCTTTGCATTAAGAATGACATTTTTGATTCTAAAAGTTCCCTAAAGGGGACGGATGGAAGATTATACATGAAGCATCCCTCTTTTTCCCAATCAAAAAATAAGTTAAGCAACTCTTGAATACAAAACTTGGACAAATGAGTTCAATTTCAAACACTAAATGAAAAGTTGGGTGGTGTTATTATTGGCTCTTGGCCTTAAATTGTGAACTTTGAATGGAAATCACAAAACTTGATCAATAAAACACCCCAAAATTTTTTCATAAGCACCAAAATAAATATTTTTAGTTCATTTTAAATATCTAAAAGAGGTCTAAAAAGCATGTTTTGGTAAATCTTTAACTTGGTCCTGCAAATAAAAAGTTAGTATGTCCTTTAGCTTTGAAGTTAATTTAATTTTTGAATAATGTTGATGATTATTTGTCTACCCAAAAGCATCACCCCAAAAGCAAATGTGTTAGATTAGAAACATTTAAATATATTTTCAATTTTTTGTGAATAATCTATGCAACTTGAATCTAAACTGATTTCAAATTATGAAAATTTAGGAGAAAACACGTGGTTTTAAATTTTTTTGATCAAAAATAGAGTATATATGACCTCAAACCAAGCATTTGAAAATGTCCTATTAGCTCTCAAGTTTGTGTTTTTGAGAAAAACATAGTGACTATCGATGGTTATACCTGACCATCGATAGTTGAAAATAACCGTCAGTGATTACACTGACCATCGATGATTGACTGTGTAAACCCTTGAAGATAAAAATCTAGCCAAACCAAATTATAAAATCACTTAGAAAGAGTCTTAAGCATCCATATTGAAGTTTTAAAGTTGCCTCATGCTCTCCTTCATACGTTGGATGCTTTTGATCCCATTAGGCATGCTATTAGGTAGACTAGGAATTTGACTCAAGAGAGGATGGCTAGTATTGTGCTAGTTCTAAAATAAAAACAAAATAAAAGAAATAAACTAACTAACATAACATCTCTAGGCCTAGACACTAGGGGGAACTTAATAAAAAACATACATATGAAAACAACAACTAAAATTCAAATAAAATCATCCTTCACCTTCCTTGAATGCTCCAAATAGCTTGTTGAAGTGGCTTGCTTGGATTGTGTTCAATGAGTCTTCAACAAAGGAGGATTGGCTATCTCTTCTTCTCCTTAGCACCTTTGTTATGGATTTGGATTTTTCTCAATAATTTGGCTTGAAAATATTAATTTGCATGAATCTTTGGAATCAATTCAACATTATAACTTTGGAATCAATTCAACATTATAACTTTGCATTTTTCAAGCTTAAAATTCAATAGGCAAGGCTTCTTATTTATAAATTTTGTAAAATGGTCAGAATGAACCTAAGTTGTCCATCTCAAGATGATGTATGGATAATAATCCATTCAATTTTTATGGCAAAAATCAATAAATGCCTTCATAAATATTGGTATAGAGAGGCAATAAAGAGGCCTGGAGGGTCTTAATGAGGCATGGGGTGGCTTGATAAGATATTTTATGCATTTATGGCCTAGGGATGTCTTCCCAAAAAATGATGTCATTTTATGATGTATATATTTAATAATCATTTCCAAAAATAAATATTTAAAAAGATCCATGGTATTCTCAATTAGGCTCATGATTTGAATTAATTGGCTTTAAGCATGATTTGTCACTTTGTTGCAAATTTTGGCCCTTTGGTGCATAAATTAATCAAATTGGTCAAAATATTTCATTATTAGCTCAAATTTTGACTGGATTGAAATTAAGGTGTAATTTTAGATGCATTGGATTTGCTATCTGATTTAGGATGTTGCCAACACAAAATAACAAAGGCACACATTTTGTGCAAGAAATTTGGTAGAAAAGAGCAATGTAAAGCACTTAGGTGTGAAAATGTCATTTTGACTCAAAATGATCTGATCAAAGTTAGCTACTTCATAAATTGCATTTCCATATTTAATGATACCCTAGACAAAATTGACACTTGAATATATTAATTTAAACTAATTTAATGCATTTTAGTGTTTTATGCCAAATTATGCACTTTGGTAGAAATTGGTCAAAAGCCTAGTTGGAGGTTATTGGTAGCCAATTTTTGGTGTCTAAAAGAAGAAGGTAAAATGATTGTTTAAATAAAATTACTAAATAACAAAATCAGGTCAATACTTGTGCTAAAATAGTTGGGGTTAGGTCCAAAAAATTAGAGAAGGCACTATGAACAGACAGGCACACAAGAAACAAGGTTTGGTTGAGGTAGAGGGATTGAAAATAACTTGCTATTATTTTTTCCACAATGACCTTTGATGGTTTGATGAATCATCAGTAGTTGGTTGATCATTGATAGTTGAGGTGACTGTCGGTGGTTGGGATAACCATTGATGATTGCTTGTGAAATTTTGGAAGTGTTCAAAAAAGTAATGGTAGATTATGTAATTGATCAAACAAAGGGATTTTTAATCTGAAGGATGCAAAATAATATAAATATAGGGTAGGGAGGTTAAAAATGAAATAGATCAAACAAAAAAAGCATTAAATACCTATAACTTGATAGTGGAAGGATGAATTAATTTGGCTAGAGTGATAGTACTTTGGCCTTCAAAAGTGATTCTAACAGAGGTTTGGGTCTCCATTGATATTTCTTATTTGTTGAAGGGATGTTGGATACTTGTCTGCAAGATAGCTTAGAAATGGTTTGTTTTCTTTTTCCATCCTCTTTCTCTCCTTTTATAGGATGAAGTTACTAAATGTGCAAGAGGAAGTTGTTAATTATGGAGGATAAAGTTTTCATTTACAATGATTTAAATATTTTAAGCATCACATAAGGAAAGTTTCTAAATGCAACTATGCTTATATCATACAGTTGGTAATGTTTTTAAAGTAGGCTTGGATGAATTGACCATTGATGGTCAGGCTAATCATCGATGGTTAGGGTGACTGTCAGTGGTCAAGGTTCTAAAAGAAAACACGTTAAAAGGGGTTGGATTAAAAGATTAAGTTAGAGGAGTTAGGTTAAGGGGTTTAAGTTATAGTAAATTAATAAATGGGATAAGTTAAATAGGTGGTCAACTAGCTTTAGGGTCGGGTAGGGGTTCAAGGCATTTTGACATCTAAAACTATGCATTTTTTGAGTGTTTATATTTCCCCCCTTTTTGTTATGTGACTTTGAATTAACAAGTGGAAAAAAAAATGAACAAGTTATTGGTCATGGTATAATTACCCCAAGTATGGGAGGAGGTGTTCTCCCTTGAATTGAGAGTTGATAAAGTGAAAACAAAATCAGGACAGGGTTTAATAAAAGGTAAATGGTGAATTAAAGTGACATAAAAGGGTTGGGAATTTGAAACAAAAACATATGTATAAAATATGACTAAGTATAATAGTCAAGATCATGCAAAGACTAAAGTTACCAATGTTGGTAAAAATAAGGTCAATTTTAGAGAAACACATGATAGGGGTAACCAGTCCATAACATTGGTCATAGTTGGTTGAGTTAGTCCTATCAAGTCTGCTAGATAGGGTTAATGTTCATCATAGGTATCTAGGGTAAGATGTGATCCATTGAAAAATATAAATGGTCAAGTCATGTATGAGGTGGTGTGAAGTTTAAAATTTCAACATGGCAAGGTTGGTTAGTTTAGTCATAATAACCAATGCAAGGTCATCACAAAACATGCAAATGTTTGGGTAAAAAATGACCAATGTCAAGGTGGATGTGGTCAAATGGGTTGATCAAAGAAGGGTAATCTCTGAAGACTCAAGTTGTGAGTTGGGTAGAGATTAGGTGATCTCTAAAAAGTTTAGCACCTAGGTGGGGTGTCTTAAAAACTTTTAAAAAATGGGGGGTAAACCTGACCATCGATGGTTAGGGATTTTCCCAAAGTCAACCATCGATAGTCACCTTGACGGTCGATGGTTAGGTAAACCCTAAAAAGTTGAGATACAAAAAATAAAAATTGAAAATCATTTTCACTGTTTGACTTTTGGCAATTGCTCTCTGGTGATTTGTGCATTTTGTCATTATGCATCTAAGCTTGCTGAGGTGGATTGTTATGGGTATTTAATTATGTGTTTGAGGTTGACTGAGTGTTGATTCGATGGAGAGTGGATGAGGGCATGGTTGAACAATGGGATGAGGGGCTCCAACCATGCCAATAATCACAAAATGAGGTAGGAATTGTCTTGAAATTGATAGTATATTATAATTATTTGTGTTTTAAGTGCATTGCAGTTAGTGTTGAATGATTTGGGTAGGGTTTTAAACTGGTTTTAGGAGAAAATATTCCCTAGTTGACATTTTTTTAAATTAGGCAAATGTGTGGATGAATTTGATAGTTGGATGGTGTGTTAAGTTGGGAATGGGTGATAGATTAGTTTTGGGTAGGTTAATTATGGTAGGAAGTTATTTTTTGGAGGTTCTTGAGGTCTAGGGTTTAAGGGTTGTGTCACTGACAGTCACACATAGTGACCATTGATGGTTCATCCTGATTGTCAATGGTTGAACCCATGGGTAAAAG
Organism: Torreya grandis; assembly: GCA_037957365.1. Classification (NCBI taxonomy): domain Eukaryota; kingdom Viridiplantae; phylum Streptophyta; class Pinopsida; order Cupressales; family Taxaceae; genus Torreya; species Torreya grandis. The sequence goes on from JARHVA010000525.1 coordinate 1,839,291, forward strand.
GATTCTAAGGGACTTTCAGGTGATCGAAGGAGTTAGGGAAAGTTGTGTTAAATGGTGAAGTTGGTCACATTATTATTTGAAGGTTTTAAAGTTGGGGTAATATTTATGTTAAGTTATTTAAAGGTTGAAGGTCTTATTATCAGGTATGTTAGCTCTTAAATCCCATTGTAAAAAATAAGTAAGAAACTAGTTAAAAGGGATGTTAGGTCCCATCGGGCATGCCAAAATGTTTCTCTTAATTTTTGCTCATTTCTTAATTTGGAAGCAAGAAACTAGTAAAAGGGGTGTGCAAAGGAATACTTTATAAAAGCATACATGTGACCCAGACAATGATGGGAACTCCATTTTGGTTTGGAAGGAATAATCTGTAAATAAAAAAGACACTAGAAAAGGGGTTGCTAGCAAGATAGATGAATGGACTTCCTAGCATGAGCTAGATCCAAGAAGCATATGCTTACTAAGAGGCTTTCAATATACTGTTTATAACAATTAAGTTGATATAGATGAAAATAAAGAATACTTGCATTCAATAACCTGAAAGTAAATGCATGCCAGAAGAAGGTAAAATTCTTGTTTAAAGAAAATGACTAAATAAAAAAAGTGGGTCAATACTTATGCTAAGATAATTGGGGTCAGGTCCAAAAAATTAGAGAAGGCACTGTGAATAGACAGGAACATAGAAAATAGGGTTTGGTTGAGGTAGAGGGACTAAAAATAACTTGTTATTTTTTCTATAGTAACCATCAGTGGTTTGGTAAACCATCAGTGGTTGGACTATTCGTCAAGGGTTGGTTGACTATTGACGATTGAGGTGACCATTAGTGGTTGGGTTAACCGTCAATGGTTTCCTATGAAATTATGGAAGTGCTCAAAAAAGTAATGGAAGATTGGGTAATTAGTCAAACAAAGGGATGTTATGGATCTTAAGGATGGAAAATAAGATAAAGATAGGGCAGGGAGGTTAGAAATGAAATAGATCAAAGAAAACAAGCATGAGATACCTATAACTTGATGGTGGAAGGCTGAAGCAATTTGGCCAGAGTGATAATACTTTAGCCTTCAAAATTTATTTTGATATAGGTTTGGGTCTCTATTGATGTTGCTTGTTTCTTGAAGGGATGTTGGATACCTATTTGCAAGATAGATTAGATGTAGATTATTTTCTTTTTTCCTCCTCTTTCTATCCTTTTATAAGATGAAGTTACTAAATGTGTAGGAGGAAGTTGCTAATTATGATGGAGGATAAAATTATTATTTATGATGCTTTAAAGCTTGTTAACATCACATAATTTTTTTTTCTAAATGTAGCCATGCTTATCTCATACAACTGGTAATGCTTTTAAAGTAGGCTTGGAGGACCTAACCATCGATGGTTAGGCTAACCATCAATGGTTAGGATGATCGTCGATGGTTGAGGTTATATAAGAAAATAAGTTAAAAGGGGATGGATTAAAAAGATAAGTTAGAGGAGTTAGAGTATGGGGTTTAAGTTAGTAAATTAATAAATGGGCCAAGTTAACTAGGTGGTCAACTAGATTCAAGGTCGGGTAGGGGTTCAAGGCATTTTGACATCTAAAACTGTGCAATTTTTAAGTGTCTACAAGGGGATGATGAGGATGGGATGTATTCTTCAACAATGGTGATGGGGGTGGGTTGGTTTGTTTTTTAGGTGGTGTGAAACTGAGGCCATGCTTTTTGTGAGGTTTTTGAGTCTTGATTGGAAGCAATTCATGTGGTTCATGTTCATATTGAACTAGATCAAATCCCTTCCAAGCACACCTATAAAAGTATGTCTTGGAAAAATTTAGTTTATCTAAATAGAAGAAACTAGAGGTTAATTGTTGAGGTGAAAAAGAGGTGGTAAAAGCATCAATGGGTTTATCATGTCATCCATAGACAAAATTTATTTGACAGGTTGAGGGCCCAATAGGAACAATGGCTCCAATATTGGTGTCATAGCCAGGTTGTTGGTCAAGATTCCCATACTCTTAGGGAGTAGAAAATACATCTAGTGTTAAAAGATGATACTCCCCCAATGAAAGATGTTGGAAGGCTGACTCTAAAGGGTCTATTGTGGGGATTTGGGTGGAAAGGATGGATGACCTGGTGGATGCTTTATGGTTACAATAAGATGGGGCTTTATCTTTTGTTGATGAAGGCTTATTGTATGGAAGAAGGAGAAAATCATTGGGTTGGTACATCATATTGCATGATGTAAAATAACTCGGGTTAGCTTGTATGGTAAAAATTTGATCTTCATGTTTAAATTTGATGCATTAGTGCAGGGTGGATGGCATACAACCCATGAAACTAATCTAAGGCATCCCAACAAAAAGATTGTACTAAAACCCACCTTATACTATGTATAAGAGCTTAAGAAGTGTGTGGGGTCTTAAACAAATGTGAAGGATGATATTTCCTAAATTTTAACCATGGTGTCATTGAATGATCGGAGCACCACTGAGGTTTTTGACATAATGTTCTTTGGTAATTTGAGTTGGTCATATGCATGAGAGGATATAATGTTGATGTTAGCTTCCTTATCAATCATAACCCTCTTGATGTGGGTTTGGTTGATGTACGTAGTAATGAATAGGGGAGGATATGGATCATCTAAATGGATGGAGGGTATTTTTGAATCCTTGAAGGTAACAAGGTTGGAAAGATGGAGAGCTCTGATAAATGCTGCTAGAGGTTATGGGTCTTTTAGCTAAACTTTTATGGATCGCAAATCCTCTATCATCATTTGGTAGTGATGGGGCAAGGTATTGATCAGTTCATACAAATTCATCCTCACCAATGTATGGTAAATATATTTTAGAACTACTCATTGGATTTATTTAGAAGGGTTGGATTGAGAAGTACCTAAGATGGATATCTTGGGTTTGGGATAAGGTAAAGTTTCTTGGTGTTGGTTGGTTAATTGGGTGGTGGAAGAGGGATATGTCTATGGAATGGACACCTTTCCATTTCCCTTATCCATTTGTTGAGCCTATGATCATGTGACCACATGGATGGTATAGATTTTGGAAAGAGTCAGGCTAGAGGATTGATTTGGTTCCTCTTCACTTTGAGGTGAGAGTGGGGAAGTAGGTAAGTGTTAGTTGATGGCTTTTGGTTCTTGGATCAGTGGTGGGCTCATAGGAGGCTAATTTGAAAAAAATTCATCCTCATGACATAACTGATGGATTAATACTTGGAAAGCCTTAAAATAATTTGTATCATGCCCAAGTTTTCTATGATATGAGCATACTAATTTTTCATTATACCAAGATGGTTTAGAACTATGTGGGTCAAATGGTTTGATAGATGGCAATGTTAAGCTAGATTCTTGTAATAACCTTTATAGGATGGTTAATTAAGACTTAAGTAAAGGTGGTAAGGGTGTTGAGGACTTAGGTTTAGTAGTTGAGGTGGAATCCCTTTTAGGAGTAGGCTTGATGGTAAGATATTTGGGTTAAGGAGCATTCTTGATAGATGGTTTTGGTGTAGATTACTTTGGGGTGGATGGATTGGAGGTAAAAAGTGTTGGGGTATATGCCTAAGAAGTAGGCAGTCTGGTTATATAAGGTTTGGTGAAAATAGGTGAGGATGAAAGTAGGAATGATGGTGTAACCACAAGTGGTGGTTGGATTTGGGTTTTGTCTAGGATGGTTGATTTCCTTACTATGGTAAAAGGGCAAGGTCCAAAAATAGAAGGCAAAGTGGAGAGGGGAGGTAGACTTTTGGTTTGTGGGATCTTAGGTGGGTTTACCCTATTTTTTGGTTATTTTGGGATTTTTTTGGTGGGATTAGTGGGATTAAATCCAAATTTACTTATAGGTTAGTAAGGCTCTGAGTAGGGAGCATGCTTAGGTTTTTGGTGTGGTTGGGGGAAGCTACTTGGGATATTTTGGGTGGAGTTGGGGGGAAGCTAGTTGGTTGAAGGAAGGTGAATCCATTACCTCAATAAGTGGAGGGGAAGGAAAGGTGGTTTGGGTAATAGTTTCCTCAGTAATGAGTTTACAAAGAACCACATTAATGATATGGACCTCATGATTGTGAGAGGATTATGATTTATTATTTTCATTGTTTGTAAAAGGGGCATGGTTGGGAAATGGATATCTAAATATGTCAAGTGATTGATTTTGGGGTGCATTGGGGTTATCTAACACAAGCTCCCCCTTGTCAATCAGACTTTGGACAACATTTTTGAAAGTATTGCACCTACTAACATCATGTGTAATGACATGGTGGAAGGCACACAATTCATTCTCCTTATACCAACCAACCAAGTATAAGATGAGAATAATCAAATTATGTGGAGGTCTTATTGGAGGAAGTTTTATGATATTTGATTTCAATAACTTCTCCAAGACTGAAGCATATGACTTCCCTAATGAAGTAAATTGATTTTGATTGTTGTGGTTTGGGTTTCTAGTGTTCTAATTAGAGGAACTAGAAGAGTTGGGTTAGTTAACTTAACAACTGGTGAAAGAGCAATTTTAAGGACAACTACATTTTTTGTTCCCTTGTTTTTGGTGTTAGTGTTGGTTTGATTACCAGGTTTGGAGGAAGGAGCCTCATTTGATTTGAAGGTAGAATTCTTCTTTCTTAATTTTAACTTCTCTTCATCAATGGATCTATTCTCTAACTTTTGTGCCATCAGCAAAGCTTCATCAAAGGTCCTAAATGTCTAAACACATAAAGTGGAAGAAATGTGTTTAGCACAAGCCCGAGGAAAGAGCTCAATTAGCTCAGGTTTAGGCAGAAAAAAAGAGAGTTGATTTATCAAGCTTCTCCAATGGGATAAAAATTTGGTAAAGGACTTGTCATTAAATTGATGAATGAAGTAAAGATTGGTGATGAAAACTTTCTTACAGATGTTTATGGAAATGTGATTTAAGAAAGTCTGAATGAGTTGGAAAAATAAATGAGGGAGTGCTCGGTAATGGCATTGTACCAATCTAGTGTTGGGCCAGATAGAGACATGGGAAAGGTGCGAAGGAGGAGGGAATCATCATAGGCAATCAAATAACAAGAATGCCTAAATGTTCTTAGATGTTTTTGAGAGTCTTCCTTGCTCTAAAATTTTGAAAATTTTAGAATTTCCCATTGAGGAGGATAAGGTCGAATGGGGATGGATGGATGAATTGGTTCATTGTAGATTTGGTCATATGATAAGAGGTTATGGGCACTAGAAATAGATGAATCCAAAGTAGTCATTTTATCCATCAACATCTTTACTAGATCCATTTGTGGTTGTGTGCCCCCATAGTTATAGGGTAGATTATGTTGGGTTTTGGTAGGTACATCATATAGATAGCTGGTGGGAGGTTGAGAAGCTACCACATATTGGTATATGAACATGGATGGTTGGGATGATGCCACATGTGAATACATGGAGATAGGTGGTTGGGTAAAAACTAGAGGTACATACCCTTGTGGGTTAGGGATGTAGCTTGGGTTTGGTGAAATGGGCACCTATTGAGGGATTAACATAGGTTGGGTTAGAGGTATGATTAGGTTGGTAAGTATAGGATAGGTGGTAGCTTTGGTACTGATGGGTGAAAGGGTAGAAGATATGGGAACCACAAAGATATAGAATGAAGTGGAGGTAGGTGGGTTGGAAATAAAAAGAAGGGTGGTGACATTATTAGAGGGTACTCCCACGGTAAGTGGAGTACTATTTTTCAAAGGTTGGGTTTCTCCTATACTAGAAGGGTTATTGATTGGGGTGGAAGATGTTTGGGTGTTGGTCAGTTGGTTGGGTTGGTTTTTGATGGTGGTATTGATGGGATTATTGGTAGAATAAGATACATGGGTAACTAGAGGTTGGGCACAAATGGTGGTAATAGGGGTACTGCCCATAAGGTGGGATGACATACCATAGGGTGGGTCAATAGGTAAAACTGAAACATGGGTATAGTGAGATATGGTGCTAAGGTAATGTTGGAGGGCTATAGAGTTATTATCTAGAAAGGTGGTGAAATCTAGATCACCTTGGGTAATCATCTGAGGGATATTAGGACTTTTGTAAGGATGGAGAGAACTCTTTGCATTTGAGATGTACTCCATGGATGAGGGAGAAGAGGAAGATATATGATTAGGAGGTGGATGCTAATTTTCTTGGTTTCTTAGTTGTTGGATAGTTAAAACCATGAAAATAAGGGAAAAAGGAAGATACAAGTAATCTCACCACTCAACTATATAAAAGACAAGAAAAAATCAAGGAAATGAAACACACATTAAAGCATGTTAAATCTTAAGGTTCTTTTTAGTCTCTCTTGTGGCTTATTCCTTAAAATTTAAGAATTATGTAACTCACCTTTGGTTTATAGAATGGGTACTAGATAAGAAGTCTATGGTTGGTTTCAAGTAGTTAAGGATCTCAAAAGGATCTATGTTGGAAATCAATATGTGGCTTGATATTGGGGCCTACCCTCTCATTTCACACAATATAATTGTAAGGGTGTCAGGTGCTTAGCCAAGATATAATGATTTCCAAAGATAATACTCAGTCAGAGAACTAAGTTGGCTCTCCCCTTGGTGATGAAATACAACTAGGATAGCTGAGAAAGGTGACTGTTAGATAATGAAATCCCAATCGAGCCTTATGTCAATATTTTTATGTTTGATTAGGTGTAATTGATTTGGTCTTGTGTGTGTGATACGAGTGAAGATATAATTAATTTAATTGATTAATTAAGCTATGTGAGCTAAAATAATCAAGTAAACAATGTATATATTTAATTTTAAGCCCAAAATGAAAATTTGATTTCATTGTATGAGCAAAAAGCAAGAAGAAGAAACACCTAGATGCAACTATGAACCCAAGAAAAGACTCAAGGGTCCCACTGGGCATGCCAAAATGTTCCACATAAATTTTGCTTTATTTTCTAAGAAGTAAGTTGTAAAACTTGAAAGAAGGGTGAGGTTAATATAACCTTGATTTGATTTGCACTCTGTGATCCACATGGTTGTAGATACTCCTCTTTTTTGGGGGAGGAATGACCTATAGATAAGAATTCACTAAAGAAATGGTTGATTGGTTGGATAGTAGGGTGGATTGCCTAGTGTGAGCTAGATCCAAGAAGTACAATCTTCCTTGGAGGATATCAATCCACACTTTTAAATAATCAATTTCTAAAAGAAAAAAGATAAATTTCTTGTATAAATAACAAAAGATACTAAAATCAAATACAAGAAGTGCTTGAAAGAGATAAATTTGACTAATTATGACAATAAATGATTAGATATTAATATTAAATAAATCATACATGGTTCAAAAAATAGGGTAATCCTCTATGATTAGGCAAAAATTTAGAAAGTGAGATTTGGTTAGGGTCTGATAGGTGGAATTAGCTTGCTATTGGAAATTGACACATAGTGACCATCGATGGTTGGGTAAGATTGTCAATAGTTAGGTGACTATTGGTAGTTAGGGGAAAACCATCGATATTTAGGTGACCATTGACATTTAGTATTAGATTTGGCTTGGGTAAAAATAAGTTTGGTTGGGAAGGCTGGAGAGAAACAAAGGAACTAATTAATGAAAATTATATACTTAGCTTTGATGTTGGTCTAAAGAATGTTGAGGTGAGTGGATGAAAACATGTTGTAGATCCTAGAATAATTCTGGTAGTGTGATGATAGCTTGGTTGTTGATTGATGAGTAGAAGCACTTTTGATCTCTATTGTGGTTGTTGGTTCACTAGATGCTTTCTTGGGTTCGTCAGGAGTGAGAATAACGCCTGCATAAGAAGATTTGATGCACAATACTCTGATGATTATTGATCTCTCCTCCCATTTCACTTCCTCCTCTTCTTTTTATATAGGAAAAGGGAGTGGTGAAACAAGAGGTTAAATAATAGGTTCAACAAGCTATCTAATTTTAGCTTTAACTTGAATTGATTACACACATGGATCAAATAGCTAAAAAGAATTAGGTTTTAGTTGAGTGGAAATTAACCCTTGAGGTGGCTAAAGGTTAATCATTGGTGGTTAAGGCTAACCGTCAATGATTAGGGGTCCACCATTGATGGTCAAGAGGATAAAGGTAAAATGATTAAACTTAGCCATTGTGACTTATGCTTGGAAGATGAAAAGTTTTTAAATGGTCTTAGGGGGGTCCAAGGGTGATCCAAGGGTTAGTGAAACATCTAGAACCATAGTGTACAGATTTCTAGTGTCTACAATATCTTAACATAATAAATTTAGTATATGTTTTATGTAAGTTTTGAAATTGATCGACCTGTTATAGAGATAGTTTAATACCCTTGTGCCCTTGGCTAACTCTATCCCATTTAACCCTAGAATCCCTAATCTATATTTTAGGATTAAACATTTGGTGAAATCAATCTATATACATCTCTTAGTGTGCTCTAGGGCTTTTCTAATTTTCCCAATCTCTCAATTATTATAATATATTTCAAAAAATAGAATTTATTTTCTTAAAATCATGTTTAATATGACTAAAAAATAACTTATTCTTCCTCCTAATCATAAATAGGGTGATATATACTATCCCTCTAACTATGTCCATGTTATCACTCCTTCAAGGGGTAAGGTAGATGGTATATATTTGCATGTTCAATTTGAATCACCTAGGTTTTGTGCTTGTATATCCCTAAAAGATAAAATCACACTTATGAGAAAGTTAATAAGAGTTATAAAATCAAAATGAATAGTTTAGTTTAAATATCATATTATTAGAAAATCAGATTCCATGTGGCCAAAATCTAAAACATTTTTAGTGTTAATAATGTGTTTGCATCTTCAGCTACCAATGTTGTGCCTATTTTTACTTTCACAACATGCCCTAATTTATTTGAAATCATATAACCTCTTTTTTTTTTTTATAGTTATTCCTACTTGTGCTCATGACTCATTGATCTCAGTATCATAAATTTATTTCATGGTCTATCTCAATTTACATACCAAACTGAGACCCATAACTACCTTCATTGGAAAGACCACACCTATGTGATAAAATTTCATATTTTTCACTTCATGCTAAAACAATGTCTTGTTTCCCTATTTTTGTGTTTGAATGTCTTGCTTGCTTGTTGTTTATACTATTATCCCCACTTCATATGGTTTTATCTCAATTTGCATACACCATAAAACCTTAAAACTACCTTGGATGAAAAATTCATACCCATATGGAGAGGTTTCATGTTTACCACTTTGCCTGAAAATGCCATCCCAACCCTCTATTATCTCAATGAAGTGACCTACCCTTGGGATCCTAGATCTTTAGTCAAAAATCAATCATGTAAGAAATCACTCATGTTTCAAAACATCAAATTCTATAAATAATATTTTTTAAATTAGCATAAAGGTCAAAATTTAAATTAAAAGTGATTTTATAATCTCATGGCAATCTGAGCCAAAAATCAAAAGTTAAATGGTTTCCCAAAATCATGGTTTTTGGTAAACAACTTTTATAACTCCTTCCCTCCCATGGACCGAGGGGGGGGGGGCAAGGAGGCACGGAGGGGGGCCAGGGGATTTTTTTTAAAATCATGTGGTTTTCAAAATACAAAGAATACATGTGGGCCCTATTCGCATGGATGGCGGTTATCTGACCCATCCTTGCAACCCATGAAGGCATGATCATGTGCATTTGAAAAAAATATATCATTTTTTATTAAAATAAATCTATTTTAACTTAAAACTAAAAATTTTCCTACTCTTAAGCCTTAAAAGTCCTTGGGAGCTATTTTTTCCCTTATCTTACAAACCAAGAGTCTATTTTTCAAATCATATATGGCATTAGAAAGGTGGTTCTAGTGTGTTCCACATGGCACAATAAATTTAATGATAAAGCCCCCCAACTAAAATATTCTCACATTTCTATGATTAATTTTATAAAGTACATTTTTATTAATTTGAAAATCATTTTTATTAAAGTATGCCAAAAATTAACTTGTATTATTTGTTTTATAGGTATGAACAAAGATAAAATGTAAGGAGCTTGATTTTGGGGGAGAAAGTGCAACTCAAGTTCAAATTAAAGTGATTTTAGTTTTGAGGGGAAAAATCTTTCCCTCCATTGACCAATTTTTCTATAAAATGAGCCCATGGTCATTTCAAAGGGATGACTCTTGGTGATTCTAAGTGAGGAGACATTAAACCAAATGTTTTTTACTTTATAATGTAATTCCTTCCCCTTATTTACTTTGGCACTACTGTTATGCTACTAAAATTTGTAATTGATTGGCGAATGTAAACTCAAATATTGTTCTATTGAAATGAAGATCATTATTAATCGAAAGTAAAAAAGTTTATTTTTATTTTACTACATATGTAAATGGTGGATGTGTTATTTCTCTTCTTGGCTTCTTATTCCTTAGACCCTTGCATCATTCCTATTGGTGGTTGTGTATTTTTTAGACAAACATGGAATCAATTTTGTGGGTTGTATTTATTCAAACAGTTTAGATTTAGCCACTTTTTAATAGGTTTTTCTTTCTTTTTCCTCTTTCTTTTACTCTTTCTTATTGAATTAGTTAATCTAGGGTTACATTAGTTTCTCATGCAATTTGATTCTCTTGTTTTATCTCAATTGCTAAATTAATTTATTACACCAATGCATTAATTAAATTTATATGTATGTAATGAAATTTTAAAAATTAGTCTCACTTCTTTCCACATAAAACACTAATTTATTTAGATAAATCAATATGCATGTTTCATTGTTCTCCAAAACATGATTAAAACCTGCATGAATGAGACAAAAAAACTTGTGTATCCTCTCTCATCCATCGAAGACTAAAATAAAGTTTGAAATTATAGAAATAACAAAAGCCCCTTATATGGAACATTTTACAATGAACTAATTGAGTGAGATCTAGTCCATTAAGACCTGGTAGATATAGACCTTGGAGAGATTTTCAAATATCTTTTCAAGAGAGGTTGGATGGTCCCTGTTCTTACTAAGTTGGTATGATAAACAATGAATCAACATAATTTGTGATAGAATGAGTACCTTAATATACAAAAAGTCTAAAACTGAATTTTTTAACCCAAAATCTTAAACTTTGACATTTCAAAAGTGTTGTCCATGTTAAAGAGTTGTGAACATCAAACTGGAAAATGAAAAAATTATCACTAGAACAAAGTCCATTGGGGATTAATTTAAATTTTTACAACTCACTAAACATAGAAAACCTAAAGAGAAGAAAGGAAAATATAAAATAAATCACATTTAGTTAGGTAGTAATTCACCTATTGTTCTTGTAGTTCCTTTTGTTAATCCATCCATTGCCCCTCAAAACCCACCAATGGCCTAGGGTTGGCTTGGTGGAGGTAACTACCCTGTCAACATTGTAGGGGTTGCCCATTACTTACCAAAAAATCCAAAATAAATATACCTTAGGTATGTGCATGGTGGAATCCACACTACCAAAGGGCATATTCAAGCATTCAAATATTCTATTATCCAAACATAAATCAATAATAAAGATGTGGTTTATCACCTATTCCCATACACTTCGAATGAAATGGCCTATGGATGGTATTTAGGATTTCCAAATGGGTTTAGTGCTACCTATAATGATTTAGGAACTATGTTTATCAATCATTTTAGGCTTCTCATTAATCCGATCATCCTTTACCATCATTTTATTGCTACCTATTGTGAGTCGAATGAACTTATGAGTGTCTTTAATGCACATTTCTACAAGATTTATCAAAGGTTTAAAGACCTGTACACTCAAATAGAAGTGATTTACATACATACATACATACCTAATATCTTTAGATTCAATGAATTTCATGTTCCTCAAAATAACTCTGGTAGCCCTCTTATCCTTATCTTTGGTTAATAATGAGGTTGTAAATATTGAACAATAGATGGTGCCACAAGGTTAAAGAGTTGGTCCTTTACCTTAACTTAACCAACTAGGTGCTTATAATTAGATTCCAATGTTCAACCATGCTCTTCATCACAACACTCCATTTATGAATCCAATCCCAACTATCATGTATGCAAGCCTAAATTTGGTATACAGTCTAATGCATATGAACTATATACCCGGTCAGCCTTATACGCTTCCTAATCACATTTTACCATAGGAAAACAACCAAAAAATAGTTTAAATTACATAGAAAAATATTATTACCATACCTAGCACTGGTGGTTATCCTACCTCTACTAGCTAGGGTTTTTATTAGTGGTGAATCTTTTCTAGTTCATGAATATTTCATTTTCCAAAATTTAGATTTGGCAATTTTTTTGGACTAGTAAAGAGCACTGGGTGGCCAAAAAATTTGGGTTTTAAATGAGATGTAGAGGTTAAATCACCTACCATTGACAACTAATTCCATAATTATGACTATAAATCACCATGGTGTCTGAGGACATTCTACTCTATTTTTACAACATATATTATACACCGCATATCTAATATATTTTGTAGATGATTGAGATCATAAAATTGACACAACCCTAATGTGCATGTATTTTTCCACCTACTAAATATGATGACCATAGGGACTTGATGGCATCCACATGCTCTTGGTAATGAAAACATACTCTAGATGATGACCAGGGGACCAAGATCGCATCCACAAGACCTAGGAATCGACCACAACATCTAGATAATGTCCATAAGGATGGGATGACATCCACAAACTCTGAGTAGTGTTCATAGAGGCTTGATGGTGTATACTAGGACTATATGGTGACTAGAGGATATGGATGATATATACAAAAGTAAATTTAACTAATCTATTAATCAATCTTGGATCAGAGAAGATAAATCCTACTTACACTTTCGATTGTTGATACATTAGATATTTAGGGTCATGACTAATATGGATTTGCTAGACCTAACCAAGGGATTTCTTAACACAATAACATCACTAGAGAGGGTTCCAAAGCCTTTACTTAAGCAACACTATGAAATAACCCTAGTTACATCATATGTTTTCATAATCACAAAGTAAATGACAAGTAAAGCAACATCTAATCTATTACTCACCAAAGCTTGTGGCATAAAGTGGGGTTAATAAACATAAAAAGTAAACATGCATAGAATATATATACCCATGTAAATTTTTAGAAAATCCTAATGCATGGGAGAGAAGTACAAATGTTAATATATCTACTCTTACAAAGGAACAAGTTAGGAGTACTTACCTTTGAAGACGGAGCCATTGAGGCTCGATCTCTCCTTTGGCCAAGGTTATTCGTAAAAAGTGTTCTTGTATGTAAGGATAACAAGGATAAGTCATCTCTAGGCTACACAACTTCTCTATGCATCCAAAATACTTTTACACAAGACAAGATCTGTATATCTAAAGAAAGTATTAAAACCCTAAGCTATGCTCCTCAAGTAGAATGGTAGATAAGCAGATACATAATATATTATTATTATTATTATTATTATTCTCTTCTCTTATAAATGACAGAAATGGATGTGTATATATATTTAAATCTATCCCTAAACTTTTATAAAATTTTAGCTGACAGGATCAACCCAATTGACTTTGTATTATTAATTGCTAAAACTAAGTTATGTCTCAATCTAGGTTGGCCAAGAGATGACCTAGACCCTTAACATGTTTTTTCAATTTGAATACAGGGTTGATCAGGCCAATAATGTAATGTAAAAAATTAAAAAGGGTTTTTGGCTTAGGAAGGGGCTAAGTAAGATGACGAATGCTTAGAAGAGTCTGCAAGAGAGGATATAGGTATTTGGGAAGTGTCTAGAAGGTTATGTTGATAGCAAGTGGTGGTATATGATACAAATTTTTTGTGAAGAACCAATGGTATTTCCACCCCTTTCTCAATGCACCCTTTAAGGCCTGTACTCAGAGAGATTGAGACTTGACAAGTTCCTACAATAGGGGAAATAATAATTAATTGATAAAGTTTGAAAAGATTATGTGTGTACATATTCCCCACTTGAATCTCATCAAGTGTCACTTAGGTTTAACAAGGGATGGTTTTTTGTGAAAATAACATAGCAACACACAATTTGGAAGCTAAATAAATTGCAGTAAGAAGCAAGTAAGATAAATGAAAGGACATAATTAAAAAACACATACCTTTACTTACCTTAGTGTTGTAGATAATAAATGAAGTGAAATAAATGTGAAGGTGTCCAATGTAGAGAACATTAGGTGAACCTATATATATTAGCAAAAAAGAGTGAAAAATCAAAATTTTGCAAAAATGTACATATAATATGTGAAGAGATTTTATATGACGTCAGGATTCTAGAACATCTTATAGTTTAGAAAAAGAGCTAGTAGAAACAAATATATGATCAAAAATAGAATATGGTGGTAAATATTTGATAGGTAAATAATTTTTAATAGTAAATATGAATAGGGTAAAATAGTTCATTTTTTAATTTTTACTATTATGAGAAAATAGAGCTCTGAGAGACCCATTTCGAGACTAGAGAGCAACAATGGTTGGGAGATGATAGTTGAGATGAGGAGGACTTCTGATGGCTATAGTGAGTGTAACATAGGTGAACAATCATGAATTTCAAATTTTTTGAGTAATCTTATTTAAAACTGATATACATATAGAAAATTGATTGATAAGCAAAATCTAGGCATTGAAACTGACCCTAGGAAATTTTTAAGTAGACTAGGGGTATAATGGTGTACTAGATAGGAAGAATTTAGACCAATAAATGGTCAAAACATTATTTTAGTAAAATAATAGAGTTGACTTGGTCGACTCAGTTCATAAGATAGGTAGAAGATAGGGGTTGACGGCATAGTAGTAGGATGACATAGTATTGTTAAAGGTGTTTGACTACATAGCAATAGGTTGATGTAGTCTGAAAGAAAAAAGGGCCAACTATGTACTAGAAGGATAATGTATTTGGTAATAAATGGTTGATATAATTTGTTAAAGAGGGCCGATTGTGTACCAGAGGGCTAATGTAGTATGATAGAGATGAGAAATGGATTATTTAGTCTAAAAGAAAAAGGTTGATTTATTATCAAATGGGTCAATTTTATTTAGCAAGATGGGTACAGGGCTGATTTAGTATCAAACAGGTCGATTGTATAAAAATATAAAAAAAACACAAGAAACTAATTCAAACCAGCTGATAAACTAGTTAAATTGTAAATATTTAAGAATGCATTTTAAATATTATCACATGGAGATCTGATATGCCCATTATTGTTTGATATTTTAGAAAGACATTAGAGATATTGGCCCCTAGTAGATGCATCATGGTTACTAGATTTGTTGGATTATTTAATGTATCTGGATAGAGCTTAATTGGTCACCTTGGGTTTTGGTAGCATCATGAAGATGAGATAGATCCCTTTGAGTGTTGATCTCATTGTCATGTTCTTAGGAGCATGGAAATGGTTGAATAAAACTTTTCGATGAGAGATAGATGGGGACACCATTGCGGTGGGTATCACTTTAGAGGATGTTCATGTATTTCTTGGATTGTTGATAGGTGGGACACTAGTGATTACTGATACAACAAAGGATGAGGATGAGAGATGATCATTAGTCTAGTGGGATACATGTTTAGATATGATTCAACTTGGGTTAAGTGTGAGCTTTTTTGATGCTTATATTATGACCATTCTATAATTTGAAAGGTAGTTATAATACTTATGATAACATGATTATTGTGTCACAAGTTAGATGGAAAAGTACCATTATATGAAATAGCCTTTTACCAGTCCATATTAGATCAAAGAGCACTTTATGATTTTGGGGTTGTCATCTGGGTCCATCTCATGCATGATATGTATGGCATGATGTATAGAGGGTAGAAGATCATGGAACCTATGATTTGATTGAGTTTATGGATATATAAAAGGTTTCGCATGTATCGATCATCTGGGTTACCCCATGCAACTGATGATAGGTTATGTTAATGTGGGCTTTACACACACCACAAAAGGATAAACTAGGTAGCCTCTAGCATTTTGGGATCTCTATAGAACAAGGTTACAATCTAGGGCATGAGTTGAAGGTATGCAGTTAAAACAATTAGATGATGGAATAACATGTATAACTTATGGATTATTTAACTAGGTTTGTGGATGGATTGTGAAATCTAATAGGATGCAAACATTAAGTGAATTAGATGGGTGAAGAGTCATTATATAGTGGGTATATCTCAAAAAAACTCAAAAAATGGGAAATAAGGGTAAGGTAGAAAAGAAGGTTCTATATTATTGAAATGTTACTTATAAGACTATTTCTTTGGTGGAGAAGTATCTCTAAGACTAGTATTTTCCACTTGTAACTATTGTGAACATAAACAAACACAGTTAACAATATGGAAAAATAAGTATAGGAAGCTTATTGATCTCAACTCAAGATTGCTCTCTTTAGGATGGTTATTGTACACCCTTATCTGAGAGGTTATAGCTCAAACCATAAAGTTGTCTAGAGTACCTATACCACACTCCTATATGACTATACCAAAATAAATACTCCTACACACCTTATATTATCAACTCAATAAATACTAATTCCTTAAACCAATAAAATTTACCAATCTTCAATAGTTGTAGCACATCTAAGATCAATACTCATACATTAAAACAACTAAATTCATCCATAACATTAGCACACTTCATAATCATTGAATTGATACAGACAAAGAAACTTAAGTTTCAATAACATAAAAGCAAGAAGAAAGAATAAACATAGTTGCATGACCATCAATCGCTTGATTTCTTCATGTATATTGATAAAAAATTTCAAAACTTTGAGAAAAGGGTTTTAATTGTATTTAAAGGACTTGGGGATGGGGTCACCTTATCCTCCAAGTATAGAATTTTTTTTGATTACATCAAAATAACTAGAACCTAAGTTCTAGTTCAATACAAAACTGCATATTATAACTTATAAATTACATCAAACATGCAATGTGTGCATGTTGGAAAAACAATTTTATTAATTAAAACATGGATGTAACAAGACTTACCTATCCATTAAAAATAATTACATGTAAAATTATACAACATTATCCTTCGACTAAGGCTGACTTGGTTCTTGCTTGACACTTCTCAATGTTGTTGTTGGAACTAATGTTGTAATTAGAGTTGACCTTATAGCTAGAGTTATACTACTAGATGAAATAGGAGTAGTAATTGAAGTTATAGATAGAGACAAAATGGTATCTTGAACTATATTTATGACTAGATCTATACTAAGAGGTAGAGGTCATGTAATTATTGAGCTTAGAGGGACTGAAGTTGTTAGTAGTGTTGTAACTAGCACATTAGGTAAAGTCTAAGTTGCAAAACTAGTAGGTGGTGTTGAAGCTCCCTTCTTCTTGGCCTCTAAATCTTGGTAGTGTTTGTATCCTTTAGTATATTATTCCCACATTAATCTTATATTGAGAAGAGGAGGTCTGTTTACCCTATATAATTTTTCTACTAGACTTGCATGCTTAGTCATGGTAGCTCAAAAGCCTACCTGAAAGACCTCCACTTCATTTGCCTTCTTCCTCATTGAACTCAAATTCAATTTAATATAATTTAAAGTCAGTCCTTGTAAAGTTTTATTTAGTTTTTGTGAAGCTTGTTGTATCATTTGATCAAAAATAGCCTAGGCTATCAACTTTCTAGTTCTATCTCATGATCGTGTCAATTCTAGCTCATCTAAAATTTGTATTGCATGCTTCTCTTGTTCAGTGATCTTAGTAACTAGATCATCGACAATAATTACTCAATTCTAAGATTATTAATTATGAAAACTAGATTTAATACATTGTCTTCCTCTAAGGGAGTCATTAAATGTAAATGGCTAAATGCCTTATTAGGGGTATACAAAATTAATAAATGCAATCTGTTCTCATCTTCTTTGTGAAATTTAAATAATTTTGTTATTTTGGTTATATGTGGAGCCAATTTTTATCTCAATGAATGAATGGTATTCAAAATTTTGTATGATATTAATGCCTCACTTGTACATCTTGTTCTATACTAGAGGGAACATAGAATACCTGCTACTATTCTATACAAGTCTCCATCTCTTCTTCTAATTATTCTCTAGCCTGTTCTATTCCCTCATGAATGGCCAATACTACTTCAGTGTGGGTATCAATGTATGACTTAAGGTCCTCAATTTAGGGGGACTAACCCTTATTTCTATCTTGTCTTTTTGAAAGAGAGTAAATTTCTTCTCTTTCTTCCAAAGTTAGACTTTTCCCACTACTATCTTATATCTTCCTCTTCCTTACCCTTTGCACTAATCTAGTTGATTTGTTAAAGAGCAATCTCACAGTGGGTATCTCAGTGATCTTTAAGTTAGACCTTTTTGTGCACCAAATTTCAAGCTCAAGAAAATATTATCAAAATGACAATAAAATTCAAAACTTGATAGCACCAATAAAAATGGATTGAAGAGATAAATCAAAACTAGTTGAATATTCTTACCATGCTCTTTACCTTCTCATGCCTCCATTCTAGGATTCGAATGCATGCGATTAAACGTAGATTGAATCCATGATAGCTTGATGTAGGATTATGATAATGGATGCTTAGATGGTTGATTATGAATTTGCTATAATATTTCTAGAATGATTTTGGCATGGACTTCCTAATTGGCCTTCCATGGAGGAGGAGTGTTGGTTATATAGAGGAAGGAAGGGGAGATCAAGGGTTGAAATTACAAGTTAGATGTGGAGATATAATGGATATACATTATCAAAGGAATATTAAATTCCTTGGAAACTTCTAGAATTAGAGGTTTATAGAGAGGAGGACTAGGTTAGAGAGAGTTCTAAATTTAGAGAGTTCTAAAACTCTCTTTAAGAGTTAATGTTGATTTAGGGGAGGTTAGATGGGGATTAGAGAAGGATTAGGTGACTAAGGGTGTAGGAAATTCTAGGGAGTAGGCTAGTAGGTGGGGTCATGGGAATTAAAAATTCCAAAATAATAGATAACTAGGATTAGATTAGGATAATAGGGGTTTAATAAGAATCAATGAAAGAGTGGGGATAGGTAAGGTTAATGAATGTATATTAATAGAGGGGGATATTATATAAATGGATATGAATGGGAATTAATTAGTGAAATAAAATAGGTTAACTAGAATTAGTGTCGATTAATAAAATTATTATCGATGGTAATGAGGTGATCAATTTTAGGTACAAACATTTTTCCCCTTTTTAAAAGGTCATTGTGAGTGGATGAAGTAGAATGAGCAATGTTCTTTCAAAGAAAAACAATGTCATGGATTGATGTTATTATATTATGATAGGGGATATGATACCTCCTCAATGGGATATGCAGGGAAGAATAAACTAGATGGCCACTCAAAAGAATAAATGATGGGTGGGATGAGATGGATAGATGAGGGTATGTGATGTCAAATGTGGGATAGAAGATGATGTTGACATTGAGAAATGAGCTACAAATTGATAATGATGCCCCTGGTAAGGATACATGCACATGGAATAGAGATGAGGGGTGTCATGATTGTAGACACATCCCAAGGGGGAATCAACCATAACATGATAACAATAGGATTAAAAGGTCAAAATATTTACACATATCCCAAGCAAAGACACATGCAAAGGAGCGCTATAGGCTAGGATAAGATGATGTTTTGATAATATTAGTGATGGGTGTAGTTCAAAGCTAAAGTTGATCAATATGTTGATGAGGATAAGAGAGATTAATTAATGTGGTCGAGTGACCAAAACATTAAGGGATGAGGATGGATGATAAGGATAGTGGCCAAGCTATCTTTGGTCACAAAGAAGTGACTAAGTGCTGCATACATAGTCTAAAAATACCTCAAGATGATGTAATTTTGTCTAGGAGATGATGATTAGTGATTAGAAAAGTGATGATGATGTGGATGATTAGGATTGTTAGTGATTGAAGGATATGATTTAGATGATGAGATGAGGGACATGATTAGATGTTAGTTAGATGGGTTGTGATGGGGAGAAGAATGATGAATTATGATGAGATCAAGCCATCACAAATATCATAAGGCTCATCATAGTATAATTAATCCAAACATATAGCACTTGACAAGGTGCCCCATGATATAATCATGAACAAGAGGACATTTTTCCAAATTTCATGGGAAAATGGTGAACTTTGCATCTTTGAGGGCATCTGATGGTGTCCTCATAGAATCTTAATTTATTTCACAATAGATAAAAAAGACATGATGTAAACAAAACATAAGATAAATAAGATTTATACATGATAAAATTCATGAAAACAAGACAAATATAACAAATAACACACATAAGTATCTACATGCAATGTCACGATGTCTTGCCTAATGATGGGATGAGTGATTGGGTGATGGGTTGGATGATCATGATGTGATTATGGACTTGGATTTAAATAGGATGATTATGATTAGGATTAAAATGAGATGTTTCCCCTAGTTTAGGATGGAAGGATGGAGGATCAAATAAGGTCTTTGAATATTGATTTGGTCTTGAAATTAGATCAAAAAGTGGCCAAGGATGGTGATTTAAAAAATGATGACCAAGGATTACCAACAAACAAGGACTTTTAAGAATTTAATCTAGAAAGAGTAGGATTGATGGGATCAAATACCTTTCATACTAGAAAAAGTGATTAGATGGGTGCTAGACATGAAGAGGTAATGATAAGGATAGTGATGTGATCAATTACCTTTGATACTAGTAAAGGGTAATTGGATGGGTGTCAGGTATGGAAAGGCCTTGATAAGAAGTGATGTGTGCTAGATTAAAAATCTTTGACAAGGTGATGTATGTTGATAAGACCTGACCAACATGATGAGATGGAAGACATGAAGGGATGGGTGACCACTTTGATTGGTCTGAAGATGGAATGTGGTATCCAAAGATGTGGAAAATATGGGATAGATGGAGATGGATACGACTAGGGGATTAGGCATAAGAAAAGACATGGACAATTTTTGGCTTTTTCAAACTTTATGACTTTTAGGTTTTTGACATTTTTTAATTTTAGGGATTTTTGGGATATGTATGTACACTATACAAATTGGGTTACTAGTAAAGGGAATACCAATCCTAATAACTAGGAGAAGGATGGAGGGATGATGGATGGTATGTCAAAGGACGATAATGATGGGGACTAAGGATAACCAATGACCACATAGTGAAGGAACCAAATGGTTATTTGCCCAAGTGTTCATTAGAGGATATGCCAAAATCATTTGAGGAAATTTTGTAAGGCACCTTCCACTTCCTTATGAAGGTCAAGATGGGAAGGAAGAAGAGATAGGATTCATGATATGATGGTGGATGATGAGTTGAAGGATATAGACAAGGTGGATAAGGGATGTGACAAGTAGGATGAATGGACAAGGGTATGAAATGAATAGATTTTCGCCCAAGTGTTGAGGAATAATGCAGATAATTATTTATTCTACCATGATGCCAAAAACTAGTTTTCATCATGGTACTTGCCCAAGGCACCAGAAGACTAGTTTTCAGCATTAGACAGATGTTTTTATTTTTTAACTTTTTATTGAGCATCTCAATTTATTAGTTGATGAGTGAGATGCAAGGTGTGGTCACTTGATGTATTATTTAGCCAAAACCTATTCTAGAGAAAGGTGGTTCTTGGACTTTGTGATGGTGACCTTTATTGACTCTTTATTTAATGTCCTTCAAACATTTTAACTAGGTATCTTCATGACCCCTATAAGGAACAATGCTGCCCAAGGATGTGAGACATGATGTGGATGGTAGGTTTATGTGAATGTGATGAGGGAATAGAGGATGTGAAGGAGGGATGTGATCATGATGGATGATATGATGAGATGGGGAGAAAAAATGGGGTTTGATAGTTACATTGTTGGAAATATTGTCATTGATGTCAAAGGTCTAGCATTGTTAATATTTTAGATAAAGTGTGTTGATATTTATTTAATATTAATGAATATATTTTTGGTTGCATAAAGTCAAAATAAGGGCCCATGGAGAAGTCAAAGAGTCATGGGGTAAAGACAAAAGAGGAATGAGATACATTTTCCCATGAAGAGTCATCTTGATGAATTCCAAGATTCACCAAGTGAAGAAAAAAGAGGAAGGGTGGAATTTATCATGAACACTTTGAGGAATATGAAAAGTCACCAAAATAAAGACAAAAGGGGAAAGTATGCATTTCTTATGAATGGCCACCATACAACTTTTCAAATGCAAGGGTACAAAGGGTCATGCAAGTTTGGCACCATTTTACATGAGGATTGAAGGGTCACAAAGGGTAAGTGCCAAAGGTCATTTAGAAAGCTATAAATAAAGGCTTGAAAAGCCATTTGAAATATACAATAAGAGAGCATGATTTATAATTATCATATCTAACTTAGAAGAGCAAAGGAGAGAAAATAAATAGATATTGTAATGTTCTATCATTTGTTGGAAAGCAATATTGAGAGATAGTTATGTGGTATACACAAAAGGTGTTGGTGCTCCTATGGGTTGGTGCTCATGAATAGTTGTTGTGTTGGTGTTCAATAAATGGGTTGGTGCTCTTACAAGTTGGTGGTTACGAATATTTTAGTTTGAGTTGATGCTCATTCATATACTTGAGATTGTTCTTCGTGGTTTTTCCCACATTGGGTTTCCACATTAAATCTGGTCTCTCTCTCTATCTTGTGTGTTGTTTATTATTTCAATTTTATTACATATATTGAATGTATGGTTAAGTGGAGTTTGATTAAGTGAAATATTATAAGATTTATGATATATTGATTCATTCCCCCTCTCAGTATATCCCGTGCTTTATAATTGGTATCAGAGAAGGTTTCTTCAGAAAGAGTTTAATAGCTTGAAGGTAGACTAGGGAAAGCACGATGGCTGGATCATATGGAGATTTTTTTACAACTAAGGCACCATTGTTTGATGGGTCAAATTATGCCTTTTGGATCATAAGGATGAGGACTTACTTGATGGCCCTTAGATTTGACATTTGGCAAGCAGTGTTGGAGGAATACGAAGAGCCATAGACACTTGTAACTACTTCGATAGAAAAGAAGGCAAGTAAAAATAATGCTAAAGCTTTAAATGCTAATTTATGTGGTTTATGTGAATTAGAATTTGTTAAATTTATGCAATGTAAATCTTCTCTTGGGACTTAGGTAAAGCTTGATAATATTTACAAATGTGATACAAAGGTTCAATGGGCTAACCTTTAGACTTTCAAAAGATAGTTTGAGAGTTTGAAGATGGAAGAGGAAGAAAATATAGTAAGTTATATTTTACAGGTTGATCAAATAGTAAATTAGATTCAAGGTCTTGGAGAAAAGTAAGAAGAGTCAA
This sequence comes from Torreya grandis, assembly GCA_037957365.1. Taxonomy (NCBI): domain Eukaryota; kingdom Viridiplantae; phylum Streptophyta; class Pinopsida; order Cupressales; family Taxaceae; genus Torreya; species Torreya grandis. The sequence goes on from JARHVA010000525.1 coordinate 1,862,528, forward strand.
TGATAGTATAAAAGATTTTAAGATCTCTACCAATGAGATATGATGCAAAGGTTTTATCAATGAAGGAGATGAAGAATGTTGCCAAGCTAAAGATGGATGAACTACATGGTATTTTTATTATGAGTTACAAACTGAACAAGAGAAACCCTCAAAAAGAGAATCTTCTTTCAAGACATCAAAGAAAGACAAGGATAAGATTAGTGAATCAAGTGACAACTCTAGAAATGATGAATATGACAATGGAGCTCTTTTCATTCGTAAACTAAAAAGGGGCATAGGTAAATATCAAAGAAAATTACCATTTAAATGTTTTAAATGTGGTACGATTGGACATTTTGTAGATAGAGCCTAGATAATAATAATGATGACAATGAAGAAGGAAAGTCTACATACAAGAAAAAATTCAAAGGAAAATACAAGAAGAGATTAAATAAGAAGAGTTTATATTCTAAAGATCTTAACTCAATCGAAGATAGTGGAGTCAATGACTCAGATGAAGAAGAGAATCTATTCATGACCATACATGAAGATGCCTCTACAAACAAAATTATAGATGATCAAGAAGGAGAACATGATGAAAGTGAGGATGAAGCTAAGGTAAATATGGAAGGAGAACTCATTTGTGCCTTAGAAGAATTAGAAGTTGTTGAGAAGAAGAATTGAATATTGAAGCACTAGATCAAAAAAAATGAAAAGAAGTCAAAGGAAATAATTGATGATCTACAAGCACACTTTGAAGAAGATAAAAGGAATGAAAAAGATCTAACAACACAATTTCAAAAAGTAAGTAAAGAATGTGAAAGGTATGTTATTAAAATTACCTCTTTAAAAGAAGATATTGAGAAATTAGTCAATGATAAAGTAGTTAGTGATTCAAAATTTGAGGATAGCACTAACATGTTAAATAAGATATTAGAAAGCCAAAAGGCAATATCATATAAGACATGTATTAAATTTGAAAAGAAAAAGAGCTATGCTGAAGGTCCTCAAAAAGAGGAAACAAAAAGGGAAGAAGTGAAGAATATAAATGACATCTCAAACAAAGAAGACTGGAAGGAACAAAGCTACAAAATACAATTAGGACAAAAATACACAAATAGGTTCTATTTTCATAGTTACTATATTTATTGTAATGGATATGGTCACAAGAAAATAGAATGTTTGAAAAGAGCTAACAATTTTAGAAACAAGGAGAAGGAAACTCATGCAAAGTATAGAAGAAGATACAACTCTTTTGCTCCTCTATTAGTCTTTGATGAAGAGGCCATAATATGTTACAAGTGCAATAATTTTGGACACATAGCCCAACACTGTAGAAGCATGTTTGATTCAATCAAGAAGGACCAAATTTTCAAGGTTCCATTCATCAAGAAGAAGTTTCATACATGTTCATGAAAGAAAAAACAACCTAAAGATTCTATGTTAGTTTAGATAGATTTGCATGCAAGAAATGAAGAACAGTCATGGTTCATTGACAACGTATGTTCGAGGCACATGACAAGAGATAAGATAAATTTCATAACTCTAAATAAGATCAATGGTGGCATAGTGAAATTTAGAGATAAAACCACTACTAGGATAGCCAAAAAAGGTACTTTGAGTTTGGATAATGGTAGAACCAAGACTAAGACTGTATTGTATGTAGAAGGTCTTAAGCATAATCTATTGACTCTAAGTCAAATACGTGATCAAGGATACACATTAAAGTTTTATGAAAAAGGTTGTGAGATTAGAATAAAATACTCAAATGAGTTGATTGTAAATGCTCAGAGGATAGACAACAATTTATATGTGTTATCAGATATCTTCACAAAGGCACAATCAAAGGACACATTCAAGGATCTGCGAGAGGAGTTGGGAGTAAATTATTTTACTTCCTACCATTGAGGATCAACATTAGTTGAGGGGGAGTTAGGTGTTAGCTCTAAGATAAGACATTTTCCATTGATGTTAAAGGGGGAGAAGAACAAAAATAGGTATAGGGAATAGGTACAAGGTTCTATAGTAACGGGGAGTTACTGTATGATTTTTAGATGGCAGTATGTGTAGGTTGACATGTGCAGTGCATGTTTCATGATGTGGTAGTTTCAGTATGAGTTTGACATAAATGATAAAGGGGGAGATTATTGGAAATATTATAATTGATATCAAAGGTATAGCATTGGTGATAAAGTCCCCATAACATGTATTGTCTAAAGGTGTTTTTAATGTTCATGTTTTGGATAAAGTGTGTTGATATTTATTTAATATTAACAAATATATTTTTGGTTGTATAAAGTCAAAAGAAGGGCCCATGGAGAAGTAAAAGAGTCATGGGGTAAAGATAAAAGAGGAATGGGACACATTTTCCCATGAAGAGTCATCTTGAGGAATTCTAAGAGTCACCAAGTGAAGACAAAAGAGGAAGGGTAAAATTTCTCATGAAGGGACACTTTGACGAATATGAAAAGTCACCAAGATAAAGACAAAAGAGGAAAGGACACATTTGCTTATGAGGGGTCACCATGTGACTTTTAAAATGCAAGGATATGAAGGGTCATGCAAGTTTGGAGCCATTTTCCATGAGGATTGAAGCGTCACAAAGGGTGAATGCCAAAGGTCATTTGGAAATTTATAAATAAAGGCTTGAGAATCCATTTGAAATATGCAATAAGAGAGCATGATTTGTAATTGTCATATCTAGTTTAGAAAAGCAAAGGAGAGAAAACAAATAGATATTATAATGTGCTATCATTTGTTGAGAAAGCAACATTGAGAGATAGTTGTGTGGTATGCACAAAAGGGGTTGGTGCTCCTGCAAGTTGGTGCTTGTGAATATTGTAGTTTGAGATGGTGCTCATTCATATACTTGAGATTGTTCTTTATGGTTTTTCCCACATTGGGTTTCCATGTTTAATCTAGTGTCTCTCTCTATCTTGTGTGGTGTTTATTGTTTCAGTTTTATTGCATATCTTGAATGTATGGTTAAGTGGAATTTGATTAAGTGAAAGATTATAAGATTTATGATATACTAATTCACTTTCCCCCACCCCCTCTCAGTATATCCTATGCTTAACATGCATACACCATTGGATATGGTGGAGGGGATTCTTTAGATTGGTGTGATGAGATTAAGGGATCCAAAACATTTTGACTTGCTGATTATTTGACCCAAGCATTAAGAGGATGATCGACGTTGCAATTATTACTTTTGAATTTATGATTTTGATTGCCCCTTGGTGCTTGATTTTGGGCTTCACTAGGGGAGATTGATTTTTGACTTGATATATGATTATTTTGACTTTGATATGCCCCTAGTGCTAGATTTTGGGCTCACTAGGGGAAGACATTTTTTATTAGGCCATTGATTTGATATTTTTGACTTTTACTAATGGGATCAAATATGATTTGATTATGATTTATGGATTTTGGAATATGGTCTTGGAATTTTGTATTTTTGGCACATGATATTTTATACAAAGGGGACTCTAATGATGCATGTTCTTGCTTATTCCCTTAATCTATTGGGATGTAGGAATTATGGAGGCAAGGTGGATAGTGAATGTTGGGTGATGGATTAAGGGTATAATGGGAAACATTATCCTCATAAAGGTCACTAGGAGGCCTAGCATCAACATTGGAAAAAGTGTTCTCAAGAATCTCAAAAATATCATTAAGACATGTATCCAAGGTAGGATTAGATCCACTGTAAAAATATTCAATAGATAAAGCATTCAAAAATTTAGTTATGACTTCATCATCTTGATTGGAATCTTCAAAAGAGTAGGAATTATCATCATTTCCTACAATATTGCAAAGGGATGATGTTTTCGATGAGGAATCTGATTTGGATGCTGGTGGAGAACATGATCTAGATGTAGATAAAACTTGTTTTGATTCTAATGTTGACTTTGATGTACATGATGCTATACTACTAGTAAAGGATGATTTGTCCATGATTGTCCTCTCACTGGGGGTTATTTGATGTGATGAGTGAGAGGGAAATGATGGAGTAATAATGGATGAATCAAAGATAGGTCCATGAAAGGGATTATGGGATATAAAAGGACTAGGTGGATGGGGAATGGGTGTGTGTTTGATGGAGGATTGTTTGATGATGGAGGGATTGTGGAGGGTAGATAGGATGCCTTGAATTTGTCTTGGAATGGGTTGGGATTGATCATGATTGGGAATGGAATCTTGGCATTCCTCTTCTTGTTCACCTAGGGATTTAAATTCATCTGATTCATCCTCGATTACTATGCCACCATTATTGATGAGGTCTTGAACATAGTCTCAAATTTTTTGACATCATTTAATGGAATTCCCACAAGTTTGATGATATTCATAGTATCAGTTTGATTTATACCATGAGGGCTTAGGCTTGGTGAGATCAAGATGTCGAATGGGTGGATAGACCATCATGTTGGCAGTGACTAGTTTTTGGAAAAGGGCTTCTAAGGATACAGGAAGGGGAGTGTAAGGACCCACTTCATTATGTGACTTAGATGTGGAGGCATTGGACTTACGATCAAATTATTGATGATGTGGCTAGGTGGATGGGATGGTAGTAGATGAGGTGGCCAAGATTAGATTCCCTTTGATAGTAGGGGAAAGGGTAGATGATTGGCTATGGCTAGTGGATGAGGGATTAGAAAGGGACTAGCATGGATGGCTTTGTGTTGGGGGTGATTAGGATGTCTGCATCAAAGAATTTATCCTTGTTGGTAACTATGTATTGGTCTATGAAAGTAGGGTCTAATTTCATGGTGGTGGGTGATAAATGATGAGGGAGTGATGATGGAATATGATTAGTAGATGGAGGATTTAAATGTGGATGGGTATGAATTGGGCCTAAGGGGTTTTTAGTGGGTTGTGGAATGGAATAGGATGAGGATAAGGGTTGATGGTGTATTTTTTTGGGAGGTATTTTAGGCTTGTGAGGTCAAAATAATCAAGAAAATGGGCACCCATACTCCATAACTACAAAAGGAATTCATCTTTATTCTCTATGATGTATTGATTGATTAGGATGACCGCATCAAGGCATGTTGACACTAATTTTGATGAGCTAGGAGATTATGGATGGGATGTTGGTTTAGGATGAATGGGATCAAGGCAAGATGGTAGGTAGGTACCCATTTTTAGTGCTCTTAGAAGGACTTCATCCTTATGGGCCAAGATATATTGGTCCATGAGAATCGGGTCCAAATCTATGGAGATGGGTGTTGAAAGATGGTGTGAAGGTAAACTAAGGATTATTTGAACAAAGTAATGCTAAAGGATTGAGATAATATGATAGGTGATAATGAGGATTGAATAGACAAATAGATTAAAGATTATGATCAAATTTTAGATAGATAGTGCAATAGGTGATTACAAACTATCAATGATGTCTAGTTTTCAAACTAGCAAAAAGATTGGGGATATGATGGGTGCCTAGATTTAAACTAGCAAGAAGATGATATGATGGGTAATAGCTATGAATAAGGCAAGATGATTGGAATAGGGATGATTGATAGTTAATGGGTTTGCTAGATTGAGTCTGAAAAAATGACAAGACACTAATAGGCTATTGATTATGATATGAGATTTGACCAAGTGGATTAGGATGATAGGACTAGCTCAAAACCTTAGAACAAATTTTCTCAAGATAGGATGGAGTAGGATTAGGTGATGAAGGTGATTAGGATAATGGAATAAGGATAAGTGTGATGATGAAATGATAAAGGGGTAATGAAAAGTGGATGGTTTTAACCCGTATGTGACCTAGAAGCCAACTAGGATAAGATGAGGTGATGACTAAATGGGTGATGAAGGCAAAGTCAAGACAAGTGATCAGGTATGGATTTAAGGTAAGATGTGGATGATGAGGTATGATTAGGATGTGATTAGGGGATGACTAATGATGTATGGTTCTAGTGGTAAGATGTGATAAAAAGGATGTTTAAGAGAGGAAATTATATACAAGAAGGTAAAATAAGGATATATAAGGTGATGGGATAGTGAGACAAGATGGTATGGGGGTGATTAGGACTATGGATGAGGTGGACTTAGGATAGAATGTGGATGGTGAGACAAGATGGGATTATGATAGGTGATGGGTTATGATCAAATATGTAAGGGGAAGTATCAATAAAATGATATGGGAATGCTTAAGACTATGATGTGAGCGATGTATAAGGCAAGGGCAAAGTGAGATGTGATTGATTATGGATGAGATGGTTTTATGACAAGGTGTGACTAATCTAAGATAGGAGATGGGATAATGAAAAGGATATACAAGGAAAGGGTGACAAAGATATACAAGATGATGATTAGGCAAGGTTGTACAATATTATGGGGTGTGACTAAGATGGGATGAAGACAAGATAGTATGGGATGTGTAAAAGGATTTATAAGGGGAATATATATACAAGGAGATGAGTCAATATGAGGATAAGATAGGTGGATGAATGGATGATTGTTATTAAATATGGACTATGTGGATAAACAAATTATAGTGAGGTATGATGATACAAGGATAAAATGGGTGAATTATGTGGGTATAATAGGATAGGCTAGATGTAAATGATGGATTATGAGGAAAATAGGATAATATACGGATGATATGAATTTATTAATTAATGATAGTTGTGAGAGGTGGACTATGTAGGTAGGATGAGATAATGATAAAATAAATGGGTTAATGGATAATTGATGTGAATGATGGATTATTAAGATTAAAATAATTATAAGAAGATAGGATAAGGTGAGTACAAGATGGGTGGATGAATGGATGATTGATATGAAAGGTGGATTATGCGGATAAAATCATTACAAGAAGATAGAATAAATAATGAATGATAGATGTGAAGGATGGACTATATGGATATAAAAAATGTAAATGATGGATTGTGTGGAGATAGGATGATATAAGGATAATATGGATGGAGGGATGAATAATATATGTGAGAAATAGACTATATGTATAAATGAATTATAATAAAATATGATGATATAAGGATACAATGGGTAGATTAATGGATAATAGATGTGAGAAATGGACTATGAGGGTAAAACAGGTGAGGGGATGAGATGATATAAGTATAAGATCGGTAGATAAGTGGATGATTAGTACAAGATGGATTATGGGGATAAAATAATTACAATAAGATGTGATGGGAGGTGGATATGATGTAAAGGGGGATGTTTTAAACTATTCTAAAAAAATAGGAAAGATGATAATTATATGAGGCTATGGATGGAGGTAAATACTAGGTGCAATATGGTGTGTGTGGATAGGGAGGTCGATATAGATATGAGATGAAAATGTAAAGGAAATATATGATGAAGAGAATGGATATAAAGTGAATAAAACTATATGTGGGATTCTATGAGGTATAAATAGGATGGTCAATATAAGGCAAATGTGGAAGGAATGTGTTATGAAGTGAATAAGATGTGGTCAAATATACAAGGATATGAAATGGATGTGGATATTAAATATCATGGATTGGATATGGATGAGATAAATGCTTATTGGATGGATAGAAGTATGACAAGATTTAATTAAAATACAAAGAAGGATGTGAAAAGATGATGGGGATAAGTGAAGTGGATCATTTTAGGTGTGGGTAGGATAAGAAAGTGAAAATGATATGGATAGAAGGATATGGGGAATGGTGATGGACAAAAGGTAGTGGATGCTAAGTGCTATGTACTATTAACTAATTCTAGAATGATGGAATGATATAGTGTGATTATGGGGGGGGTATATCATGGTCAAAATATATAAATTATTAAGGAAGAATGATGATATTAGGATGAGTTTGGAAAGTGATAAGAAATGAAAATAATGTGGACTAAGGTAAATGCTATAGAGTGAAAAAGAGAGATGAAGTGATATGGATAGTCAAGATGAGATGATGATGGGATGAAGGAATGAGATGAAGAAATAATAATGGGATAATGAAAGTGATCCTCTAGGTTTTCTAAGGTATGCACACAAAAAGTATGGGTGTCGTCGACTCGGCTATCAAACAAAATGGGTCTTGTCACAACACACAAATAATCATGCACAAGTAAAACATTATTTAGTAAACTATATGGGAGTGTAATGTGATGCCCACACCATTAATAGCTACACAAGAGAGGTTGTAGCTTGGTGATCCATTACAAAATCTACTAAACCCTATCGACCTTACTTGCACTTGATATTCACTTCAATGTTGTTACTGACACCTATAGTGGAACACCTGTTATGGTTAGAAGGTCCTATACTAGGCTGAATGGGCTCTCTAGAGGCATCCCCGATATACACAAAGGTATGTTGGGTCCTATGTTCGTATAGGGTGTTGTCTAATTCCTGATTCAAAGAGTTAACTCTTCCCTTTCATGGATGACCTATATGGGGTCAACTACTTAGCCTAATGATAGCTGTCCCTGATTGTTATATTCCATCAAAACACAGGCTTTGGTTAGTGTGCAGTGATTAAATCCACAACACTAACCCCTATAGACTAAGCCCATATGTGGGTGTCAATTCCACATCACACGGTATTTTGGGGCAGTTTGATAAATAGGCAAACACATAATACAATTAATTAACTGATTAATTAGCTATGTGTGATGGGCATGATACGACAATGTTATCTACAAATCAACACACATGTACAAACAAGTATTTATGAGAACAATTTTCACAACAAGAGATATATAACGATATATCCAAAAAAAAAAATGCAAAATGCCCCCCTTCCCTACAAGCATAAAGATTATAAATCTGATCAAGGTACCTAAATCTTGAGGGGTCCTGTAAAATAAATGATTAGTAGTTTGCTTGACTTAAATTTTTTTTGACCAAATTATTTCATTAATCACCCGACAAAAAGTGTTGATACTTGTGAAAATCTAATTGTTAAAATTCTTACCTTAAACGATAGTTTAAAAAAAGAGATCTTTAATTACTATATGTTACTATTTCCTAAAACTTAATATAGACATATACTATTAACCACCTAAGAGATGTTAATCTAAATAAAACTAAGATAAAGACTCCATGAAAAATTAAAAATTAAGATACCTAAACTAAAATACCAATTAAATATTTGAGAGTCCTAAAAGCACGTATCAAACAGAAAGGCTTTTGACTACATAGAAATAAAACCTAAGATGATAACAATTAAATAATCTAGATATCATTACAAAATTACACAAACACAAACTAATAATAAATTTATGGAACTTTGGTCAAAATGTAGATCTAGATATTAATTACTCTTGTCAAGTATTTTGAAATATAGGGCATCATGTAGGTTATAGAGCCCCGTGTTTGTTCATTCATCATTTCCACCAGTTACCTCTCCTCTACACCCAGGACCTAAAAATAACAAAACAAATTATAAGAAATTGGCTTGGTATTTGATGGTTGAAGCTGATAGATCTTGCCAGGTATAGGTGCAATTATAAAGGTGTTTGAAAACTTTTCAAAAAAATGAATTATGTGATCAATTTTGCATTATTTTCAATTGTAGACAAAAACATGTACAGGCTCAAATCTAGGCTAACTAATTAAGGCAGATAGCTCTCGAAAATGAGAAATTTCTTCAGAAATCATAGTTGCTAGCACTTTTGGTAGACAAATATAAAGCGTGGAAGACACATAGCCTTTGACAAAGATGTCACAGTAGACTGGGGATCAAAATATGTTTTGATCTAAGGTATAGACATCACCCACATTTAAGCAAATATATATTGCATTGATTATACTACATCTACCAAAGGGGGTCTGTAGTTTCGAATATACACACTACAGAAGGATGGCTGTCTATTGGTATGTACATGGCCACCATTAGATATTCAATAAAATACCACTGCATTTATTTATCATTGAGGAGCAATGACAGGTGAAGCCACCATTAAATATTTGGGTATCTTACCAAAAAAATGGTCTCATGTAAATCATCATGACACAGATGATATTGCCATTGCAAGTACCACTATTAAGTGTCCATCCTGGTGTAACGTGCTAACAAATTTTTGGATTTTGAATATTATAACATGTAAGTATTCATGCTCAAGACAAAGCCATAGACCTATCTTGCCTTTCCAATGTCAATGGATCTATTCTCCCAACACTCCCAACAGATTCACATAATTATTCCATGCAACGTTTCAAAATAATTTTTATCAACATGTTTATGAAGTGCAAGATTTTGTAAAGGCTTCGACGATTAGAAGGAAAGAGATGGTTTTCTATGGAATGCGATTACTACAGGGTATCAAAAGCATGGGGATGGTCAAAAGGTAGTGGCAAGATGGTGGATTGTGAGAGATTTGTTCATGGGCATAAAAGATGCTATGATGGAGATAGTTTGAATGTTGAGTCAGAGTCGTGAGGGTGGGAAGTGGAGGAAGAGATCTATGGTAGAGAGCATGGGTAGAGTGGAACTAAAAGCCAGATCTAGATACTCAGGACAATAAACAAGAGTGATTCTGACTATCTTTCTAGATCGAGACTTCCAGAACTGCAATGCAATCTATGATTTTTACTCAACTATGATATATCAGATTAACAAGATGCAACTAGTATTTTTTTTGTTATGTTTTATATGAAATTTCCAAATGACCAACAATATAACTATAGCTCACTATTGACCATAATACTAACCCATTAAATATATACCAAAAACTTTACCAATATCATTAATACACACAATAACTAAATAAGTGACTCAAACCCTACAAGATTAATAATTCTAGATCAACATATGAGCAAAATACTACCATTGAGTGCCATAACAGGAAATGAACATTTAGCAAAACCAAAAAGGAGACATGAAAACCATTTGACAAAATGTATAGATAAAACTGTGGATTAATTCAAATATATGTAAATTATTTTTTAATAAAATGGCTTAAAAATGATTTTTTTAAAAAAAATTTTAATTTTATTTTATTTATGTGACATAACAGAGCCTACCAAAATAACATAACAAAGTATTAACAGAGAATAATACAAACCAATCTTAATAAAAAACATAGATTATTATTAATAAGTATAAAATACCATATTGTGACAAATAGAAACTTGAAGCCACCAATTTCTTCTTCGATTTAACTTAGAGCCACCAATCTCTTTCTCACATCCATTTTCATGTCATTTGCCTTTTCTTATCCCCCATTTTGGATACAACATCCAATATTGGCACCAAATCAAAGTGGTCACCCATCTTTCCATCTCTTTATCATCCTTGACCTAGGTATTATTAGCACACAACTTTGTCAAGATTTTAATCTGGCACCCATCACTCCCTATCAGGACATTTTCATACCTATCACCCATCAAATAACCTCTTTACTAGTGTGGAAGGTACTCGATCCCATCAATGACCTATCATTACCTCTTCATACCTAGTACCCATCCAATCACTCTTTGCTCGTATGAAAGGTATTTGATCCCATCATCTCCTAGTCTCCTTGCTAGATTGGATTCTTGTAGGGCCTTATATGTTGGTAATCCTTGGTCATCACTTATCTAATCACCATTCTTGGCCACTTTTAGATCCGATTTCAAGACCAAATCAGTATTCAAAGACCTTCTCCCATCCTCCATCCTTCTATCCTAAATTAGGGGCATCATCTTAGCTTAATCCTAATCATGATAAACCTATCCAAATCCAAGTCCATAATCACATCATTATAATCCAATCCATCATCCAATCACTCATCCTATCATTAGGCAAGAAATTATGACATTGCATGTAGATACTTATGTGTGTGTTGCTTGTTTGTTCTGTTTGTCTCATGCTTGTCATGACTCTTTTTATCTATTGGGAAATAAATGAGGATGATATGAGGACACCAAAAGTTCCCTTAAGGATGTAGAGTTCACTACTTGCCCATGCACCTTGGCACAATGTCCTCTTGGTCATGTCTATATCATAGGGCATACTACCAAGTGCCATATTTAATGGATTACTTAGACTATGATGAGCTTTATGACATTTTTGATGGCTTGATCATTCACACCCTCATCATTTATCTAATCATCTAACCATCCTTATTCCCATCACTAATCCAATCTTCTTGACCCATCCAACTAACATCCAATCTTTTATCCTTGACTCATCATCATCACTTCCTAATCATCATCATCATCATCATCATCATCATCATCATCATCATCATCATCATCATCTCCCAATTAGAACTACATCAACCTGAGGTCTTTTCAGATTATGTAGGTATTACTTGGCCACTTTTGTAGTGCCCAAAGATAGATCGACCACTATTTCTTCTATCCTCATCATCAATCAAAATAATTTGGTCACTTGATCATATTGATTTTTCTCTATCATCACCTACACCATCTTGATCGATTTAGCTTTGAGACACACCCATCCTTAATCTTATCAAATCATCATCTTATCTTGGAAAATAGCTCTCCCTTGCATATGTCCTTGCTTGGGATAAATCTAAATCTTTTAGCCTTTTAATCCTATCATCATCTTGTTATAGTTTATTCCCATTTGAGATGTGTCTACAACTGTGACACTGATCATCTCGATTCCTTATGTAGGTGTCCTTGCTAGGGGCATCATTATTAATTTAGAACTCATTGCTCAATGTTGACCCCATCTTCTTGATCTTCTATCCCACATCTGACATCCATTCCCTCATCTCTCCATTGCTCCCACCCATTTTTTATTTTTTTAAATGGCCATCCAACTCATTCTTCCCCACATGTACCCTCGAGGGGAATCATATCCCCTAACATCATCAGCTAACATTCATCTATGACATGGTTTTTCTTTGAAAAACCATTACTCCTTCCCCTCCGTCCACTCCTAATGCCCTTTTAAAGAGGGGAAAAATGTATGCACCTAAAATCACTCACTTCATTATAGTCGACTAATATTCCTATTAGTCAACACTAATTCCACTTGACCCACTTTATCTTGCTAATTTATCCTATTTCTAGCCATAAATCTAATATCCCCTTCCATTAGTCTACATTTCACTAACCTTATGCCCTCCCACTATTCCATTAATTCCTCTTAAATATCCAATTATCATAATCTAATCCTATTTATCCATTATATGGGAATTTAAAATTTCCATAACCCCACCTACCCACCTACTAACCTACACCCTAGCCTTTCCTACATCCCTATGACTCTAATCCTCATCTAATCCCCCATCTAACCCCCTTCTAATCCTCTATTATCTCTAAGATAATGGAGAAGTTTCTAGAATTGGAGACTTCCCTCCAAGTCTCTATAAACCTCTATTTTTAGAGGTTTCCTAAGGAATTTAATATTCCTTGGATAATCTAGAGCCATTGATCTCAATTCTCCAAATTCAAATAATAACCCTTGATCTTCCCTCTTTTCCTTTATTTAACCAACCTCTCCCTCCACTCTCAAACCATCTATTGAGCTCATACCAAAATTATTACAAAATGATTAGTCAATCCATAATCAATAATCAAAGCATCCATTATCAAGCATCCAACATCAAGCTATCACTTTGTCAATCTGAGTCTAATCACATGCATTCAAATCCTAGAATGGAGGCATGAGAAGGTAAAGAGCATGGTAAGAATGTTCTACTAGTTTTAATTTATATTCTCTATCCTTTCCTATTGGTGCCATCAAGTTTTGAGTTTTACTGTCATTTTGATAATATTTGCTTGAGCTTGAAATTTGGTGAACACTCTTAAAAGATGATGCTCCTAACTCCATGACCCAATTTGGAAGTGTTAGATTTGATATATCTAATGGTTGTGCCTCTATTTATGTATCATTTTTAAGATCAGTCTTAGTGGCTAACTTAAGCATTGAATGCCAAATTATCTTGGACCAGCTTATATTACCTAGGTGTGGCATGTGATGCACAATGTAGACAGGTTTATTTTTAGAATCTTCCTTTATTTCCACCACTAATGTGGTCTACATTGTCCCTAATGAGGGAAATGGTGAACTCAATTGAGTAGAATAAGGTGCCACTTGAATTATGGGTTGGATACTGGTTGTGGAAGTAGAGATAGAGACTGAAGGAGAAGAGGTTGGAGCAATGGTTGACATAATGAAAATAGGACCAGTAGGTAATGATGACACATGAGTAAAAGTAGAGAAAACTAGAAATGACATAAGAGGAGAAAGGCCTAGGAGAGTAGTGAATAGAGCACCCTTACCTGATTGGTCACCACTAAAAGGTGCCTTTAATTTTAACCCTTGAAATCTCAATACTTTAGCTTTTTGTAGCTCCTCTTATTCCATGCCATGACTTGGCTTACCTTTAATTAAAGGTGGTGCTTGTCCACTTGTCACCTCTATGGACGGAGTCTATGGCCTTTCTACCTTAGATTTTCTTTGATAAGAAAATATTTTCCTCTCAACTTAAGGATCAATCACTTATTGGTTAGGAAGGGAAAGATTCATAGTGAAGTTTATGGCCATTGAAGCCACCATAGTAAGTGCCATCTCTTCCTCATTAGAGAAGTCCAAGTATATGATTTATGTTTCTTCCCCAATAGTGTTATCCTTCTCTTACATTAGTTCTTGTGCTAGTTATTTTTTACCATTCCTTAATTCAATAGTAGATGTTTGAATTTGAGGAGTCTATTCTTCCTCTTGATGAGCAATAACTGATTTTTTTGCTATCACTTTCTCTTGCTCTTGGTCTCCGATAGTTGATGTTTCCCCTACCACATGATCTTATTCTTATTGAGTTATCATCATAGTAGGTTGATGTTGGGGGTCTGATATTTATTTTTGTGGCTACTGGTAAGGTTTAACACTTTAGAAATTATATAATGTCCATCCCCCTAGTGGTGGGATCCTAAATTTGGCTTACCCAAGTATAAGGGAGTGATCTTCTTGTATTACCCTTGGTAAGTCCTCACCTAGGCCAATAGTCTCAACCCTTTACTTGAATTCATCATATTTTGCGTTAAGGAATAAGAAGTCATGATTGAAATGTTCATGCTTATAAGGGATGCCAATATTATGAACCTTTTTCTGCACTCTCTTGTGTGGGTCCCAATCACTGTGGGGCATAGTAGCCAAAGTATAAACCTTCCTTACATTACGAGCCTCTTTAAAATGCCTTATATATGTGTATTTCATTCTCCCAATTATGAGATGGAAGCTATATAATGTACTCCTATACTCTTGGTCAAGTCTTCATCTATCCCATTCCATAATTAGAAGGTAATCTCTTGCTTGGCAACTTTATCTGGGACAAATTTGGCGAGATGAAGAAGGTCTATCTTATTCCCAATTAGCATGATGATAGTGTTGTCTGGGTATAGCCAATAATCACCCAAATTCATGAGTGTATTGGTGATGCTATTATATATATCCTAGATATTGGTTGGCCATGAATTTCCATCTAAACTTGTGGGTATATATCTTCTACAATTCTAGCAATGTTCCTCACATAAGCATAAATGTGGACAAAAGAGTATAAGTCACATATTCTATTCTTGATGTAGTCATGGTTTGGATTCCATAGAGATCCATTATGTCTATAGATAATCCCCATAATTTCATCTAAAAGATATGACATCATGTATAAGTTACCACCTTAAGGGCTCTTATCTTTGTATAGTATCTATCATATAGGGGGGCACTAATAACGTCCCCCAATGCATAGGTGTGCTCTAAAGTGATGAGTAGGTCAAGTAGAGCTACCCATTATATATGGAGGAAATTAATGATTGGGAGGCCAAGTAGTAAATTTAAAAATTTCATGCTGATATGAATTCTCTTTTCAATCTAAGTGATGGGTATGGGGTTCTTGGTCGTTTCCTTGAGCATGAAGGTCTCCCCTGGAAGAAGCCATTTCCTCACAACTTATTATGCATCATTATTTTTCCTCCAAGTAACCACACCATGAAAATCAAATGTAATGTCTAGAATTGGCAAGCATAAATACCTCATAAATGCATCTTCTAATATGTATGCAAGGACTATATTATTATTGACATAGTGTAGATAACCACCATCTGTAATTCTTCCTTCAAAGAATAAGTCTCACAACAAGTCAATACATGGCATGAATTCTAGATTGACATCTTCATAGTGGATTTCCTAGAATTTGAATGGAAATAATTTAGCTACAACTTGTTTTTCCTTTATTGAGATGTCTTCCTCACATGCAAATAGGTCAACATTTTCTATGACCTCCCATAGAGTTGAGTAACTGGTGTGGAGATCATCGAACACTATTGCATCAAAAATTATGTTTAGGTATTCTATGGAATCCTTAATGGAGAACCTGGATGGTGGTGAATGAATAGCTGTTGGTTCAAAATTAGATATAATTCTCTTGACCAAAATGATCAAGGAGAGTTACCATAGACATGTACCTTGTACTTCATTTAAATGTCAACCCAAGGATGTAGACTTGATAGGATGACATCACTATATGTGTACACTCAATATTATAATTTGACCTTCTACTAATTATTATCTAAGATATTGAAGTCATGCAGTAAATGAAATGATGGAAATAAAACATACATAAAATACTATGAAATAAATCTAAGCAATAATGTAAATCACATAATTTAGAAATGAAACACATAATGCATAAATAAATCAAATAACATGCTTAGCTAATTAAATAGGTTGGATTGTTACTACAGACTTCCAAAGGGGGCCCTTCCTCCTTGTGACTTCAGCTTCAATCCTTCCTCTCACAACACTAAATTGAGCTCAAAAATATTTGTTCATATTAATAAAAAATGTAGTAATGAATTACTATAGCAAATTACAATAAAAAGTTCTTGACAAAATGTACTTCTAATAATCTCTAATCAACATCTAATATATCTCAACTCTGCTGTTACACATATATATACCACATAGGATATTTTTTTTATATAAAATAATATATATTTTAATCTAATAAACATTCAACTTAGGATAACCAAAATTGGCTCCTTTTGCTAAAGTCATCTTTCATGTCAATTCTATGACATTATTGTAAGACAAACAAAAATATTTCAGTCTATAACCACTTCCTTATTAGGATCCATGGAGGTTATAGTTATTTCTACAAGTCATTTGAAAGAGGAATCAAAATCTGTTCATTCATGGCTTTGGTCATGCAGTGGCTGCATGATAGTCTGTGTAATAATATTCCTTTGCTATAGGATGTTCTATGCGATATACCTATTTCTCCAAAACATCCTTAAAACACATTATAGAAAAAGCATCCTAAAGTAATAAATGACTATCATATTTTTAATTCCAATACATAATTCTAACTATTCAAAGAGTATAGAAACATAATGGTATTTATAGGTTTATGGTAATATTAAGGAAGAATTTTTTTGGGAAAGCATTCAAAAGCATGGTAAACAAGTGTGATAGATGAGGATAAAAATAAGACATTTCTGGGGCTCATCACACCCCCCAACTTAAGATCTTGCTCAACCATGAGAAACAAACTTATTCATTCCCATTTCACAAAGAAATCTAAAATTCATGGGATCTATAACACCACTAGCAAGGTGAGCATAAAATCCACACCTTTGTTCCTACAGTTGCCAAATTTTGACCTCTTTAGCTTCATCTAATGGGGCCTTATCCTACCAATATGGAATAGGATACCAAAATAGAGGGGGCTGGAATTTAATGTTCAACAATTGAGATCCCATTTCACCTACAAGAAGAATATATTTTATGATCCTATTAAATACTACATTTAAGTTTAAAGGGGAATATGGCTCTTTTTTTTTCGGTGCAGGAGTGAGCTCATTCCATCATTCAATATAGGACTCTTTGGCTATAGGACCAACATAAGTTCTCAATCCTAAATAAAAATATTGGGATTCATCATAATTTTTCACAAACTAGGCTCTGACTTCTTTTTTTAACATGATATTATCCCATTTAGTCAATACAACATCAGGTGTCATTGATTCTTTCCTAATAAGCAACTAGATTTCATTCTCCTTTTTCTAATATTTAGATGCTTCTCTTCCTCTTCTTTGATCATTCAACAAATATGATGAAAATGCATTTAGTTAGACATATCCAACATATAGATTAGGGTTTCACTCTTTGTCATAAGAGACAATATAATTGTGAAGGCAGAACTCGTACAATTGTGTTTGTTCTTCCTGTGAACTTTATTTATAGATAGAAAAGGAGTGGGGATCAATGACTTCATAAGGCATGTCATAATAAATTCTCATAAATTTGAACTTATGCCATTGATCCTTAAGTTATACTGAATAAACTCTTGTAGGAGGCCTACAGTCAAGGATCTCTTGGGTAAGACCAACCATATTTTCAATTTTCTACTTTAGTTTGGATATTCTCTCTTCCTTCAACTTTATCTTTTCTTAATTCCTTCAAAATTTTAGACTGACTATCCATCCAATTCATCAATTTAGAAAATATTACAAATGAGGAATGATACTTGACTTCTTGGGTGGTTTTAGGTTCTTCTTATTGATTTACCTCAACAAAAGGTTGTGAAATAATGACTGTAGGATAATCTTCAGTAGAGGGCTAAAGCTAAAAAGCTACTAAAACAAGTGCATCTAGTCCTCCTCTAGACTGATCCTATATCTTCTTTCTTAGTTACTTAATTTCTTATAGGGATTTTTCTAGAGTGGGAAATTCCATTTATACAGTAGGTTTCTCTATTTATTCAGTGTCCTCTTGCATTGGTTTTTCATGCAACTCTTCAAGACTATGTGCTACTTTTTCTACCTCCTGATTCTATTTTAGACAACATTCTCCCTTTTTTGTTTCAACCTCTATAGATTTATCATGACTAGCAGTCTGTTCTCCAAATTCTTCATCAATTTCAATAATAGAAGGTTTAGTTCTCATTTTCCTTCTCAATCTATGAGATATGCGAGGAGTAGAGGTTACCTTGGCCTTTTTGGGAGAAGGTGGAATTTCCTCCTCAGACTCCTCTAAATTAGGATGGAGAATGAGTTTCTTCCTTTTTAGTCTAGATTCCCTAGTTATGGAAGTCCTTTCTTCAATCTTTATTGTAGGTTCTTGTGTGGCTGTAAGAAGGTCTCCTTCTACAAGTTCTTGTGGGGTTACAAGAAGCTTTTGTGCTGTAGGTTCTTATGGAGCTATAAGAAGGGATTATTCTAATCTCTATTCTTCTACCTCCAATTCCTTTTCTATTTCATTTCATTCTCTATCACTTTTTGCATTTTTTGGTATTTGGAGAAATTCTTCCCAACTTATGTTGGTTCTAGTCCTTTGTAAACAGTCTTAAATAATCAACTGGATTAAAAAATGATGAGAGAGAGCTTTGGAATTACCTTTTTGAAATGCCTCTAACATTTTTGTGATCATGTGGAATAATAAGTTGGGGATGTTTATTTCTATACCATGCTATAAATGATTCATGAACTTGACGTGAATGCCATGCAGCATGGAATACCTCCCCTCATAAGTGAAATATCTATAGATGAACTTAGTAGCTTTGACCCATCTTCTTGGTAAAGATAACCATGAAATGCCCTACTTTGAACTTTCTAAGATTTCATTTCCTCTGATGAATTTTCACCTCTCTACCTTGGCAACAAATTTTTCTTTCCATGTGTCTCCTATTCATACCAATCCCATTACTCTACTAATGATAGTATCTATCAGCTTTATATCCATTCCTCTTACTGTTGCTAGGTTGTTATTTAATGATCCAGTGAATTCTTCTATAATTATATTATCCAGGGCTTGTATCTTTTCAAAATACTATGCACATCCTATATTTTAGAATAGGGATAGGATGTTTGGGCTATTGGTTAAAGTAGTGATATCAAGTGGTTCATGTTTAAGCAAGTCCCCTCCCATATTGTGAGAAAAAATTTGAGTTACAAGTTATATTATTGCAACAAGTATTTTTTGGCTTTGGTGAAATGCTTGTGATTTTTTCTTTGAAAGTAAAATAATCCATTTAAATTATGGAAAATCTCCCACCCAACTTAAACCATCACTTGTCCTTGAGGGACAAAGCCAACATGCATAAAATGGCTCATGGTAATAGTAAAGGGTGGCAGTAGCAATATGTCAAAGGTCACATCAATCAATGAAAGAGAAGATATGGTGAGTTGATATAATAAGGAGAATATATGGTGATGCATTAATAACATTAGGTACAATCATCTTAGTAATAATTAAAATATATGATATGAATTAAATATAAAATAATTACATTGTTACTTGTAGGAATACCTTTCATTAATGTGCAAATGATGATTTGATGTGGCGGTCTTGGCATGTGTTATCATTTGATTGGGATTAAAATGATTTATGTAGGATGGAATGATAAGAATACATCCTATATCAAGAATTTTTTTCTATAGCAACAAGTTATATCCTATAGCAACAAGTTTTATCCTATAACAGTAAGTTTTAACCTATAACATCAAGTTTTATTCTACAGCATCAAGTTTTTCATCCTATAGCAAAGATGAAAATATATTTATGCTACAAGGGAATAAATTTGTAAGCAAAAACAATTTAAAAAAAAGTTTTATTGTAGTAGTGCCCTTTCTCTTTCTCTCTCTTTTTTTAATGAATGTCGATCAACTAGTGACCTAGTTTTCTAAGACAACATCCGTTAGCAATGCTTGAAGGTTTTCATTGCTGAATTTTTTTTAATTAAAAAAAAAAATTATAGTCCAAAATCAATTGGAATCAAAAAAATCTAGGAGGTAGGATTTTATTTAGCCTGAACCTAGCCATTGAGAATGGCTTATTCTTAGCTGCAGGAAAATTTTATTCCTCTTAGAAAATATTAGAGAATTGTTGACAAAAATACCCTTCAATTATAGGAAAAGGTTGATTTACTTCATGAAGAAGAGATGGATGTTGTTATTTAAGAAGTTGGAAAGTGAGAGTTTCCTTGGAAAATGGTTTCTTATATAGCTTGATCTTGTGGCCATTAACAAGTAGTTAGAACTAAATAAAGTCAATGGTCATGAGTTTTATAGCTCCATTAGCAAAAAATTGTTTTATCTTATAAGTCTCAAGCCATTTGGAATATAAATTTACTTTATGATCCTTATATTTAGAGTCTAAAAGGAGTGCCCAGTCATCAAGTTGAAAATTCTTAGTCTTAATGTTCCTATCATGCCAACCCACATGTTGTATTTGCACTATTTCAATGTGATGAAGTATTTCCTTTCTTAGTTCATCAAATGAATTTAGCTACATGATCCTATCTTGTTGATATTGGGAAAGATAAGGGCCCAAATTAAGTGTTTTCCTTAATTTTTTATGTTCAAACTCAATGGGTATAATAGTATTTTTACCATAAAGTAGTTTATATAGAGTGAAACCAGTTGTGGTTTTCTAGGTGATTCTATAAGCGTAGACTACTTTTAGAAGATGAGTTGACCAATATTTTTTATGCAACTTGACAGTCTTAGTGAGGGTATTTTCCAATTATTTTTTTATCACTTCCACCTAACCATTTGACTGAGGATGGTAAGGGATAGACTTTTTGTATCTAATTTCATATTATTTGACCAAGGTAGCTGTGAGGTCTAATGTGAACTATGGTCCTTGGTTTGTGACTATTTATCTTGGTACTCCATAGTGGGTGAAGATTTATTCATAGAGAAAATCAAATAATTTCTTATCTTGGGCATGGGTTAAGGTTGTGACCTCTACCCATATTGTGACATAATCAGTGCACACCATTATATATTCCTTATTGTTAGATTTAGGATCAACGGGACCTACAAAATATAATCCCCATTTTTCAAAGGGTTCTAGAACTAGTTGTGGCTATAATGGAATTTCATCAGAGTGAGTAGGTTTTCCCATATATTAGCATTGATCACATTTTTGAGTATAAATCATGGAATCCTTATGCAAAGAAGGACAATAGTATCTAGTAGTAAGTATTTTCATAGCAATTCATTTGGTAGAAAAATGACCCCCATAGGGTTCATTATGACAGGCTCTGAGAATGTCATAAGATTCATCTTCTTGGATACATCTTATCATAACTGAATCTAGTCCAGTGATAAAGAGATATCCTACAATCCAGGAATAATGTCTGCTCTTTTGGATTAGATGTTGTTTATCCCTAGGTGAGAAATGTTGTGGTAGTGATCCTACAACAAGATAGCTAAAAATATGTGTAAACCAAGGAGATTGAATTGTTACAACAAATAAATGTTCATCAAGAAAAGAATCATCAATAATAAGATTGTGCTCATCATTTTACAATTGAGATAAGAAATTTGCCACTATATTATCCTTACCTGGTCTATCCACAATGGTAATATCAAACTCCTATAGAAAAAGAAACCAATGAATTATCCTACCTATTGTAGTAGGTTTGTTCATTAAATACCTAATTACTGCATGATCTATGTGGATGAATATTTGGTAACCTGTAATGTAGTGTCAAAATTTATTGATGGCATAAACAATGGTAAGAAGTTCTTTCTATGTTATAGTGTAGTTAAGTTTAGCCCCTTGAAGATTCTTGCTGATAAAATAGATTGCATAACTCAGGGATTCATGTTTTTGGCCAAGGAAAAATCCTAAATGGGTGTCAGATGCATTTGTGTGGATGTGAAAAGGATTCTTCCAATTAGGCCCTCTCGAAATTATTGTGAGGTGTTTGAATTGCTGAAAGGTAGTTTGACAATTATTAGTCCAAGCAAATTCAACATTATTAGTAAGTAATCAAAATAATGGGATGGAAATTTTACTATAATCTTTGATGAATCATCTATAATAACCAACATGTCCTAAAAATATTTTAACATCTTTCTACTTCTTGGGTGTGGGTAGATCCTTAATGATACTTATCTTCGTTAGATCAACTTGAATTCTAGTAGGGGATATGTGATGCCTCAACACAATCCCTTTAGTCATAATCATGTAATAATTTTCATTTCTCAAAGATAATTGGTGGTCTTAGTAACATTGAAAAACTTTCTTTAGGTTGGTGATCATTTCTTCAAATGTCTACCCATAGATAGTGAAATCATCCATATAGATTTCAACATAGTTGTGAGAGAGATAAAAAAATATGCTCAAAACAACCCTTTGAAAAGTAGTTAGGGAATTGTAAAGGCCAAATGGTAAGATGACATAGGCATAAGTTCCCTAAGGGCAAGTAAAAGTGGTTTTATCTTGGTCTTGTGGAGCAATTCATATTTTATTATAACCACTATAGTCATCTAGGAAGGAAAAGTACTTTTTCCTTGCTAATGTGTCCAACACTTGATCAAGGAATGGAAGGGAAAAGTGATCCTTCTTAGTAGAAATATTTAATTTTTGGTAGTCAACACAAATATGCCATTTGACCCTTTCTTTGGGATAATGACCAGGAGAGAGACCCATTGGCTATCAAAAATAGGATAAACAAATCTTACATCCAAGAGATTTTGTAACTCAGTTTTGACAAAATCTTTAATTATAGGATTCATTTGTCATTGGGGTTGGTGAATAGGTTTGCATTCTTCTTTAATGTAGATGTGATGCATGCATAAATATCCCTGGGTATTCCTCTCATGTCATGGTAATCCTAAGAAAATTTTGTTGTGTGCTTTCTCAGCATTTTAAGTAACTAAATTTCTTTCTAGGGTGTTAAGGAGTTGAGAGGTTTATTTGGTAGAATGTCTACTTGCTTTTTTGAAGAAAGCATGGTTTCTGCATTGGTGATCAAAGAAGCATAACTGCATTGATGGGGAAGCAATTAATGGAATGTCCAAATGTCTCTTTTGGTTTCATCAAAATCATTCTTAGGAATGGTATTATCAAGAGGGCATGGTGTACATTCCAACATGTTGGTGGCTACATGATCCTACTAATAGGTGTTTTATAGGATACTAGTAAGGATAGCGTCTTCTTTTTGTGCCTCTAGAGTTTGACTCTAGTCAATTATGTAGAGAGTCTATAAGGAGACAACTTCCTCAAAGTCATTAATCCAAGGAGTCGGGCCATTATTTTGGGAAGGCTGAGCTAGTGGATATAGAACCAATTTCTTGGTGTCATTCATGTTGGAAATTAGCATTTTTCTTGACCTACAATCAATAAAAGCATCAGTGGTGGCCAACCATGGGTTGCCAAGAATGGGAGGATAAATATCAAGATACTTTTGGTTGTAAGACAATAAATTATATTAGATATAGCCAAGAGTCCATAGTGATAACAAGGTCCTCAACAATCCCCTTAGGTTTAATAGTTGATCTGTCAGACATTTAGAGGATGGTGTGTGTTGGATAGAGAGTTGTAATTTTTAGTTGTTTCATGGTCTCTATGGTCATCACATTGATGGATGTGCCCAAATCAATTAAAGTATTAGAGATGGGTTGGCCATGGATGCTAACATTAACTATAAGACTTCCGGGATTAGAATATTTTAGGGGAACTATGTTTCCCAACATAATATCTACTAGTTGGCCAATGACCTAGACCATTTCAAGATCCTTCTGTCTTTCCAAAAAATTTTAAACATAACTCTCTAATAACTATATTGTAGCTATGAACATCCTTTATTGCTTGAAAGAGTGGGATTTTTATGCATGCATTCTTAAGTTTTCCTAAGATATTAAATTCAAGCTCTGGTTTAGGATGTGATATGCTCAATCTCTCTAAAAAAAGAGGATTATTAGTTTATTTTTAATTTTTGAATGGACTTGGCTCAAGATTGCCCATGGGTGGTTGTGGATTAGCATGGAGTGGGACTGGTTAAAAGTGTTTTGTGATTATGGGTGAGGTGGGTTGTAGAAGAACATGACCTGAGTGAAGTTGAACATGATTAATATCCAAGGTTTATATTGAATATTGCATTATTTTAGTGTATTGTGTTGGTTGAACCAGCTTATTAGTAGGATTGGGGATGGGTTGGATGAGTAATTGAGTGGCTCAAATAGGTTGATGAGGATTTGGAATTATGGCATGTTATTTTTGTGGTTGTTACATTTGCTGGAGAAATCCTTAATTACCTCTCCATTGTTGTTGCCATGGATTAGAGGGATATAACCATTACTAGTTTTGAAATTGCCTAGGTTGAGCTTTTTGTCCATTTTATTGCATCCATAACTAATTTTAGGGTAGCTACCAACTTGTTTGAGACCAATTTTGATTGGGTATATTCATCCAAGAACCATATTGAGGATTATTTAAGAATTAAGAATTTGTAAAAATATAGTTTGATGGCATACATGGTCTTTGTACCCATGGTTTCTATTGAGTCATGAAAAACACTTGATTATCATCTTCTCCTATAGCATACAGCTCCACTATCTCAAGATTCTCCTTGGTTATGTTGGCTATCTGAGATTTCACTTTGCATACATCAACCACTATTTTTTTAACTTTTTGTCCACCTTGCCTGCATAGGGTTTGTAATATGGGGTTTTTCAAAATTTTCCACTAGCCTACTTGAAAAAATGGAAATTTAACCTATGAAATCAATAAATATTTAATCTAAATAACAACAAGATTTGAAAATAAAAATAATAAACATTCATAAATAATTGATATCAAGATTGAAGATTATAAGTGTGTGACACCCTTCCCTGACAATGGCACCAAAAATAACTAGCAGTTGATTCACAATCAAATATACTTCTCTTGACCAAAATGAACAAGATGAGTTACCATATTCTTGCACCTTTTAATTAATTTAAATTTCGATCTAAGGATGTAGATTTGATAGGATGACATCACTGTATGTGCACACTCAATCTTCTAATTTGACCTTCTGCTAATTGTTATCTAAGATGTTGACGTCATGCAGTAAATGAAATGATATAAATAAAACATGTAAAAAATACTATGAAATAAATGCTTATGTATTGGAAGCTTCCTTATACAAATCTAAGAAAGAATGTAAATCACATAGTTTATAAATGAAGCACATAATGCATAAGGAAATCAAATAACATACTTAAATAATTAAATGGATTGGATTATTGTTGTAGACTTCCAAAGGGGGGCCCTTCCTCCTTTCGACTTTAGCTTCAATCCTTCCTCTCACAACACTAAATTTAACTCAAAAATAATTTTTTCATATTATTAAAAAATGTAGCAATAAATTGTTGCAAGAAATTACAATAACAAGTGCTTGAAAAAATGTACTTCTGATAATCTCTAATCAACATATACTATATCTCAACTCTGTTGTTACACACACACACACACACACACACACACACACACACACACATCACAGGGGATATTATTTTATACAAAACAATATATATATATTCTAATATAAGAAACTTCAACTTAAGATACCTAAAATTGGCTCCTTTTGCTAAAGTCATATTTCATGTGAATTCTATGACATTGTTATAGGACAAACAAAACTGTTTCAGTCTTCAATCACTATCTTATTGGGATCCATGGAGGTTATAGTTTTTTATATGAATTAATTTAAATAAGAATCACAATCTTTTCATTCATGGCTTTGGTTATGCAGTGGCTACAAGATAGTTTGTGTAATGAGATTCCTTTGCTATAGGATGTTCTGTGTGATATACCTATTTATCCAAAACATCCTTAAAACACATTATAGGAAAAATGTCTTAAAGCAATAGATGACTATCATATATTTAATTCCAATACATAATTCTAACTATTTAAAGAGTATAGAAACATAATTCTATTTATAGGTTTATGGAAATATTAAGGAAGGAACTTATGGGAAAACATTCAAAAGCATGGTAAACAAGTGATATATGAGGACACGAACAGGACATTTTTAGGGTTCATTAGTAGAGATCCCTTATATGTCCTAGATGAAGATGCCATTATTTGTCCTTAATGCTAATGTGATTTGAACTTTTGAAAATGGTGGCCTGAAACTTTGTTATGCAAATTGCATATTTTTTTAGACGCAGCTAGGGATTTTGAAATCACAAAAGGTTATGTGCCTTAGATCTCTTGAAAATCAAATAAGTTGAATCTTACTAGGGGCTTAATGTTATATCTTTCTACATTCATTCCATTTTATGTAAGATTAATCACCAATATCTATGATCTTGTCACCTTCATTAATTCAAACTTGACCACCTAAACCTAGTGGGAATGCCATATAGGATTCTTACGCATTAAGGGTCCATAGTGATACTTATTATTTTTGACACTTGTCACTCTATGGTTTAGTCAAGGTATATATTTGTATTCGGGTCAAATTATGCGATATGGTGAGCCTAGGGTTTTGAACAAAAGACCTTGAAGACCACAATATTCTTTAGAGATTCATTAAGTAATATTTGTTGGGGAAAGTCATTGAAGAGAAATTTCTTGACCAAAAGGCTTTAATTGAAATTTGCCAAAGTGAAATTTCCTTAAAACCAAGTGTTCTTCAAGAAGATTTTTGTTTAAGAAGATGTCATCGAGGGGGAAGTTCCTGACTAGAACCTTCTAAATGAAAGCTATCGAAGGGAAAGTTTTTGAAGGCCAAAACCTTTCAAAGACCAAGTCTCTAAAGTAAAGTTACCACAAAAAAAGGTGTTGGACAAAATTATACAAAAGAAAGTTACCGATCGAAAAGTTATCGACTAAAGTGTTACCAATTGAAATAAAATATAAAGAAAAAGTTTCTCGAAGACCAAAAACCTTCCAACTAAAAAGTTCCCAAAGACCAAAATGTCGAAGATTGAAAATGTACTTAGTATCAAATAAGATGAATCCAAATATTTAAATCTGAATACCTGTCATACATAACAAACTTACCAAAATTTATATTAATATATTAGTTCCAATAAGTTATTCTAATAAAAAAAAGGGTATAATGAGAGATTCAATGAAACCAAAGTGTGCTTTAATGCTAAAAAGTGTTCAACTTATATAGATACACATACATATCTTGAATGATGAATAAACCTTGGATTTTATTTAGAAAATGGGTCCCCTCTTACTATTAGAGATCTATATTGCACCTTATCTAGAGGCAAGAATGTTCAGGGCCTACTTCCAAACCTAGCTCATCATGGGACTGACCCCAGGCTATGGGTGTCTTTTAATAAGGTTAGACCTCTTTATTTTTAAAGAGGCTAGCTCCTATGATGCGTCATTTTAGCTTTGTCTCACTACTAGAACCTACTAATGACCAAGGAGAGAGAGAGAGAGAGAGAGAGAGAGAGAGAGAGAGAGAGAGAGAGAGAGAGAGAGAGAGAGAGAGATAGGAGAGAGAGAGAGAGAGAGAGAGAGAGAGAGAGAGAGAGAGAGAGAGAGAGAGAGAGAGAGAGAGAGAGAGAGAGAGAGAGAGAGAGAGAGAGAGAGAGAGAGAGAGAGAGAGAGAGAGAGAGAGAGAGACCTCAGCTAACAATAATGATGCACTTAAATTATGGGTTGATCCAACCTTCTTGACTATTAAACACTAATGAAATAATCACAAGAGTAGATCTAGGATTCCAAATATCTATCATATATTAGTGTTTCATGAAGAGGTTCATCAAATGATCTAAGCTGAGGGAAATGATGGAGAGGTCTAGAGTAAGACACTAACCAATCACATTATCCACATGCAAGCTTCAATCAAGATATGTAGAACACTAAATATGACATGCATAATAAGATGAACTAGTAACTAGTTGAGATCATAATTTGACACGGGATAAACCTCTAACACATATGAAAATATGACATGTACTCATTATACTAGAATAATGAAATCTAAAAAAATATTTTATTCATCTCAATAGGTTACAAGCTCCATCTTGGTAGAGTTTAGTCATGCCTAGGAGAGGGAGTAGAGAAAGTATAGAGAGTATCCATTTTTTAGCTCAAAAGCCTCTATATATAATATAAAAAAGAAAGAGAGATGGGAATAATGCATTAGAGAGTTGATGAAAGTACTCAAGATTAGGAAGTGAGGTGGCAACACTTATTTCTTTCTATTTATGTGCCTTGATCAACCTAATGGATCTCTTGTTATCTCAATAATCCTCAAGCTCCTCTTTTTGGCTAAGAGATCCCACTAGAAGACAAGGGATTGCTATGTATAGTGCCAAAGTTTATTTTATTGGAAACAATGCCCTTAACTACTTATCTAACTACCAGCTTGCCATGTTGGGACCCTAAGTCCACTTGATGTGCTTACGAGGATTAAATCCCCAAATCCTGATACTAAAAATCAAGCCTTGATTGAATGGTAGTTTATACCTACTTTATCGATGATGGAGCCATGTGGATAGATGAAGCCCTTTTACATTAACCACATATATGTTCTATTTCCATGTTTGGATCATAGGTCCCACCCATAAATGAAAAACCAATCTAAGGTCATTAGTTTTCCCATAGTTATCCATATTAATGAAGACTTATAGACCATATCCTCTTTTGGATGCCCATTAGGTCTGAAAAGATCCATCAGTCTTTGCAAGAGTCGAGAGTTCATCAAACCTAGTTCCTTCTTTAGAAATGGTGAACACAGTCACAAGAATGAATTTTGGAAGTTATAAAAATGTCAAACCAGAGGTCCATATTAATGTCTAATGGTAGTCCTTTATACTCCTTATACTTGACTACATCATATTGATCTATCTATGGCATTTGAAAGAGATTCAATAGAATTAGGATAACCCTACACATGATGAACTTAGTGAAATTTTATTGAGGAGCCAACTTTACATTCATAACTTCTACTGTGCTTCAATGGATGACCTGAAACTTAGCATGTAGTAACTAGGTACCAAGCTGAACAAACCCATGTGATCACTTTTTCCTAAGACTACCACACATGTGAGATATGACCTCATCAATATGCTCATTTGGATTTATTTGAGCTTCTTAAAAAATGGCTATGGAAACTTAGCAGATTTTGCTTGAGATGCCAACTTTGGATATTCATATCTTTTGATGTGCTTCGATGGATGACCATAAAATTGGTGCATATGTTCATGGGATTAATGTGAATAGACCCATATGACCAACTATCCATAAATCATCCACACATGGAAATTATGACATCAACAAAGTGCCTATTTAGAATTTCTACCACTAACCTCAAAACGTCTATATGAACATAATGAAGACCCAAATGAAAACCATGCACTTCCATACTCATTCTAAGTACTCTTAACATCTTATAAGACCTCTTCAACACTGTCCATCTGATCATTTATTATTAATGCGATCCTTATGGGTACAACTTGGTATGTGGGCTAAAGATGGTCAACATCTTTGGTGACTCACAGGGGTTTCATGCTTGTCTATGCAAAAGAACCCAGACCATGTGATTGGTCTAGTCCATTGGGCATGGATTCTCTTCTTGGATCTAACATATTGAATTGGTGCCAATCTTGGTTGCCAATATTGCTCTAACCTCTCTTGAAAAAAAACAAGGATCAAAAGGAGAAACAAATAAGATAGAGTGCCCAAAGCACTTATTGAAATGAAACTAACCTACAACAAAACATAGATAAAAAATAAAAGTACTAGAAAACAATACTTATAGGAAAGCATGAAAAATATTCTAATATGTACATGGATTCAATCTACAAGTATTCTCCACCTAGGTCAAATGGGAAACTATTTTTTGCACCTTGGATCTTTGAAGCATACTTGACTTTTCTTGACATCTCTCTTCTGTAGCTATGAATAATTGGATGCTCATGTATTTTTGGGGGAGCGATTGGTCCCTCTACTACCAATTTTAGGTGCATGTATTTTAGACATGAGTCTAAGACCTAATCATATTGCTTCCAAATTTATGGACTTTGTAGGAATAACTTCAGTTCTTCCTCATTCTTGAATTGATGATCGTGAACATGTAGACCAGCTTGATGTGTCTCCTTTGACATATCTATAAGGTTGAATTCTAAGGGAGATGAACCTAATATTTTGAATTCTTAAGGCCATTTTAGCTCATTC
This sequence comes from Torreya grandis, assembly GCA_037957365.1. Taxonomy (NCBI): domain Eukaryota; kingdom Viridiplantae; phylum Streptophyta; class Pinopsida; order Cupressales; family Taxaceae; genus Torreya; species Torreya grandis. Next base: position 1,893,331 of record JARHVA010000525.1, read on the forward strand.
TTAGCTTCCAAGAGTATATATATATATATATATATATATATATATATATATGTATATGTATATGTCTTAATTTGAGGAGAAAAGTTGATAAGCATGTTTGAAAAGTTTAAACATGTCATCTCTTAAGATAAAAACTACCTCTTGTTTGATGATAACACTCTTATTATCCTATAATGGACCACATTCAAGTAAATAAAAACCTAAATGAAAGATATCAAACAAATTAGAAGATTTGTTCTCATGAAGCTACAATTTAATTGGAACCTTTTCAAATTGAATTTCAAAATCAAGCATGTCAATTTATTGAGCATAAACGTGTGGCTACAAGCCTTCTTTTAACATCTCACATTGGTCAATCAACACTGCTTCATTTTAAATATCAAGTTGATGACTGAACATGCTCTCAATTTTAGCTTGTTTTTCATGTATAAGCTATTATCCTTCATGATAAATGGAAGATTTTATGTTATCAATGAACTCTTGGAAAACATCATCAACTTGTCCAATAGGGAAATCCTTCTCTTGTACATAAACAAATTCTTCCTCATGTACTTGTTCTTGTATTTATATCTCAACCTCTACCTCAAATTTCTCTTGCACTTGTTCCATCTTTGCATCATCGTGGAAAATTGAAGCATGTTTGTCCTTGCCAAGAGGTATCCCAATCATGATTTCCTCTTCTTGGTCACTAAAGTCACCTTCATTTCTTGCTTCTTTAGCTGTATCTTCCTGGTTTGTCTCATAGAGGAGAAGCTCTTTCTCAATGAGTGGCATAACAAATCATTGAAAGTGCTCAACAATTTGAGAAAGGTTCAAATAAGTTACCATAGGTACTTAATTTTGATCCTAAAGTTGCTCTTCTTAGATCACCTTCACCTCCTCTTCCTATTTATTTACCTCTTGAATGGCTCTCCATGAAGGAAATGCTCTGGGATTTTGAGGGGAAAGGAGTGGAGGTTGCATGGTCTCTTGCTTGACTTCCATAATCACCACTTCCCCCTTTTGTCTAGTGCTTTAAATGGATTTACAAGATGTAAATGACCTATATTCTTGAAGAGGGGAGGGATGAGATTAAGTGACCTTGGAATTGATTGACTACATGATTTGGTTCCACGATGGAAAAGATAGAGGTTCCCCTTCAACTTTATGATTATGGTTCTTGTCCTCTTTCCTTGTCTTTAGATCCAACTCCCTAATCTAATTATCAATATTCTCTTGAAATATCTTCTCTTTAAGGTTTTTAGTGGCTTCATGAAGAAAAAGAACACAAGAAGGCTCTTTAGGAGAGATGAGAGGGGTTTACAAAGGTTCAGATCCTTCTTTAACTTGGGTTTTCAAATCTAGATTTGTCTTACTTTGCCTACCTCATGAATTCACCACTTGGTTCCAACTTGGAACCTTGAAGGATTTCATAAGGGGTTCTTGAATAAGGATGGATTCTTGGAACCTAACAACAAGTTGTTCCATAACAATCTCGTTCTTTCTTTGATAGTTCTCTTGGGACACTTGGGATGGTCTCTTGAGGAGGAATTAGTGGAACATAAGAAGGCTAAGGTGGTGTGTATGTAGGCACATGAGATTGGTAAGGTTAGACCTAATGTTCCTCAAGGTCTTTTAGCTTTTCCTAAATTTTTTGAATGTAACCACCTACATCCATCATGTGACCTATGATATTGTCCCAATTTGCTCTCTCAATAGGTGTCCAATCTTCTTTTATTTACTATGATGATTCACTCACATGATGAATCAAGTGAGTAGGGACATCTTGGCCATAATAATTTTTTGAACACAATTATAGTGCATGCTTGTTAAGGCTTATTGAAGTCTGCTTAAGTATGGGTATATATAGCTCATGATAGGGTTGATGAGAAGCAATATTATGATGGGATTGCTATTTATATGTAGGATCAGGGAAATATTCTAGTATATATGACTAAAATAGGTCCTCATGTTTTTGGTGAGGATCATGAGGAAGGTAAGAGATATTCACTTGATAATAAGGATCATGAGAAACTTGCCAAGGTTCCTCATAACTTTGACATAACTCTTGGTAGGGTTGATTAGACTCATATGGATCATGAGGATCATATTGGGGCTACTAATAAGGAGGTGGATAATATGATTATTCACCATAACTATTCATATTGACCTCATATGTCAAATGGGATGTAAGAATTGACTAACATTTTCAATGAGACATACCTGGTCTACTCATAACCAAAAGCTTAGATTCAGAGTCACCATTAGTGCTAATGTGCTTGCTTTCAAAAGTTGATTAGAGGAAAGACACACCAAGATCTTTCCACTCTTTTAGACCTAGTACCACTAGGCATGCTAGAACTATTAAAGATCTAGATTTTACCCTAGCTAGAGGCAAGAATGTTTAGGTCCTACTTCCAAACCTAGCTCAACATGGGACTGACCTAAGGCTATGGGTATCCTATAATGGGGTCAGACCTCTAGGATTTTTAATGAAGCTAGCTCCTTTGATACATAATTTTACCTCATTCCGACTACTAAAACCTACTAATTACCAAGGAAAGGGGGGGAGAGAGAGAGAAAAATGAAAGGGAAATCTAAGCTAATAATGGTGATGCACCTAAATTATGGGTTGATACACCCTACTTGACTCTTAAACACTACTGAAACAAGCACAAGAGTAGATCTAGGATTACAAATATCTATCATACATTATTTTTTCATGAAGAGGTTTACCAAATGATCTAAGCTAAGGGAAATGATGGAGAGGTCTATAGTAAGACACTAACCAGTCATAGTATCCACATGTAGGCTTCAACCAAGAGATGTAGATCAGTAAACATGACCTGCATAACAAGATGAACTAATAACTTGGTGAGATCATAATTTGATAAGGGAGAAACATCTAACACATATAAAAATCTAACATGTACACACTATATCTGAATAATGAAATATAATAGTCTTGTATTCATCTCAAGAGTTTAAAAACTCCATCTTGGTAGAGTTTGGTCATGCCCAACAGAGGGAGTAGAGAAAATACAAAGAGGATCCATTTATAGGATTGAAAGCCTCTATATATAGTAGAAAAAATAGAAAAAAAGACGGGAATAATACATTGGAGAGTAGAGGAAAGTCCTCAAGATCAAGAAGTTAGGTGGTAACACTTGATTGCTTTCTATTTGCATGCCTTGATCAACCTAATGGATCTCCTATTATCTCAATAATCCTCAAGCTCCTATCATTGGTTAAGAGATCCCACTAGAAGACAAAGCCTTTCTATTCATAGTTCCAAAGTCTGTTTTAATAGAAAAAATACCCTTAACTATTTCTCCAACTACCATCTTTCCACCTTGGGACCCTAAGTCCACTTGACATGCTTATGAGGATCAAATCCTAAAATCTTGATACTGATAATAATGCCATACCTTGAATGGTGGTTTGTACCTACTTTATCAGTGATGGAGCCACATGGATAGATGAAAACCTTTTGCATTAACCACATATCTACTCCATTTCCATGTTTGGATCATAGGTCCCACCCATAGATGGAAAACCAATCTAAGGTCATTGGTTTTTTGATAGTTGTCCATATTAATGTAGACCTACAGACCATAACCTCTTTTGGACCACCATTAGGTATAAAAAGATCCATTAGTCTTTGTATGAGTTGAGAGTTCATCATACCTAGGTCCTTCTTTATAAATGGTAAACATAGTCACAAGAATGAATCTTATAAGCCATAAAAATGTCTAACCAGAGGTTTATATTAATATATAATGCTAGTCCTTTATATTTATTATACCTGATTGCATCATATTGGCCACTCCATGGTGTTAGAATGAGCTTTAACAATGTCAGGATGAACATACAAAACCTTGTTACCCTTGGTCAAAAATGGCCTCTCAACCTATATTGAACACCCTAGGCTAGCCTTTGATCTAATTAGCCATCAAAATCCAACTCAGCTTGATGACATATTAACTTATCTCACTCCATTGATTTTGATCTATATGAATGCCTAGTAGTCATCAATCCTCTTCCACTTGAATGTGCTATTGACACTTGTCATGCATGTATTTTCTCTTAGGATTTGTTGACCACTTTTACCTATGCTCACCATTACATCTAAATGTACGATGCAACATGAACCATTAGATCATCTGGGACCCACTATTTGAACCCTAATGGTTAGTTTATGGAGCCTAAAATTGATGTCCCATGGACCATATTTGACATCCCACAAAATGCATTTGATGTCCCATAGACCATAAAATTTTAACACAAATAAATTTTGTAGTGTTTTTATTTTGACATTAGCATGAATGTCTTATGTTATAGGTGCAACTTCTAAAGCCTATAACTTGAAGTGCAAAAGTCATGGAGGCACCAAATTTTTAAGAGATGTTATTGAGATTGAAGGGGATGAACCTATTTGATATGATGGCATTGGGAAACTTCTAAGTGTGTCTATAAAATGCTTAAGTTGATTAGCCCATTCATTCTTGAATGACATCCTAACAACAATCTAGTTAATTTGGCTAAGTATGGGAAACTTAGCAAAATCTGACTGAGGAGCCAACTTTGAACATGCATAACTTATATCATGCTTCAAGGGATGACCTAAAACTTATTGCATAATAACTAGGGACCAAGATAAATAAACCTATGTGATCAATTTTTATTGAAACTACCACATGTGTGAGATATGGCCTTGTCAATATGATCACTTAGCTTTATTTGAGCTTCTTTGAAAATGAATAAGTATGGAAACTTAGTAGATTTTGCTTGAGAGGCCAACTTTGGGTCTTCATATCTTTTGATGCACTTTAGTAGATGAAAAAAAACTTGGTGCATATGTTATATAGATTAATGTGAACTAACCCATATGACCAATTCACCCTAAATCATTCACATGTGGTAATTATGACATCATTAAAGTGCCTACTTAGAATTTCTATTGCTAGTCCCAAAATGTCTATATGAACATAATGAAGAGCTAGATGAAAACCATGCAATTCCATACTCATTTCAAGCACTCTTAACATCTCATAGGGACTCTACAACATTATCCATCTATTCATTTATTAGCTACCTAGTCTATATGGGTATAAGTTTGGTATGTGGGCAAAAAATGGCCAACACTTACAAGGTGGGGTGTGTTGGATATAACACATTACCTCAGGTCTTGTGATGGAGATAATACCATGTAACATAGGTTATACCCCATGTGATAGCATTATAGATGATCACATGAGGGGAGATTGTGTGGTATCCCTATATGTACAATTATTATATGGCCTAGTTGGTCGACTATTATGATAGGATTAACACAGGTGCAAATCATAGGCCACTACAATGGGTGGAGCCACATCTAGTGGCATGATTGTCAAGATAGTTTGGACTCCCCCATCCAGTGGGCCCTCTAGTAATTCATACTTATTGGGCATGCCATGCTAGAGAGTTGAGAGGGAGGGGAGGTAAAGGGGTGCTTATGGAGATACTAATGATCATGCCTTGGAATATTAGGCCATGGATTAGTTAAATAAAATAACAAGTGGCACTAGAGCCAACAAGGGAATAGGTAATGGATGTGGATGTAAGGGCACAATAGGCACTAAAATAGAGGTATTAGTGACCAGTTCATCCTCATTGAAGATGGAGGCATCATTAGTGTGAGGATATGTAGATGTTAGCTACTCTAGGACATAGTTGGTCCATAGAGGCACCCTAATGATAAGATCATGGCATGCTCGAGTGATGACTCTTGGGTTTGCATTGGTATAGAATTGGATGATAGAGGAGATGTTTGATGGGAAAGCAGATGGGGAGACTATGATTGGTGACACCAATACTAGTGAGAAATGTTTTAATTTGGATTTAAGTTTTTAATATAAGATACTAGTTACATTTTGATTATGGTAGATAGATGGTTTTGAGATATATATGTGATTTAAAACCTATCGAGTTTTTGTTTTATAGATCCTATGATAGAGGAGATCAAATGGGGATCCCTGGTTATAGATGCACACCATGACATTTTGGAAGGGGTCTTGGCACCATATGACCCCACTACATTAGATGATCTTGTGGTTCCATCTGCCCCAACCTAGGTAGGCTAATTTGGATTGGTGGGAGAGGTTACAAGACAAATATAGGTATGCAATGATGGGAAAAAACCATTGGTAGGGATTAGAGTAGGAGAGGCATAGGCTTGGTAGGCCCTAACACAAGAGAGAGACATAAATGTAATGACCACCATCAAATTAGGATAGGTGTAGGCCCAAGTGGCCAATTTATAGGGATAGGTTTATAGATTGATATCCTATACTACCTCTTTACAATGCACTATTTAGAGGGGACAATTGCAAGCATCAATGGGTAGTGTGTCTAGGCCATATGATAGACATGATAGAGATGAGCCTTAAAGCTAGAGCTACTGTATTTTTTATTTTATATAAAACACATAATGATATGTATTGATGTTGATAGTTGTATTGATCTCATGAGTTATACTTGGATTTATATGTGGATACATGGATATATTTCTTTCTAGCACATGTATTTATCTTTTGTTGTATATGCTATGAGAAATATATGATGAGTGTTTTCTTTTCTAGCATTATGTGATACACATGCATGGTTAAAAAGAAAATACCAAAAATGACTTCGAAAAGTATAAGTAATTAAAAATAAATGTACTACACACTATATCACAATGGGAAATGTGTAATAACAAAATATGACTAAATATAAAAAACCAAAGATGGTAAAAAGGGTAACAAATGTTTTTAAACCATGTAAATAGATTTATACCAACTTAAAATAAATAAAAATCACACTATATCATGTTGGGAAGTATGAAAATGTTGTAATAAATTGGAAAGTACATGAAAAAATAATGGTATAGGAACAAAATAATTAAGTCAATCAATCATACTAAATCATGCTAGGAAGTATAAAAAGAAAGACAAAACTGTAAAATAAAATTAAATTGATCACACTAATTAAAGTTGGGAAGTATGAAAATTTAAAAAAATAACTGTAAGCATACATGTAATAAAAAAATAATAAGATAAAAGTGAAATATTAATAAAGTAAGAATAAAACACACTAAATCAAAATGGGTAGCATGCCAATGACATGTAACTCATAATCAAACAATACTTATCTCAAATTTGACACATGTAATTTCATTATGACTTGGGTATTGGAATATTTTGTGAGGAGGGTCTGGTCCTATCCATGGTCTTACACTACAACTCACAAAAGGAGCACCAATGAGGTGGGAACAATGGTAGGAATGATTTTAAAATATGGTAATTTGTGAGGAAGGCCTGGTCCTATCCATGATCTTACACTATAACTCACAAAGGGAAACCCTAGGGGGAATAATTAGTTAACAAAACAATATTTCTCAAGGGGAATTATTAGGAATGTTGGAAATGATAGAGAAATGTGAAAAATCATGACATAGGCATATAGGAGAAGACCTTAGTAAACATGGCGCATATAAGGTACACATGAAAGACATTATAAGTCTAGTGACAATCAAAATACAAAGGATACCCATTCACAATAAGCATAAAGATATATAGGGAAATAGGTGAGATACTAAGATCAACTCATGCTAGTTATATGAACAAGAAAATTTAAATGGTCCTACCCTCCCTCAATATGTTCCTCATTCCTCAGGACCTCTTATAGAGCCATTAGTCTACTGTGAATATTGGGTACTTATGTGAGAAAGTAAGTATCAATAATTTTTTTTTTATTCTCCTTTCCTAATATACTAGCCTACTACACCCCAATGGACATCGACCCTATCATTAGGCCAATTTTGGATTTTGAGCTTCGATTATAAAAAGGAGATGTGCTATGAATTACATCTTTTAGTGTGATTTGAATTTTTAAATTTGTATGTTGCCTTTTATATCATTACCTTTTGTTTAAATGATTTGGATTTTAAATTTTATGGCTTTTATGATTCCTCCTCCTTATGGATTTATAATAATCAACATGAGAGGTAGAAGTAATATATGAATGATCTTTATAATCTATTTAAAGGGAGATAAGTATCCAAAGATATGACTAACTAAAAACTTAGCCTTACCTATGAACCAATATGTTATCTCAAGTTTTAACCGCATGTATGCTTAGTATGTGAAAGGAGATGAGGGAGTAAAGGGAGATCAAAAGTGGATCAGTAAAATAAATTACAGTGAGACATCATGTTATCTAACTGATCACATGGTAAATAAAGATTACTAAGGGGATCATATTTGTATAACTAAGTCACAATAATAATTATCCAATTTGTTGAGATAAGATAAGAAACAATCACTAGGAAAGATAAAGACATCCATGAAATAAAATGAACTCATAAATATAAGCGTGAAATCATATAAAAAATGAAAAGAAGCTGTAATAAAATATGAAATAAAATGAAACCATATACAACACATAATGCTAATATAAAGATCCATGTGAAATAAATAAGTGAAACCATATTTGACACATAATCAAATGATATAAGATATATAAAAGTGTATCACAAGTCTAATGCGAAACCATAATGTAGAAAAAAGTGAAGGAACATCATGTTGTGTTCACAATTACTAATAAATTTGTCCATAAATATTATCCATGACATCTGAAATATCTCTATGAAGCTAGATCCTAATGATAGCTAGAGTCTCATCTATCCTCAAGGAAAGATGTGAAAAGACCTCTCATTGAATATCTTCAATAGAAAATGTAGGTGTATCTGAAGGATCATGATCATGAGGGATCATGTGCATAGAATACTCGAGGAGAGGAATAGATGTCAGAATAAGAATGGTATTTTTAGGACACAAAGGTGGCACCACTAGTGGAGAAGGAATCATAGGTGGGTAAGAAGTCACAGGTGAAGAAGGAAGAACTTTATTACATGGTAAACCTATGAAAGGTTGAATAATAGGTGTGGGAAGTGTCACAAGGTGATCATGAAGATGATGCTAGAGAATGCAACAACGATCAGTATGATGAGTTTCACACTGGTGCTAAAGATAATATACCTCCCCATATTTTGGGATATACTTAGGTAATAACATGGGAGGATTTATAGCTTTATCTTTAGGCTATGGAAGGGTAGGATATAATGTGTCAATATATTGCCTAATATTTTGACAATGGGTGGAATAATGATTATTTTTTCCATAGAGGCAATAGATATGCTTGTTAGTAGACTTTGGGGGTCTACTAATGGAAGAGGTAGAATTAAAAGCCTAAGAAGGCTGATATAACTAGAAATATCTGGTCTAATGACTGATAATTTTGTGAATATCATAATAAGGTTGATAGGCCCAATGGGATGACATGGGATTAAGTTAGAAGGGAAGAAGGACATTACTAAGGGGAGGTGGGGCTGGTGTAGAGACTGGGTGGGGCTCATCTGAAGGTAAATTAGAATCAGATATAAGATGAGGCTCAGCCAAAGGTAGAGTGGGAGGAGGATCTAGAATATGTTTGGCTAAACACGAGGCAAGATGTATATAAGGTTTAAGAATAGTATCAATAATTTATAGGGGAAGCAAATTAGAAAAATCTTAGTATCTAGAAAGATGATAAGGATCGGTCAAAACATTATCTATGAGCATGATTCTAAGAGGTTCTGATGAAATTATAGGTGTACCATGCAATCACTCCATCTCTACCCTAAAAAAAATAATAAGAATACTATAATTAGGTACTATGAAAGAAGAGACACAATAAAATAAATAAAAATATTAAAATAAAGTACAATACCAAAGAATCTCAACATCTCTAGCTTGGACAAGTCTTAGAAATATATCATCTAAAGTATAACTATCATCATAATCAAGAGTATGTAACTTGATAGTACATGTACGTATGATATTCTTGTTAGAAGTTAGATGATGAATACAATTTATCTTCTTAGTTAAGACCACATGTATATCATCGATAAGAAGCTGATAGGAGCATGGATTCAAGGATGACAGAAGTTGGGTGATGAGATGAGGGGATAGATTTTAGGTTTTGATCTTGAATATGATCTCATCTGACTCATCATCATTAAAATCAAGTAGGTTAGATGGTATATTGCTGATGAGTTTTGGGTGACCATTATAACCTTAGGTAGAATTGATAAGATAATTTAAACATTAAGATTCCCTGAATGGGATACTAGGCAAGGTTTCAAGGGTAAGAATTTTACAGACACCATGGTCTTAGAATCATTCAAACTTATAAGGGTTTGAGTCTCCTTGAATATTTTAGATAACACCATTATGGGGGAATTTGATGCATTGGTAGGTAGATGAGGCACAACCCTCATGTGATGAGTCCAAGATCTACCAAGCAAGATGTTATAAGAAAGGGGAGAGTTTAAAATCCTAAATTTGACTCAAATAGTTATAGGAGGGATGATAAAAGGAAGCCACACATAATCTAAATGAGGAATTTGCCTTCTATCATAATTTTGACATGTACTGCATGTGGACTTGAGATTGTATTCAAAATATCCAAGGGTTTTAATGAAATCGAGGAAGGTGATGAAAATTGTTTCACTAATGTTTTTTAGATCATTTTCTTTTTATTTTTGAAAATAATTAATATTAATTAAAGGGGGTAGGTGTAGGTGAACCCGGATGTGGTTATGCACTCCATTGACCCAGATGTTGTGAGTACTTCTCTTTGGCTGGGGAGGAATGACCTGTAAATCAATAAGACTTAAACAAAATTTGGATTAGTATGGTTGATAAGTGGGTTGCCTAGAAAATGCTAGCTCTCAGAAGTATGAAAATTCCTAGGATGGTTGTCAACCCACTTTTAAAAAAAAGTTAAGTCTAAATGATGCTGATAATAAATGATTAAGCAAAGAAAAAATAAAGTAATTTAAGAAAATGACAAAATAATTTAAGAATGCTTTATTTATTTTGAAACAACCTAAGCTAATTTACATAAAATAAATATTAAGGTGATAATGGTTAGGTCTGGTTGCTATAATCAGATACTATGTTATGATAGGGATTGAGAAACAAAGGTTTTGAAGCTCATGAATGTATAGATAAAGGTTTTGGGCTCAAAAGAGTGTGAAAGGTTGATGGGTGTTGGATGGAAAAGGGGTGTTGAAGTGCAAAACTTCAAACATGTAGTTGAGGCTATGGGGAAGGTATGAAGATATTGAAAGCAACAAATTCTAAGATAAGAATTTTTTTAATTGATTAAATAACAATACTTATCTCGATGTGGCAGTCTTGGACTAGATGATAGGTTAAGATAACTTGGATGGAGACCTCGAAGAATTTGGACAACATAATGGTGCTAAAACCTTTAGTTTGTTAATGGTGCATCTCCTCTATGCTTTTGGAAAGTATTTAGTTCTCTGGTTTAGCTCTCTAGTTCATACACAAGTTCATAAAAAAATGATTACTCATACTCAAACTCAACTTGTTTAACCTCTTGAGCAAAGGTCATGGGTAGTCTTATGTAATTGATGTTAGTACTAGTCAACCAGAGTTAGTAGAGGCATGACTGGTGTTGGTCATGGTAGAATAGGTCCAAATTGATAATAATAATGTTTTGCAATTAATTTTTTTAGTTAAGACCATTATAAATGGTTTGAGTTGGTTTAAGAGAGTATGGTCACATGGATAGAAATAGTCTAGGGAGGTTAGGGAGTAAATTTTAGGGCAAGAAATGGTCTTAAGTAGTTAGGACTTAAATATTAGGGCAAGAAATGGTCTTATTACAAGGTAGTGATGAGTTAGAAAGGGACTTGGTCTTAGGTTGAGGTGTAAATAGACATTTATTAGCTTAGTTAAATAAATAATTTAGATAAATGTGGGTAACAGGTAAATGGGTTTTCAAGGGTGTTAAGAAATGTTTTAACCAAAGAGGGTCCAAGGGGTTAAAATGGGTGTGTTGTAACATCTAAAACTATTGGTGTGGTTTTATAGTGTCTACATTTTGCCCCTTTTTATTGTGTAGTGTGTATAGAAAAGATGCAAAACAAAAAATAATGATTTGTGGAAGGTTGGATGCCCCAAGTATGGGAGAAGGTGTTCCCCCTCAAATTAGGAATTGATGAGGTGAAATGTAATTGGGCTCAGGTTTGACAAGTGGATAATTTGGTGATAAGGTTGGTTATTTAGTAGGGAATTAAAGCACTAACGGGTGAAAAAAAATGTGACTAATTTTGATATCATAGATCACACATAAACTAGGATACCATAGTTGAAGTAGTTCATAAACAAGGTTTCACTTTAAAAGGAAAGTGATAGGGTAACCAATTCATAGCATTTGTTTTATTTGGTATGGTCTGCACCTATAAACTCAAGTTTCCTAGTAGAGGTGTATGTGTTCTCAAGGATCCAAAATTAGGATGTGATCTTGAGAATACAAAATAGTCATAGGTGTCGAGATCATAAGGGGTCATATTATGATTCACCTAAAGGGTTGTGTGAAAAAGTAGCATGCATTTTTCATGTATGGTGAGGTAATTATGAGATCAAAATGACCAAATTAAGGTTTTTTCACAAAAAGTGTGAACTTTAGGACAAAAAATGATTTTTTTAAGGTGATTGGTTTAATGGATTGGTGGAGAATAATGTATACTTCGATGAATTTATGATTGTTTTAATGTGGGTTTTTGAAAATTTTTGGTTAGTGGTGTTCAAATTGGTTGTCCAATTTCATGTAGGAAAAAAGGGGACCCATTATGTGAAAAATGGGTTAATTATGGTATTTAGGGGTAAGGGGGTTTAAAAAGTCCTAAGTGGTGTGACTAACATTGGTCAGCCCAATGTAAGAAGGACCAACATCGGTTAGTGTACAAACCCTATAAAAGGTGGCCACTAGCCAAAACGGTCAAGTTTTTTTATTTTTATCTTTTGTGAATATGTTTTAGGCTTGTGCATTTGAAAGTGACCGAGAGGATTTACCAAGCAATTAGAGTGATGAAGTGTATGGAGATGACTGATTGGTTGAGCATGAGGATAGAATGTGGGGATCATGTGAGGATAGAATGAGATAGGTGATTGAGTGGGGTGAATTAGGGATTGCCATGTAGAGGAAATGATAATGCAAGGTGTGGGAGGGTAAGCACTAGGTGGAAGTAGGGTACCATTGAGGAGGTGGATCTAGGATGAGGTAGGGTTGTGTGTGTTTTGTTTTTGCTATTTTTATTTGATTTGGTGTGGTTTTAGGTTTGTTAAATATAGTAAGGTTAGGGTAAGGGATATAAAAATGGTAGGGATAGGGCTTAGGGTGTGAAAGTTTAGGTATTATGTAGTATTGACCAAATTTTAATCCTAGACCTAGAAGGGGTCAACCTAATGTCCTTGAGTCTTGATCCATCATTAGTCTCATGGTTTTCATTCATCTTATGAGTTTAGGGGGATGCTCAAATAGTCCATTGTCTTGTCATGTTATAATTCTACTTTATGAGCCTTCATACCTCCTTTTCAACTTGAATCAAGTGTTTTCATGATGATTAAATATTTTTAGAGGTTTTTGGTCAATTTAATGGAGATCCAACATGTGACAAATTCCATGGTGAGAGTGAATTAAGAAGTTAATCTAATGAATACTCATAAACACCTTTGTTTTGCTCAATCACATGAGGTATGTTCATCCTTCAAGTTTTAATAATATCATGAGAAGTGTATTAGGGTCCATTTTAAGTATCTAATAGGTCATAACAGTCTCTTCATAAGATAATAACTAATAACATAATATTTAGTTGATATGTCCTTTTAAGGTAATGAGTATGTACCAAAGTCATAATTTTGATCATAATGAGGCCTAATTTAACCTTGATGGGTCATTAAGCCACCTTCCATGCCTTCAATGGACCTCATGAACCTAATTAGACCATCACTTAAGTGTTTCAAGCATCATTGAGCATATTAATACCATGATCAACACCTAAATACTCCCTAATGGGCCCCACACATAATAATTTATGACTTTCCAACTCCCCTAATTCATACCATCAGCTTCAAAATAGAACATTACCCCTATTTTCCCTCTAATTAGACCATCACTTAAGTGTTTCATGAATCATTGAGCATATTAATAGCATGGTCAACACCTAAATCCTCCCTAATGGGCCCTAGATACTAATTTATGACTTTCTAACTCCCCTAATTCATATTCAAAATATAACATGACCCCTATTTTCCATCCATAACACCTACTAATGATGTATTTTGATTTAAAACAAGAAGAATTTATAGGTTCTAGATGTTTTTGAAATGGTACAGATCTATATAGTACAAACTAGATTAGGTAGAGTCAATGATTTGTAGAGTGAAGTTATTAATGTAAAGTTGAGGATAAATCATAGTGTTTCAATGCAAAAAAAGATCAAAACTATCCTACCTTCCCCTCAAGCTCATTAGCAAGCTTAGAGAGCTTCTCAGGTTTATGCTTAGACCATATGGAGGAGAGATAATGGAGGCTCAAGCTCTTATCCAAGGGAAGTACACTGATTTAGATTCCATACATGTGAAATTGTTTTTATATTGTTAGCATGATTTGTATGAACATTCTTTAAGAACTTAAATAATCTTTATACCATCCTTGTCTGCACAAGCCAAGTTGGACAAAATGGTTTTCATGGATTCTTGGCTTGCCTACTCAAACCAATGATTTATGTTATTTATTTAGGTCTTAAAGGATCCTATAATAGAATTTATAGTACTTGAATCACACGTGTGAGATCATATAACTACAAAACCTTCAAGTTTGGCATGGTGTGCAATCTATAGGTAGGTCTGTGTAATGGGCAGAGGTTGAAAGTCCTCATCATAAGTTGTTGGTCGAGTTGAAGAGTTGATGGAGTGTTTCAAGTTTCTCCATGACTTTTTGTTTAGGTTTGAGGTCTAATATCCTCTTTCCATCTCAAAGGATCTTTAATAAGAAGGGGTTTATACATACTTGAGGGCCATTGTGTGGTGAACACTATGTGTGGTTTAATAGCATTTGTAGAGCCTTCAATTACAACTCAAGAACATAGAAGGAGGTGTCAAAGTCATAATAGGTCATCATCATATCCCTATGAGTAATTTTTATAACTTCCATGGTATCACAGACCTAAAAACTACCATCCTTGCATCTATAACCACATAGTTAGTTTTAATAGAGATGAAGGTTTTTTCAAAGATTAAGGTTTCTCAGAGATTCCTCGGTTGCATATTTTGGATGTGTATGCTTGATTTTTTCCTCCCAAGTGGTATATTTATTTAGATATATGTGTGAGGGTCTTTAATATTCATCTATTTTTTATTAGGATGGTTACCATACTCATTTTCACATCATACTCATGCTTTTACCATTTCATGTTGTTCTCACTATCTTTATAATGTGTTTTTAGCCTTGTCTTCATGTATCACTCACCATACCACCCCAAAGTCATCCTAATTCACTCCTTCAAACTTCATTCATAGTCTAATCCATGTGAAATATACCTAAACATACCTTGGAACCATCAATGATAATGAATTCATGGCATGTTGGACCCATATGGTCATATATATAACTAAGGAGGCAAATAACCACCTTCAACCAACCCTTTTAAGCCTACTATAGTAGTCTCCAAAGGGCACTATATGAACCAAAATTAGGCATAAGGAATGATATTTGAAAAAGAGGGTGTGAATCCTAAAGAGGTGAATTAAGATATGAGTATGTCACACAAGAGTTTCAAGTGACTAGAGACCAACTTCTTCTCATACAAACCTGATAATCAAACCCCTATAGATAGTCAATGCAAGCAAATAAGTACATATGAAAACATTGGTGTATATTGGTATCTCCATCTTAAATAATCTAAGAGGAAGTTTTCACACTATAAAAGGAAAGATTCACACTGAAGGAAAGTATAATTTTCATGGTCATCACATCTAATAAGGCAAAGGAACATCAAACTTGAAGACACATAGGCCTACTCAGACATGAACTCTAAACTTGAGAAGGGTGGTGTATGAAATCAGAGTGAAGTTTGGAAAATCACCATATGAAAGTGTATTCATACCTGAGATATTTTATATACATATCATTATCATGATCATCTAAAGATATAAAGGAGAATACCATACTTAGAATTTTCATGCCTGGTCACTCAATCAGTAGGCAGTCTACTGCTAGTCTAAGCTAAAATGATGGTTTGGGGTCTCTATAGGCATGGCCAAACCTTCAAAATTAGTAAAAATGGTAATTTTGAGTATTAAAAGGATTCTATGCTTCCATTTAGGCTAAAAAAATAGTGGTTATACTCACTATTTTGTTTCAGACAAGCCCTATCTATGACAGTTAGTCCTGGGGCTAAATGAGAAAAATCATGTTTTAAAGGGTTTGTAGGCATACTAGGGTCCATAAATGGTACTAAAGTAGTGTGAAATGATGGTTGAGGTCCACACACACCCTATAAAGGGGTTATGATTTAGATTTACATAAGGTTCCCTTGAAGATAGACCAATGCAGACAAGCTTCAAGCTCGCTCATAGACCCTACTACCATCTTAAGGTTTATCCAAGATCTTATAACAAGTTGGATGGTCAATAAGGGATGTGTGAATATGTTTTAGACCTTGATAATGAGGTTTAAATTGGAAATATGTGAGGAAAAGAGGAAAGTGGCTTTAAAACCTTACTTGATCCATTTAACCTCAACACAGTCAACTCGAAGCCCAATTTCAAGTGTTCACACACTTTATCAAAAAGATTCTCAAAGCCAAAGATCTCAAGGAATTTTAAGTGTCCTTATGGACTAAAAATTCATGAAATATTGGTTGGAATTGGGGGGATAGCCTTTATGAACGATCCTTAAGAACACAACTAGTCAAAATTGGTCTGTAGATAACCTGAGTGCCACCTTCCAATGCTCCTATATCCACACACCCTTTACATGGGACCCCATAACATTCATGTAAGATGAGGAGGTCAATTAACTTTAATTTTATGGCCATTATTTTTGGTTTGGATGTCCATATGCTATGAACCATTGTTAAGATGGTGGATGTCTTAAACCTTGCATAAACCCTAGAAGTGACCCTATGGTGGATATTAGCCTCAAAAACCTTATATATGAGGTGATTTGTCCATTAAATGGCCTTGAAGGTCTCCTCAAGCCTTTTTATCATCATAGTGACCTAATATTTGGCACATATAGGGATTGGATTATAAAAAACAAGCTTTAGAGGGTTAGTTTGAACCTAAAATCAAGGAGATGGGGAGTGTTTGTGTATATAATGAAGTTAAGGATGGGAAATTATTCATAAATCATCTAAATGAACCATCTAACAACCATTTTTAGATATCTTCATGACTGGTTCTATTACAGGTAGGCATAGGTATTAAGAATGATGGTTGTATGCACTTAATAGGGGTCAAGAGGCTTGATAAAGCCAATGATTATTGTTTCATATTATCTTTAAATGTTATTTATGTTGGAAAAAAATTAAAGAGTACCTCAAAACCCCAAGGTTTAGGTCAAAGTTCAAGGTCCATATCTGTAGACAGACCAGTTCATAACCTCCACTATGATTATGTCACCAAAAGGTGGATCAAAGAGCAATTTTGGAAGCAATAATGCCTCTAACCTTCTTGTGGAAATTTATCACAATGTTTGGAAGCCTTTTGGACAATTTTTATCCCAAGATAAGTCCCTACAATTGGTCATTTAGCCTACAAACACCTAAGAGCTACTCAGTGAGCATGTTTCCTACCCAAGGAGCATCTTCAAATGCTCACCACATTTTACATGCTATGCATGGGGATCCTAACACTTTAGGGAAGGTTTATAGGTCTATTTTCATGATTTTAGTATAATTGGTTTAGATATTCAATCCTTGGTCTCTATGAACCATCATTAAGACCCCTAAGCACTGTTAAACCCTCCTGAAACCCTAATAGGGAATCAACTAGAAATGTTTAGTGAAAGATGCATTCAAACACTTAGGAAATTCTTAACTAACACCTAAATCATGTTTCCAACTCAAATTATCCCTTATCCATGACACTTGATTGTATGGAGGCTATATGGACACCTCTTAAAAGTACAATTTTGTAGCATTTTAGGTATAAAAAGGATTATAGGACCTAATGAAGAATTATAAACTATGGGAGTGGTAAGTTAGAGACTTGTGTTAGAGGTAAAATTACCGAGATGGGGGCTGAATTAGCGAGTCTAAATATTTCAATTTCAATTCCAATATTTTCAAACTATTAAACAAATAACATATATAAACTTGATTAATCAACAATAACAAAATAGCTAATTCATTCAATGCATACACAAGTTCAAACTCACAACAAATAGTTTCTATGGGAAACCTTCATGGGAAATAAATCCCACTCTCAATCTTGAAAAACATGGGTCACACATGCCTTCACCTTTAAGTCATCTAACATGGGTCACACTTAAGCACAACTCTCTTTCAAATAGGCTTAAGTCACCTTTTAGGCCCTATGGAGACCCATTCAACTCTTTGACACTTCTTTGAGTAAAATAAGAACACAAGACCAGTTAAAAATGTATAGACCCCTATCATATGACCCATTTTACATCCTAAAATGATCATAGTCACCAAAACACTCTTCTACTAAAGAACAATTTTCTCAAACAACATTCTATACACATAGTCACCATGAACAAACACATATTCGCCTTCTAAGCCTTTGTTAATATTGATTACAATTAGTCAAACCCTCATAATTCACAAAAATCATTTTTATGGAGTCTATAACACTCCCAAATAGATAAGTCATCATTAAACATATAAACAACATCAAATCGAGCTCAAATATCCTTATTGGGTTCTTAACAAACAAACACAAAAACACAGTCAACTTTGAACCTTAATAAATTTTACTATAAACAATTTTAGATCTACAGATATATATTTATAGATGAGCCTTATAGTCCTCTATATCTTTACTTTTTACACCATGATCTAATTCTATTTGGATCAAAAGTTATGGATAAAAAATAGAGCATTTGTTTTTCCTTTGCAAATTTTAATATTCAAAATCAAACAGTCACAATTAAACTGTGATCACTTAGAATGCATCTCATGCCCTTGCATCTTATATTAAATATGCACCACCAATCTTCTTGTATGTAGCTTAGTCTTTACCTTTCATTACTCATCATTGCATCTTCATCTTGACCATTTGACTTAATGCGCTTTGTCAATCTCCTATACATAGATTGATCTTTATCTATGCTAAACATTGAACACCTTGAAAAAATCTCGCTTAATATGCACCATTGATATGTATATGTATGATTATCCGATCACTGTTAGATCTTGGAAGAATCTCGGTCTTTATCTCTACTTGATGTTAAACTTTGAATAGTTGTCCTTATTTGACTCAACATGTAATATTGATATTTATCTATACAAATGCTTGTGAGCCTTTGGATCTCCATTTAGACCTGGTATTTAACAATGTGAAAAATAGACTAAGTATGGGGACCATTTCTATTTGCTTGGAAGGCCAACTTTACATAGTCATATCTTTTACCTCACTCAATCAAATGTTTTGAAATTTGGACCATATGTTTTCCTTTCAAAGAGGAATCTAACCATCTATTAAGTAGCTCCTTAAACCTTCACATTTGTGAGATATAACTCCATTAATCTTCTCACTCAAAGTTTTCTCTCATATATCCAACTATATCAAGAACTATCTAGAAAGGCCAAATTTGCACATGTATAGCTTTTGATATGCTTCATTGCATGATATAAATTTCAGAACATATTAACTAGGCACAAAAATAAATAAACCCATATGATAAAATTCTCTTG
This sequence comes from Torreya grandis, assembly GCA_037957365.1. Lineage (NCBI taxonomy): Eukaryota > Viridiplantae > Streptophyta > Pinopsida > Cupressales > Taxaceae > Torreya > Torreya grandis. The sequence continues at coordinate 1,913,129 of JARHVA010000525.1, forward strand.
AAATTACCACATGTGTAAAATATAACTTCATCAGTATGCTTACTTGGATTTTCTTGCCATATGCAAATTTGGCTAAGTATGGGAAAACACTCAAACTGCCTGGGAGCCCAAATTTTCACTTGTATATATTTTTTCTCACTTCATTATATGACATAAAATTTAGTGAATAAAAAATTGGAACAATATTGAATAAAAACATGTGACCATTTCCTCCTAACACCTCTATGCATGGGAATGCTGACATCATCAACATGCTTACTCGACTCTATTTGAACATAGAAAATACTATCAAAATACTTGAGAGCCCAAATTTGAACCCATATATCTTTGAATATGCTTCATCACATGACTTGAGACTTAACACATAGAAACTAGGGACTAATTTTATCACAACCATATGACCAAATCCCTTTGAATCTTCCACACGTGGCAATTATGACATCAACAAACTACCTGCTTAGATTTTCTACCACTAGACCCAAAATATCTAGATGAAAATAATGATGAAATGGGTGAATTTTATTCATGTACACAAGATCTCCAATCATCCTTGAAAATTTATAGGACCCTTTTCACATGATCAATACTTTAGACTCATCCCTAATTATCTCAAACCATGCCAAAACTAAAGATCAACTGAGCATACTTCAAGCATACTAGGACAAACATATTGCACAATTTGTCATTGTCACTTAGAATATCAATGAAATTCATCCACTCACTAGGAAAAATTCATGACATCACCATGACATAATTTATAACCCTCCAAAAATATCCCCCTTTGTCATTGATGTCAATACCCATCATAAAACAATATACAACTCATCTTTCATCTCTCTTCAACCACACTCACAATAGGAACTTTCTCTCCCTTTGACACAATGACAAAGTGGGCACCAACTGATCCTAAGGATTTAAAAATACTATAAATAAGATATTACCATATTATAAATATGATACAAACTCCCCCTTACCTTGAGCCTACCTTTTCTTTGCCTTGTCAGCTTCCTCTTGTTACATGCCAAAATTATTCTTCAACTAAGCACTACAACCAATGAATACAAAACCCCAAATTATGAATAGGTTTGATCAAGTCATCATATAAACCTTCTTGAAATATCATATATAGTATGTATCACCACATCTTCAATATTACTGAAGCATCTCACATATGCTTCCCCTCACATCATGCAAAGCTCCTCAAGCCATTCAAGTTATTTAAGTTAGCTCCCCCTAACTTTGTGCATACCACATTTTAATCCTCAACCATGAACTAAAACATGATGTCAATTACTAATAAACATCTAATATGGACTCCCCCTAAGATTTATAATCAATTTCACCTCTTGAGGATCTTCAGATCTCCACACACCATGAAGAACTACCATACAGTCTTACTAGCCTTCTCTCTCAAGCCACCTTTGGGACCATCAACATAACTTCATGCCACTAACCACATATTAAACATGATATAAAATAATCTAATAATTCTCCTTTAAACATACATACCTTTCTCTTTTGGAAACATTGAGAAAAAACATCAAATCTTCATACATGGCCAGTCTAGACTCCTTGTGGCAATACTTAGAACTTGCAGAGACCACAAATTTTAATAGAAACATATTAAAGAAATAAAATTTCATATTTGGATCACTCTCATATACCCCTTAAAGTATAATAAATTTTAACACCTATCTCAACCTATACAACATACTTCCTTCACAAACCAACTTGTCAATTAGGCCTACATCTTAACAAAAACATGAATAATTTAAAAACTGCAAACCTTAAAATATCTATGAATAATGATTTTACAACCCATTTGGCCCATTAAGCATATTAAGAAGCCTTGGACCTAAAATCATAAGGTGAATCACTTTTCTAACATAGCCCAAAACCCTAGAAAATTAAAACAAATAAGGTTAACAAACCTTCTTCTATTCAACACACACCTCTAAAAATTCTTGCACACCTAGAGAAAACCATCACACACTTATGTACTAAGATTTAAGCTTCCATAGATTTTGGAACATTGACATAATTTAACCCATTTTAGGTTTGCTTTCCATTAAATCAAAACTAAAAAAACTGAGATAACTCAAAAATCTTCAATTTGACTTCAACATACCTTTAGACCATAAAGCCACTTGGAGAAAACTAGAATAAAGTTAACCAACCTTTTTGAGAATAAATATCTTCTTGATATTTAATCAATCTTATTATTCCATCTAGAAACACCCATTCTAACCCTGCTTGTAGACCTTGCACACACTACCAACATTCTTTCATGACAAAGAAAATTAAACTAGGCTCAACCATGTATTACAAGCATGCCACCAACTAATGAAAACATTGAATATTCTCCACCTAATGTTCACTTAGCTCCATATACCAAAAATGAGTCATTAGCATCATGAACACATACCTAGTGTTTGTAGACATCAAAACCTCAATTTATTACCTTTCATCCTTTGGGCTAGTCCTTCAAAAACTAAGAGAGAACTGATCAACCAAAGAGCATCTTGACACACAGGTATACCAATCAAAAAATTCCTTCATAGTAAGCCAACACATCTTCTCATGAATGTCTTTGTCTTGATACATCAATCAAGAACTAACCAACATCCACCATGCTTCCTCTTTCTATAAAGTGTCTCCTTAAAGCTTAGAGAGAGATACCCATTTGACAAAGAAAGACTAAAAGTACTAAAACTATGAAGATTCCCATATCTCCATAATCTCCTCTGACTTGAAGTATTACTTGAACTTGAATGAATCCTTGACTTCATTCTTTTTGTCAAATTTGTCAATAGAAACTCTTGACTTTCCTTTAAGTCTATCATGGAAAACAAGCCATCTTTGGTCTTAGTCTGATCTCTTCTAACAAGCTTAGGTTTTCATACCCATTTGTGACCTCTTCCTTTCAAACTAGGAGTTTCATATACCTTATTTTTATTTGGGAGCTCATTCATCTTGTTCTTTCAATACCTAGCAATGTGGACCAACTTTATGACAAATGAAACAAACAATATCATTCTTACCTTTTGATTGATAATGATTGTGATATTATTTTTCTCTCTGGATAGAAGACAAATTTTGTATCTTATTCATATCTAATTCCTTATTTGCTATAGTAGAATGTCCACCTTGATCATGATTATCCTTCATAGTCTGTGGTCTCAATACCATTGAGTGACTTTTAGGAGCAACTTTCTTCTTGTCAAAACTTGAGTTCATCTTCAAACTATTCTTGCAAAAATTGGTAATATGTCATACTTTATTGAAATTGTAGCAAACATTATCATTTAATGTACCTCTTGACTGATCTGTGATATTATTTATCCAAGATCAATTACTTATTCTTCTAAGACTCCATGAGAAATCATTCTTGACTAACTTATTTCTAAAGTCCTTAGCACTATAACCATACTTATTACATGTACAACAATGACCATGGAATAAACTAGCATACATTGAAGCATTCAGATGTATAACAGACCTTTTCGTATTTCTTTAAAATCTTGCATTTTCCTTAACAAACTTCATATTCTCATGCTTCTCTTCCATCTTATCCAACTTGACTATAACAATCTCAGCTCACTTTTTAATGACTTCATTTCAACCTTAAATGATTGCACTAATCTTTTTTTGCTTTTAGATTTGCATTTGTAGTCCTCAACTGATCCTCAAGAATATTGATCTTATATTCATCCTCTTTAGCCTTGTTTTTAATGTCTTTCAATCTATATGCTTACACTTAAATAAAATTGATTTGTTTTTGATACTTATTTTCTTCTTTCTTAGACATGCCTAGCAAACTTCCCTCAAGAGAACTGAGTTGTGTTATAAAACTTTTGATCATATTCCTCATTTTATGATTCCTCTTCTTTTACTCTTTCAATTCACCAAGAGCACTCATTAACTCAACTTCTATACCAGCTTCTTATTCCTTGTTGTTATATTTTCTACTGTTATGGAAAGCTTCCTTATCAAGCATGATGTTCTTTTCTTTTGAACACAAACTTGTCTTGGTATCTACTAGCTAAACCTTGAGATCATTGATAACATTCTCATCCTCTTTGGAAACTTTCTTTAAATTACATATATTCTCTTCAAGTGCCTTGATCACAGCCTTCCACTGTTGATTCTCTTTCTTCAACTATTTATCCATCTTTATACCAACTCAGGATCTCCATTAAGCTATTAAGCTTCCTCTAAAGGACCCACTTTGATACCAATTGTTATAGGTATAATCATTGAGAGGGGGGGTGAATTGGTGAGCCTAGATATTTCAATTTTAATTCTAATCCTTTCAAACTATTAAACAATCAACATATATCAACTTGATCAAGCAACATTAACAAGATAACTCATTCATTCAATGCATACACAAAATCAAACTCACAACACATAGTTCCTATGGGAAACCCTCATGGGGAATAAAAATCATTCTCAAGCCTATAACACATGGACTACTTGTCCTATAAGAGATTACAAACAAGAGATTGGTCAAGTCCTTTAGACCAAAAACCTTGGTCAAGTCCTCCTAGCCAAGGGATTTTAGTGAAACACCTATTTCACAAGGAGAAAATTCCAATAAGGAAGATCAATTCCTTTAGACCCTCCTTTTAAATGAACATCTCCACATTTGAACTGATGTATTCAAAACTTGATAATGGTCCTATGATAACACAACCTTCTTTACACACTTATAATGCATCCAAAACCACCTTTTGGATAATTCCACTACTCAACTCCTCCTTAACTCATATACAACCACCAAACCTACAATAGCTCTGTCACAACAATAACAAAATGAACATGGCTTCATCCAAATAGACCTTACTCTGATCTACCTCTTAGATCAACCACCAAGCTCACACAAGCATCATCTATCATTCACTCATCCACAAAGCATCCAAAACATCATTTTGGATCAAGCTAGACCTATTCACTCATCCTCGACCTACAAAAGAACTATTTTGACATCTAAAATATGACCTAAAAGTCATACACACAATCCTAAATCTACTCTAATCATCAACCCATCTAATAGGCACAATATCTCTCCTATCTTCTTCGCTTCAATGAATACTCTCTCATACAAGCCTTATATAAGTTTGTCTCAAGTCTAGAAACCAACACATTTAGTTTCATCATTTATATACCTATCATGATTATCAAGATAACAATCTTTCCTATCAGCCACAACACATGCATTCATCTTTAAATCATCTAACATGGGTCACACTTAAGCACAACTCTCTTTCAAATAGGCTTAAGTCACCTTTTAGGTCCTATGGAGATCCATTCACCTCTTTGACACTTATCTGAGAAAAATAAGAACACATGACCACTTTCAAATGCTTATACCCATTCCACATGACCCCTTTGACATCCTCAAATGATCATAGTCACCAAAACACTCTTTTGCTAAAGCATAATTTTCTCAAACAACATTCTATGCACATAGTCACCATGAAAAAACACACATCACCTTTTAAGCCTTTATTCATACTAATTATGATTATTCAAACCATCATAATGCACATAGATCATCCTCATGGAGTCTGTAACACTCCCAAATAGCTAAGTCATCATTAAACATCAAAATAATATCAGAATGAGCTCAAATATCCTTATTATATTCTTAACAAATGAACATGAAAACATAGTCAAATTTAAACCTTCATAACTTTGATTATACACAATTTCATATCTTCAAATATATATTTCCAAATGTGCCTTAGAGTCCTCTACATATTTGATTTTTACACCATGATCAAATTCTACTTGGATCAAAAGTTATGGATAAAAAATAGAGCACTGGTTTTTCCTTCAAAATTTTGAATATTCAAAATCAAATGGTCATAGTTAAAATTTGATCGCTTAGAATGCATATCATACCATCACATCTTATATTAAACACACACTATTAATCTTCTTGTATGTAGTTCAATCTTTACCTTTCATCGCTCATCATTGGATCTTCATCTTGACCATTTGACTTAATGTGCTTCGTTGGTCTCCTATATGTAGTTTGGTATTTATCTATGTTAAACATTGAACACCTTGAAAAAATATTTATCAATACACACTGTTGATCTGTATATATATGAACATCGCTCACTATTAGATCTTGGAAGAAGCTTGATCTTCATCTCTGCTTGACATTAAACTTTGAACACTTATCCTCATTCAACTCAACACATACCATTGATATTGATATTTATGAATGCCTATGAGCCATTGGAATCCATTTTATCCTGGTCTTTAATAATGTGCAAAATAGAATAAGTATGGGGACCATTTCTATTTACCTAGAAGGCCAACTTTTCACAGTCATATATTTTACCTCACTTAATCAAATGTTTTAAAATTTGGATCATATGTTATCCTTTCAAAGAGGAATCCAACCATGTGTTAAGTAGATACATAAACCTTCACACATTTTAGATATAATTCCATTAATCTTCCCACTCATATTTTTCTCACAGAGGCAACTATGTCAAGAACTATTTGGAAAGGTCAACTTTGCACATGCATAACTTTTGATGTTCGTCATCACATGATCTAAATTTTAGCACATATTAACTAATCATAAAATTGAATAAAACCATATGATCAAATTATCCTAAAATTACTCCACATGAAAAATATAACTTCATCAATATGCTTACTTGGCTTTTCTATCCATATGCAAATTTGGCTAAGTATGGGAAAACACTGTCAAACTGTATAGGAACCCAAATTTACACTTATATATATTTTATCGTGATTCATAACATTACATAAAATTTAGAACATATCAAATTTACACAATAATAAATAAACCCATATGACCATTTCATCTTAACACCTCCATGTGTGTGAATTCTGACACCATCAACATGCTTACTTGGCTCTATTTAAACATAGAAAATACTATCAAAATGCCCGAGATCCTAAATTTACACCCAAATATTTTTTAATGAAATTCATCACATGACTTGAGACTTATCACATAATAATTAGGGACTAATGTGGTGATAACCATATGACCAACTCCCCATGACTCATCCACACATGACAATTATGACATCAACAAACTACCTACTCGAATTTTTTACCACTAGACCCAAAATGTCTAGATGAAAATGATGATCAATAAATTGAATTCAATTCATACACACAAGCTCTCCAATAATCCTTGACCATTTTAAAAACCCTTTTCACATGAACAATAGTCTATACTCATCCTTAATCATCTCAAACCATGCCAAAACTAAAGATCAACCAAGCATACTAGGATAAGCATATTGCACATTTTGTCATTATCACTTAGAATATCAAGGCACTTGATCCACTCACTAGGAAACCTTCATGACATAACCATGAAATAATTTATAAATCTCCAAAAACTTTTTTAACTCCTCCAAAACTAGAATTATGCATGAAGTTATATGAAAGTGTCTCTACTATCTCATTCTAAATAGCTAATTTGTGTAACTAGTCTGAGAGGCATATTATAACAAGGCCAGTTTATTTATAGGTGGAAGATAGTTGAGAAAGGACCAAGTGTTGATAAAGGTAGTCAATCAAATGATATTTAAAGTCCTCTTAGATGTCTTGAAAACTTGGTTCAACTGTCTTAGTCATTCAAATAGTGAAGGAGTAGAAAGATGAAGAGCTAATAAGATATGCCTACTTAACTTGAAGATGGAAGGCTCTAGTGGATTTAAAACAAAATTATGGAATTGATGATATAACCTTTCCCATTTTAAATTCCCATTCAAGTGATCATATCCTAAATTGAATACCAATATGAAAGGGTGGAGGCATTTTCAAGGATAAGTCAGCATACACATTGAATGAGAAACTACTCAATGTCTCTTAGAGGCCTAATAACCCCCCATTTCCATTATGTAACTATAATTGGATGGAATATTGGGATATTTTTATCATGATCAAGGCATTTCATGTAGTCAAATAAAAGAGTTACAACACCACACCTCATCTTGATTCCAAAATGGAGCCATTAAAGAAGTGTCAATTCATGGATAGAGTGATTAATACTGTTGTAATTATCATGTGCCACCTTAACCTCATTCATGGCCTCTCCTATGCCTAGAATATTCCCTCTTCTCTCTCAAACATCCTATTTAAGTAGGCATTGAGCTCTTGTTTTAGCATCCCTCAACTGGGTTTAGCAAAACTTTACCAAAATTACCTTGTACTCTTTGAATCAATAAAAGAATACTTGCAGATTTCTTGGTTTAATGATAGTATGCTTTATGAGAGTTTATTTTCTAGAATTTATGAGTTTTATTATCATCTATATGTATTTTTATGCATCTAAATTTAGGTTATTAGTCTATGCAGGTTGTATGAAGTGTTGATAAAAAAGGTGTTCTTAAAGTGTCATGACCTAATAATGTCTTATGCAGATCTAGGTCCTTGTGCTTCAACTTGTAGAAATATCACTTAACCTTCATATGAAAAATTCTTGCTTAGAATATTATCAAGAGGTATGTCACTTGTAATCTTCATTAGGTTTATTAATATGTTTAAAGGATAGACTAAGAGAGGATCTTCAATCATTGGTGCATCACCACTTTAGTGTAGGTTCTTTTACCAGTTTCATCTCTTTTCAATTTTTAATACAATAATATTAGGTCTTATATCGAGTATTTATGTGATAAATTAGGGTATCTAATCCCATCAAAACTAGAGGTTTGACCTACATCTTAGGTAGCCCACAATCTATAGGTCAATCCAATCTTAGTTTAGGTTTGAGGTGGATGTGAATAGTCTTCCTCAATAAGGGTGAAACTTAGGTAGCTAAAAAATATTGCACACCTAATGGGACTAGATATCAAGTACCTTGAGACCTGATTTGACAAGCTTTGACAACATTGGAGGACATCTAGAAGGCTAAAGGCAATCAATGGTAGATTAGAAAGTAGTTTCATGTAAAATGTGTCCACTAAATCATCTTTAAAAGGTAATTATATTGAATTTTTTAAATTATCATTGGACATTATAATAATAAATAGGGTTCCTAGGTTTAACCCAAATCCTACACCCCCAATTCTCCCAATTATCTTAATTTTGTGAATTTTACCCATACACAATCTATTGCAAATCCTTTAATCCCAATGGTAAGGCCTATAATGCAATAATTTGTACCCTTTAATAGTGGAAGTCCTTTAAACCTTAAATAATTTTATGATATCCTATCTTTTACCTTAAAAATTCTACCCTCATTCATAAGGGAAAACTCCACCGCCCCCTGTGGAACATAGGTTGATATAGCTAACTTATGCTCAGTACATAAAATCACCTAAGAAAATGTAGCCATGAGAATATTGATAGCTTCATTGAAGGGTAAATCTCTTTAGTGGTTTATGAGTCTCAATCTTGCCTCCATAGAAGTGATCATGTTTTGTTAGTGGAGCAACTCACCTCAATCAAGAGGGCACCCCAAGAATCCATGGTTGATTTTAATTATAGATTTCAAAAAACTTGGGTAGGATTCCTATTATCATCAAACTTACACCTAACTATGCCTTCCTATACTATTTAAAGGCTTTTAATTCTGATGTTGCTATAATGATATAGTCCATGGGGGGAACCAAATTTCTATAAGCATATGATATATCATAAGAGTATAAAACTACTTGATTTAAGTAGGAAAACTAACTCCTACACCCCTCATTCCCCTATTTCCAGAGATTCAATCCATTACTCCCACCATTTCTCCATTACTAGATCCAAACAATCAAGACCAATCTGATGGTAGCCAAGTAGATAGGCTTGGTAAGATTAAAGGGTTAATAAAAGCTCAAAACAAAAAATTGGTGGCCTTAAAGAGGCAACAACATAATTCCTATAGACCTTATCAAGCCCCTTATCAGGTTCCATATCCATCTTATCCATATAATAGACCCCCTTATCCACCTACCCAATAAGGCCAAGGGTATATCACATAGGCCAAACCTTATCATAGTTACAATCCCAATTATAATAGTAGTTCAAGGGAATTGGTACCAACACAAAATAACCTTGCATAACAAGGTCAATGGTTTACTCCATGGGGGTAATTAGGTGAAAAGGTAATGGCTACAAGTGGAGAAGTATGTTATAATTATTATATGCAACAAGGTCCTACCCTTTAAGTACATGACACCATGCATCCTCCACAACAAGGTCCTCTAGTGCCTCATGGTGATATGCCTTTCATGACCCTAGTTAAAGTCCCAATTCAACAAAAAGGGAATGCAAGTAAATTACTTAATGAGACCACCTTTGATAACTTTTAAGAAGGTGAGCACTCTTTAGATCAAGTAGCAACAAACTTGGGGTAGAATGTGCTCAAGACAGATGATTCAGTTGTAGCCCACATAAGGGCTAAGAGGATAATAATTGATGATATATTGGGTTAGTATAATGCAACTCTAACACATCTCTAAGTAACTCATTATCCTACCACTCAAAGTATAATCCATAAATCACCTAAAACACAATAGACTCCACAAACACATGGGTAGCAATAAAATATTCCCTTCATTCCAAAAGATACAATTGATACTCCTATTCCTAAGATGCATCCTAAGAATTCCAATTCCCCCTTCAAAATTGTATATTACATGAAGAAGTATCATGTTAGCATTCCTATGTGGGATGTTATACTCATTCTAGGGAAGAAAGATCTTCTTCAACAAGAGCTCTCTAAGATTTATCTCATGAACAAACAAGCTGATAAGGTGAGTGTAGTTTATGTTAATAAAAGTAAACCTATTTAAATCCAAGATCCTAATGTAGTTAAGCCACCCCTATTCTACTTATCAGTCATAAGAAGAGATTATCTTGTACATAATTGCATGATATATAGTGGTGCTTCTACTTTAGTCATGCCAAAAGCCATAGCTAATAAGTTAGAGCTCAAGTATGAACCCAATGAAAAGGGAGTTTTGTAATTATATGGGTCTCCCAAAAAGATAATAGGTATCCTAAAATATCTCAAAATTGTACTAGTAGCCTACCCCAATTGTGCTATCTCACAAGATGTGATGGTAGTTGATCTCCCTCCATATTTTACTCTATGCCTATTTAGGGATTTCACTACAAAAATTGGGGAATGCCTTTCATCTAACTGGTCATACATGGTATTTAGGACTAGATATGGGACATGGGTCAATATTAGGTTTGAGCCTATTTCTAGGTTCCACTTAGAACCCTATATGCCCAACCTATCTAATGTAAACTGCACTATCCTAGATGAAGATGAGAATATCAATGAGCAAGAGCCCAAAGATCATTTTGAAGGCATCTCAAATATAATACTTGATGAATGGGTATTTTAAAACTATGGTTTTATGCCTATAATACCATTGAAGAGGCATGCCTGGGTGTATACTACATGCATAGAGAAGGAGTTATTGTACCTAGTCTTACAAGCCCAATTCAAGATCAAGATGGCATATGGAATTTATTCTTAGGTGGATTAGGGTCAAAGAATGGGAGTGGAGTAATTCTTGTTTCCCATTCTAATTATAGGTATTATTTTTCATTAAGGTTTCAATTCAATTGTACTTAAAACACTATAGAATATGAAGCCCGCATACATGGGCTATAATAGGCAACAAGAAGAGGAATCAAACTTTTGAGGTGAAAAGGGAAAATGAGATAGTGGTGCAGCAAGTGAGAGGTTTTATTGAAATTAAAAATCATATATTTAAGGCCTACAAACAACAAGTTTGGGACCTCTTAGAATACTTCATAGCATTTAACATTCATTCTATACCAAGGGAGCCCAATCATCATACATATAGACTTGTATCCATTGGTACCTAATATGACATTGTTGATGGAGTCAAAGGAACTAAAGGATAGTCAAAAATCAAGGTTGTATGTAGGCCATTTGTACTTGATAATGATGTGATTTGGTACATTTTTGACAATAATGATCAAATTTCTTATTTTCTCATGTATGAGGTGAAATTATGTCATAAGAATTAAGGTAGATTGTAACATCAGTATGATGATCATATTATCTAGCTAAGAAATAAAAAATTATTCAAGAGATTAGTGACATTGGAGAGCATCTTTAATTAATATGATCAATTATGAAATGACAAGGTCAATATCTCAACTAAAGAAGAAAATTATGAGAAGATAGCCATTTTTAAGGACAAGTTGCTTAAGTTGGGAAAAGTGAACACCAAAGAAGAGAGAGCTACCTTCAAAACCTTATGTCAAGAGTATGTAGATGTTTTTTTATGGGAATACCATGATCTAAAATTCTTTGACCCCAAGTTATCCCAACACACCATAGAGTTGGAGGGCATTGCAAAACCAGTAAGGTAGAAGCAAAGGCTAGTTAATCTACAGGTTGAAGAGCTCATGAGAATGTAATTTTTTAAACTAATTGAATATAAGATTATATTTACTGTATTCCTCATGGGTAGTAAACCTTGTGCTTGTGAGGAAGAATAATGGAGAGATACACCTACGCATTGATTTTAGAGACTTGAACAAGGTGTATTTGAGAGACTATTATCCACTACTATCCATAGATCAGATCCTTTAGCAGGTTTTAGGATATTAGAGGTTTTTTTTATTGATGGATACTTTGAATACTATCAAATATTGGTCAAGGAGGAAGATAGACATTATACTACCTTCACAACAAAGTGGGGCACCTATGTATACATGAAGATGTCCTTTGGACTATCCAATGTAAGGGAAACTATCCAAAGGGAAATGTATGTTTCCTTTGAAGGGATAATTAGTGATATGGTGCTCATATATCTTGATGACATCACTATGTTTTCAAAGGACCTTATAGATCTCATACCACATTTGAATTTAATCTTTGATAGGTGTAGGAAGTATGGAGTTTCCTTAAATCCCAAGAAATGCATCTTTGTAGTTCATGAGGGTAGATTGTTAGGATATGTGGTGTCAAAGGATGGCTTATTCATATACCCTAAGAGGGTTGAATCAATTATAGCCTTACCCCTACCCAATCACAATAAAGGCTTGTAGATATTCTTGGGAAAGATCAACTTCGTAAGGAGGTTTGTTTCAATTTTTACAAAGTTAGTTAAACATATTACTCATATACTTGATAAGAACATAGAGAGAGGAAGGAGAAGATTTGAGGCCATCAAATATTCCACCTCTCAATCCCCCACAATCCTTAACCTTGAATTTAGCAATTTTTTTTCTTGTATTTATTCTCCATAGCTGATGCAATTTATGCTATGCTCATGCAACATAATGGTGAAAGGCTAGAACAACATATTTCATTCTTAAGTCAAGGCTTGTAAGGGTATGAATAAAGGCACACTTTTGTGGATAAGCATGTACTTGATATTATGATAGGGTTGAATAAGTTTAGTAACATGGTGTGTAACAATAAGGTCATAGTGATGGTAGTTCACCCAAGCATCAAATAGTTCATACTTAATAGATATTTGAGTGAAAAGAGAGTTGCGTGGGTAAAAACGTGTATGGAATATGGAATTGAGGTGAGATTTACCAATCTAATTATAGGTAGAGATCTCTATGATCATGTTAGAATAGAGGTGAAGGAAGATAAAGATATAATGTTAGTAGTCTATGACAATCAACAGGTAGCTACAAGCATGACTCCTTCCAGTTGGACCCATGATGTAGTAAAGTTTCTCCAAATAGACCAATATACTATGGGATTAGATAGGAACAAAAGGAGACACTTTAGGATACATACTATACCTTATATCTTTTTGGATGGAGTTATCTTTAAGAATGATGTAGGAGGTATGTTTTTATGGTGTGTTGAATCAAGCTAGGTTGACAAGTTACTTGTGTAGTTTCATGATGGGCTTATAAGTGGGCACTTTGATTCCAACACCAAAACCTTCAAGATATTTAGGGTAGGATATTTTTGGCCTACCTTGTTTAGAGATTCACATGTTTGGGTTAGGAAGTGTTCTCAATATGTTGTGTTCATTGACAAACAAAAGCTAGCTACTCGTCCTTTGAAACCAATCCAAGTTGATCAACCCTTCATGAAATGGGGCTCAAAATTTATAGGAATGATCCATCCCCCTTCTAATACTGGTTATAAGTGGGTCATAAAAACTAATAACTACTTCAAAATGTGGGTGGAAATAGTTGCACTTAAGGAGGCCAATGAGAACTCAGTCTATGACAATATTGTAACTAATTTTGGTGTACCTTCAAAAATTATATCTAATAATGCCTTGGCCTTCAGTAGTAATAAAATATGTGAGTGGTCCCTTAAAAATGTAATATACCTCAAGGATTCCTCCAACTATTACCCAAAGGGCAATGGGATAGTAGAGTCCACAAACAAAAACTTGGTAAAAATCATCAAGAGGACCATGGAGGATAGCAAAAGAGAATGGCACACAAGGATGATAACTACCTTATGGGTAAAAAGATGATGAACATTCTATATAGTTCATTATATCTCATATAAAATTTCCATAACTATTGCCTTTTGGTTATATATTTCATTACATTTAAGAGTTAATGTCTTATCTAAGTAGGAAATGAGTGCAATTGTCTTTTGTTTGTATGTGATACCTTGTTGACTCTTTATCTTATTATTTGTGTCTAACTTAGATGAAATGGGCATAGTTTTGTATACAAATAGACATCCCTATGATAGGATAATTTTGAGAAGTTATCAATAGTTTTGGAAATAGTTTTGAAGATTCGATGAAGAACACATCGATCTCTAAAGATCTGTAGCTCTAAAGATGCTTCGAAGACTTGTCTAGCATAATCTAAAGATGCCTAGCCATGCTTTGAATATGCCCAACTAGATCCTATAGATCAAGATAGTAACTTCAAAGATATCTATTGTATATATAGACTTTACTTATTTATATATCTTCTTTTAGACATTAATATTCATAAAAATGGTCTAAAATGATCTAGATATAAATGTATTTCTATTTTGTAAATTTGAACATAATCTCTTTAGATATATGTTTGTTATATTCCATATATTTCCATTTGAATCAGTTCCAATGCCTCTCTATAAGTGTGGGGTCTGATTCCTAGCTCTTATATTTTGAATAAGTGGATTTGGCTATTTAGATCACCAAATTTTGTATTTTGAGAATAGTTATTGAGATGTGATTTAAATACATATTTCCTTCTCATTTCAAATGATCAAATAGAGAGTGATCATAAATAAGATAATAGGGAACAAAGAAGAAACATTCAAATGTCATTTCACACATATGTATATGTTCTTTCTGGTAATGAAATAAAGTTTAGCATTTCTTTTCATTACCGAGTAAAAATTGATCCTATTTATGAGGAAGGAACAAGGGTCCACTTTTCTCTAAAGATTAGGACAATTGGTATTTTTAGTCTATAATTTAAAATTATTTCTTTTGATTCAGGTATATTTCATTTTATTGAAAAGAGTGATGTCCCTTTTCAATGTAAGTGTGATTTCCCTTTCAAAGCAAAGTGTGAATTTCCTTTTAATGCAAGTGTGTTTCTATTAAATGTGAAGGGTGTTTTAATTCAATACAAGTGAGTTTTCTTTATGAAAAGTGTGTCTTTAAATTTCATAATAATTAAATTTTGATAACTCATCTCCATATTTAAAATCTGTCAAGACTAGTCTAAGTGACAACAGATAATCAATATTCTCACATTCTAAAATATAACACTTTCCTACCCAATTCAGTAAGTTGAGTGAGGAAACCATAGTGTCTTATGATAAATGTTTAAGTTATGGATGTTGATGGTGTGAACTGAAGAATCCTTTTAATAAGGAATGTCATAGAATATCTTTATTTAACCAAAATTTATAAATTTACCTTTTTGCAACATAAAATTAGAGTCTTATTTGTTGTCCTTAGGATTTAGACATCAATAGTAGAGTGAAAACCCCTTAAAAAATGAACTATAAACTCAAATATTTAATAGTCTCATTGGTTATAGCCTTGGACACTGGCCTTGGTAGAAAATGACACCAATCCATTGATTGGTTAAATAAGAGGTATAACAACAACCTATTATTTTTCGTGCCATTGTGGGGGACATTTATCTATAAGTGTTAGTGAGATCCTATATTGGATCTATACAAGGAAAATTCAAAAAATTCATATACCCTAAAAACATAAAAATAATCTAGGACTCTTTAGATTTATGAACTACCTAAGAGATTATCAAATATGTTTATCTCTAAAGGATCCTAAATAAAATAACAAGAAGATAGGATCTTATCCTTAATGGAAAGATCAGGGAGTGAAAGAAAGGCAATTGAAACATGTATACAAAAATTTTATGATTCCTCTCCTAAACAAGGATCATCCTCACAAATAGATCCTATAAAATAATTATATTAAGACATTTTCCCCTATAAGAAGAATTAATCCTGAGAATCCTCTTTCTAGAATAGTTAGATTTGATCCAAAAACTCTACAAGAAGAAGATCTGATCACCAATGAAGATTCTCCTCTTGAGATAGATCATAGGTTGAGAACCCATGAAGAGAACTTAGATTTGTTTGATAACCAAAGTTGGGAAGAAAATATGGGAGATAGATATGCACATGTAAAAAACCCTAATTGACAACCTCAATAGGATAGAATGTTTTTCTATCTAATCAACTTAGGTCCTGATGATAGAACCTCCATGAAAAATATCTCACTGTCTATTTTACCTACTTTTAGAGGCAAATCCTCAGAGGATACAGATCAGTTCCTCTTTGAATTTAAGGTTCTCTACCAAACATATGAATATGTCATAAACAATCAAAATTTGATGTTATTCCCATCTACACTTAAGGATGCAACCATGAAATGGTTTATGGGCCTTGAGGGTAATTCTATAAGCACTTGGGATGAAATAAAAACTTCATTTCTTGATAAATATCAATATTATTGTAAATTTAGAGAACAAAAAGAAGACTTTTCAAGATCAAACAAAATGAAGATGAAACCTTAGAAGATTACATTGATAGGTTTATGTTAGGATTATAGAACATAGAGCAATATTAATGAATTAAAGATAGAAATAAAATGCTGAAAACATAACATAATAGAGACATAGATTTAATGTGGTTTACCCAATATGAGCTACATCCACATAAAAAAAACCAGCCCTTCTTATTAATTCAATCCAACAAAAGAAGGGAAAAACCTAAAATACATCCACTACAATATCCTCTTCACTCACATGCAATGTTCCACCATAATTACCATGCCCTCATATCAAAAGAGGGTTACATATTATGGTAAAAAAATGCACAAAAATAATTTCTACTGTTAGATCTATGACCTAATATTGAATATTCTAGATTTAATACAAAATTATAAAATTTTATAATGTATTTTTAATAAAATTTTGCTTCAGGGGTCCTACCTCCAAACCTTCACTAGGGGGGATCCAAAAAAGGTTGCCACCCCCTGGATCCCCATGGAAACCCTAGCTGAGGGGGGGGGCGTTGCCCCCACACCCCATTATTAATTTAGTCCAACAAATGAAGGGAAAAATTTGGAATTCATCCACTGCAATATCCTTTTCACTCACAAACAATGTACCAACATAATTACCATGCCCTCATATCAAAGGAGGGTTAAATATTAGGGGAAAAAATACACAAACATAATTTATACCGTTAGATTTATGACCTAATAGTGAACAGTCTAGATTTACTATAAAATTATAATATTTTATAATGTATTTTTAACAAAATTTTACTTCAGGGGTGCTGCCCCTGAACCCCCACTAAGGGGGATCTAAAATAGGTTTCCACCCCTTGGACCCCCATGAAAACCCTAGTGGGGGGGATTTTGCCTCCCCATTCCCCCCATTAGGAACTAGGCATTAAAATAAGATCATGCTCCACCATCCAATAGTTTATATTTGCCCATAAATAGAGTAGTTACCAACTCACAAATGATAGTCTTTCTTAAAGGCCTAGATGATGATGCATGTGATACTTTGAACCTAATGGGAAAGGGTGACATTGACAAGTTAACCTTTCATCATATTTCAACATTATGTACTAACTATTCCAGAACAAGATGTAGCATAAGGAAATCAAGGTTAGGAAAATCACCTAAAGTTGGCCAATTAATGGAAGAATTTGCTAATTTGGAAATATATATTATAGTAAAAGTGACATCCACATTAGATGGTCTCAAAGTAAAAGCCAATGCCACCAATGCTGAAATTTGTCAATATATTATCCTAGATGTAGACCCAAACATGTGGTAAAATATTGTCCTTTAGACAAAATATAGGTATGTGGTATTTGTGGCCTAGACCATGACACCAAGAATTACAAACATCTTCCTATCATGAAAAACCAATTAAAATAAGAAGTACATGTAGTTGAGGAAGTGAACTCTATCCAAAGACAATAAAACTAATACTTTCATCCTCAAAATCAATTTGGGCCAAGATTTTTTCCCAATCCATGGATGATACCATGGGCTGGATAAGTCACACCACTTATGTGGGGACCACCACCATAACTAAAACTATGGGGTACTCAAGAATGGATGCCACAGATGTAGGGAATGACTCAAAAAATTTCATAACCCTGGGCACAACAACAAAATCAATAACCACATTGGATACAATATTCACCACCTTGATGGCCAATCAACAATATCAAACACAGAGAAGGTTCCCTCCACAATAGGATTTGATACCTTCAGAAACTTAACCACCACCAATTGATCAACAAGATATCCAACCACAAATGGAAAATCCAAAGAATAGGTAAAATACTCTTATTTATAGATTTGATAAAGAAATTAATGTTGCAAGTGGTTCAACTAAGTATAATAATGTTTAGGTTAGATCATGAAAGGTAGTAGGAGATTCACCCATCACCATAACTAAAATTCCCAATGATGAAAACACTTACTAAATCACCTGTAGTCCAAAAACCAAATGAAGACAAGTTAAAAGCCACCATATCTCTAATCACACTAGCAATAATTCAAGAACCCCCTATTTTTCCATTTATTGAGAGACTTAAGGAAGAAAAACCTAATTGATGCATGTATTAAGAGAGATGAAGATGAAAATTCCACTATTAAGATCCATTAATAATTTGAATCAAATTATTAAAGGATTGTACATCAAAGCACTAGGTAGAAAGAAATAATATCTTAAAAACATTATTTAATAATTTAATAATTTGATGTATTAAGAGAGATAGAGATAAAAAACTATTGGAAATTGGTTTTATTTGTCCCATATCCCATAGTCAATGGATTTCACCTCTGTTCATTATTCCTAAGAAAAATGGACAATAAAAAATTTATGTAGACTATAGAGAACTAAATAAAGCCATTATGAGAGATTACTTTCCTTTGCCTTTTATTGATCAAGTTTTGGAAAACTTGGCAGGAAAGTAATACTTTTCTTTCTTAGATGGGTTCAATAGATAAAATAAAATTAGAATATCCCTT
Source organism: Torreya grandis (assembly GCA_037957365.1). Classification (NCBI taxonomy): domain Eukaryota; kingdom Viridiplantae; phylum Streptophyta; class Pinopsida; order Cupressales; family Taxaceae; genus Torreya; species Torreya grandis. Next base: position 1,932,577 of record JARHVA010000525.1, read on the forward strand.
GAATATCAAGATAAAACTACATTTACCTACCCCTAAAGAACATTTGCTTATATAATCCTTCATTATGGACTGTGCAATGCACTTAATACCTTTCAGAGAGTAGTGTTAGCCCTCTTTTATGATCTTTCAAATGATTGTGTATAAGTGTACATAGATGATTTCACTGTCCATGGCATTATATTTGATGAAGCATTGATTAATTTAGATAACGTGCTCACCAAATGTGAAGAACATCAAGTATCTTTGAGTTATGAGTAGTGTATAATAATGGTTGATGAAGGGATAGTATTAGGACATCATATCTCTTCTCAAGGAATAAAAGTGGATCCCAATAAGATTAAGGTCATTTATAGTCTTCTCATTCCTCAAATACAAATAGATGTTAAAAGTTTTCTTGATCATGTAGGATATTATAGAATATTTATTAAAGACTTTAGTAAAATAGTTGCACCTATGTTTTCTTTGCTAACAAAAGATAGTGAATTTGTATGGAATGATAAGTGTCAAGAAGATTTTAAAATATTAAAAAATAAACTCATGAATACTCCAGTTTTGAAAGAACCTAATTGGGAATTTTTTTTTCATATCTATACTAATGCTTCCAATAATACACTAGGGGAAGTTCTAGGACAAAGAGGTGAGGAAGGAAAAATGTATGCCCTTTATTATATCAATAAGAATCTTATTCCCATAGAGAAAAACTACACTGCCACAAAAAAGTAATTTATTGCTGTTGTTTATGCCATAAACAAATTTAGATGTTACATTATTAGTTATCAGGTATTCATCTATATAGATCATTCAATTATTAAGTATTTAATGAACAAACTAGTAGTAGGTGGGAGAATTATTATATGGCTACTATTGTTGTAAAAATTTAACATTACCATTATAAATAAACTTGGGAAGTATAGTGTTGTTTCTAACTTTTGTCTAGATTGGTCACTACAGGTGAAGATAAACATGTAGAGGATTATTTTCTAGATGAATAGTTATTTTCTATATCATCATACTCCCCATGATCTGTAGACATGGCAAATTACTTGGCAACATGGATGTTTTCTCATTCCTTTAATTCTAAATAAAGAAAACATTTAATTAGAGATAGTTCTCATTTCAAGTGGTTCAAAGACATGTTATTTAAAATTGGGCTTGATCATGTACTTCGTAGGTGTGTCAGATAAGATGAAGTATTTGACATCATAAGAGCATGCCATAGTGAACCAAGAGGAGGACATTATTCAGTAAAAAGACCATTCATAAGATCCTTGGTTCAAGTTATTATTAACCATATATTTACAAGACTATAAAAAGGTTTTTATGGTAATGTGATCCTTATCAAAGGATGGTTAAGCCTAATTTATCCTCAGAAATAAGTTTAGAGCCATTTGAGAAATGGGGTTTGGATTTTCTTGAAACAATCAACCCACCATCTCAAGGAAAAGAATATTTATTTGTATGTACTGATTATGTTACTAAGTGGGATGAAGTTTAGACATTCACCTTGTCTAGAGGGGAAATGGTTGCTGATTTCTTATATCATAAGATCATGCTAAAATTTGGAGCTCCTAGATCTATTATTTCTGATCAAGTGCCCCAATTCATGTCTAACATGATCAGGGATTTTATAGAATTATACCAAATCAATCACCAAAAATATTCACCATATCACCCCCAAGTTAATGGGAAAGTAGAGATCACCAAATAAGAGCTTGAAAATATTCTGACCAAAATAGTAAACAACAAGATTGGATAGATAGAGTACTTGAATCAGTTTGGGCATAAAATACAACATGGAAGACTACCACAAGATTATCTTCATATGAACTTGTGTTTGGAAAGAAACTTTTATTACCAATATAATTTAAACTATAGACATTGAAGACAATAGCTAATATGGGAATTGATCTTGATAAAGCATAAAAGGAAAGAATCATGTAACTCAATGGGATAGATGATCTAAAAATTGATGCACTCACTCAAACCAACATTATCTATAAGTAGACAAAGAAGTGGCATGATACTCATATTTAAAAAAAATAATTTTAAGAGGGAGATTGGGTTCTTCTATTTGATTTTAAATTCCAACATTTCAAAGCTAAGCTTAAGACAAGATGGTTGGGGCCATACCTAATCAAAACCATTCACAAAAATGGATTTGTGCAACTTTAACCAATTGATGGTGATTAAAGGACACTTTTGGTCAATGGTCATAGACTCAAAATGTATAGAAGACCTCTCAGTAGAGAGGAATTCATAGTAGAATCAAGACTAGTTATATCTCTTGAAAGAACTTGGTTCTTCCACTAAGGCTTAATAATATTTGTAGCAAACATCCAATAAAGGGGGAGTGTTGAAAACAAACAAATAGTAGTCCTTCTCCCTTCAAAAATTCAAAAATAAAAAAATTATAAAATTGAAAAAATAGAAATAAAAATAATAATAAAAAATTACTGAAAATTTGTGATGTCCCTTACTTAGGGGCTCTTTTCTTCCTACAAAAGCTCTGATACCACTGTGATATCCCCAACCAATAGGGAATATATAAACTCTAAAGCTCTGATACCACTGTGATGTCCCTTTGAATATCAAAACAAAAGCTTTGAATTGCTTATCTGAATTTCTGAATATTTTGCAAACTAGGAAAGAATTCTGAATCTGGTTCGTCTCAGCCTGCTGTGTAAAAAACACAGTCGCCGACGTCGGTTATACTACCGTCGTTGGTCGATCTGTAGTCGTTATCTCGCCGATGTCGGTTGTATGTCGACCGATGTCAGTCTCTGTAAGTATCTGTTCGCCGATGTCGGTACCTGTACTTTCTGTTGATGTGTACGAATTTTCACGGATCTATACGGAATTCGTACGGCCGCTGATAGAACACAACCTGTATGCTTGATCCTGATCTGTAGAATTATGGGCTAATACAAAAGATCTATATCTGGATAATTCTTGAATCAAAACCCAAAAATAATGAAAATACCTGTAAACCCTTGTGATAGCTTCTGAGTGAAGCTATCTCTCAAATACCTGTAATACTATGATAACTTCTGGGTGAAGTTATCTCTCAATTTGGCAATAGATCGGCTGATCTTTCACAACCTCTGAATCGCACACAATGAAGAGTTGACGTTCTCCACTGCAGATGGAATCCTGAAACCCTTGGCTCAGTCTTCACAGAAGAATTTCTTCAATATCAAAATCAATAATCTATGCATGCCTACAAACTCTCTCTCATGAGAGATTCTTATACACCTCCAAAGGTGTGCTTGCTAAAATTAGATTCCCTTAAATTAGACTTCCTTAAATTAGAACTAGGGTCTTAAAATTAGACCAATTCTTAAATTAGAATGAGGATCCTAAAATTAGACCCAATAATAAATAATTAATAATTAATTAATAATTAATTATTAATTAATAATTAATAATTAATAATTAATAATTAATTAAAATTGGACCAAATAATTAATATTTGATTAAATCAATCAAATATTAATATCTACTTTAATTCATGTCCTAACGAGCCCAAACGAAAGCCAAGCCCAGCTCCATCAAGACCCTCTATCCACCTCATCAGCCTACGAGGGTCGCATAATAGGCTAATCATCTACTCTGCACATGTCGACTAAAAAGGGGACATGATAATCTGCCCCTCCTGAAATTGCTTGCCCTCAAGCAATCGCTGAATACCCGGATCCCAAATGAAGTCTCGATCTACAGTGCTGTCAACCAACACAAACTCCAGGCCCTGTCCATCACCACTCTCATCCAATGGCATCACATCACCTCTGTCTCCTGTACGCATATTGTCATCAACATGTGACCCCCCTGTAAAAGAAAGCTGAGCCTCTACCACATGTGCTGACTCTTGAACTGAACTCACCTCAAGACAAAGCTCGTCCTCATATCTCTCCTGTGTTGGTGCCAATGTGCCCTCATCATCGCACTCTATCATATCATGTAGTATAGGCATCTCCATCCGATGAAAAAACATATGCTTGAAGCTGCTGCCCCGTATTGCCTTAAGAATATGTGTTTTTCCATCAACCTGAAAATGAACCTCCATATCTTTGAGATGAAGAGTAACTTCCTCAAATGAATGAAGCCACTTCATACCCAAGACTAATTCTATGTCCCCCATGTTCACTACAAAATAATTAGCCTTGAACTCATAGTTGTTCAAGCGCAATGGGAGATCTCTAATCATGCGCTCACACTTAAGAGTGTGACCATCGGCTACCTTAACTCTAATCCCCTCAAAATCTTTGGTAGTGAGTCCACGATCCTCCACCAATCTAGCATCTATGAAATTATGTGTGGCTCCTGTATCAAGAAGGGTGGTAACCTTCTGCCCTGCCAAAACTCCACGGAGTCTGAATGACTCATCCAACTGAATGTTGGATAGGCGTGCCTCCTGTATATGAAGCTCTAAATCTACCTTTGCCTTAGGCTCTAAAGCCTCTGCCTCCTCAGAATTACCCTGCTGTTCGGAATCTTTTGATTCCACATCCTCATAATACGCCCACATCACACGATTTGCTTTGCCCTTAGGCCTCAAAGGGCAATCGTGATGGATATCATATGGACCTTTGCAGTAGAAGCAAAGCTTCTTCCTGCGTAAATCATTAAGTGCCTCACGATCCAAAGGTGGTGCTGCTGGATTGGCCTTTGAATCATTTTTAACCCCGGATTTATCTATGTTAAAATCCGGTCTCTCTATATCCCGGTTGGAGTGCTTATGGTCTCTAGATGAAGAAGTACCTCTGGAGTTAGATCTACTTGATGGGGCTGCCATCTCCATACTGCGCGCCTTCTTCATAGCTTCCTGTAATGAAGGAGGATCAAAGCCTTTGATCCAACCTCTCAATGGTTATGTCAATCCCTCCATGAAGAGTACTACTAGTTGCCTCTCTAAAATGTCAGGAACCATGACTGATAACTTCTGGAAGTCACCAATGTAAGACTCTAGACTGCCACTTTGGCGCAACTGTGCCAACTCTTAGAAATAGGACTCTGGATCCCTCCTGTCAAAACGCTCTACCAGCCTGTCCACAAACTCCTGATAAGAAGTGATCTGATCATGATGGAGTGTCACCATCCCATGGTGCCACCAATCGTGAGCTACTCCCTCAAGATGTAGTGTCGCATATCTGATAGCATCTTCCTCACCCATCGGTCGCAATGTGAGAAATGTATCCAGCTTACTAACCCAGGCCTGTGCTGTCACCTTACCACTACCGTCAAATGTTGCTAGAGTGAGCCTACTCGTAGCCTGCTTCAGATCATTGTTCTGGGGCCTTAGTCTCCCATTCTGTCGACCTCGATAATGTTCTTTCCTTTGTGTGAGGAATCAATCAAAAGTAATCATCTCCTTGACCACAGGTGGTAATGACTCCCACTCATCAGTTGCTACCCTAAATGTGTCTATAAATTCCTCCTCATGCTCTTCACCTGCTATCACCTCCTCTGCTTCCTGTCTCACAAAGATAGGCCTAGTAGGCCTATTCGCTGTATGAGAAACAGTCCCATGGCCTCGCTATGATCCTGCATCACTCCTGACATCTTCACGGTGTGGGGAATGTCTCCTCGAAGAACCCAATCTTGGCAGTGCTGCTGCCAACTGCTGTAATACCTGGTTATTCTGCCTTTGCCCTTCTCGTAGTTCTCTAAGAGTAAGTAAAACTTCTGGATCATCTTGGTCTCTCAGATGATGAGGAATACGGGCCCTACCAATATCGTCACCCATGTCTTCTGGTGGTTGTTCTAGAACTTGAGTACCTTCAAGCAAAGCTTTACTGCGTGTGTAATACCCGTGTGGTCGCAACTCTTGTGGCTGCATAAAATTTCTAAACCCTCAGGATGGCAGGATTTAGCTCTGATACCACTGTGATGTCCCTTACTTAGGGGCTCTTTTCTTCCTATAAAAGCTCTGATACCACTGTGATATCCCCAACCAATAGGGAATATATAAACTCTAAAGCTCTGATACCACTGTGATGTCCCTTCGAATATCAAAACAAAAGCTTTGAATTGCTTATCTGAATTTCTAAATATTTTGCAAACTAGGAAAGAATTCTGAATCTGGTTCGTCTCGGCCTGCTGTGTAAAAAACACAGTCACCGACGTCGGTTATACTACCGTCGTTGGTCGATCTGTAGTCGTTATCTCGCCGATGTCGGTTGTATGTCGACCGATGTCGGTCTCTGTAAGTATCTGTTTGCCGATGTCGGTACCTGTACTTTCTGTTGATGTGTACAAATTTTCACGGATCTGTACGGAATTCGTACGACCGCTGATATAACACAACCTGTATGCTTGATCCTGATCTATAGAATTATGGGCTAATACAAAAGATCTATATCTGGATAATTCTTGAATCAAAACCCAAAAATAATGAAAATACCTGTAAACCCTTGTGATAGCTTCTGAGTGAAGCTATCTCTCAAATAATTGTAATACTATGATAACTTCTGGGTGAAGTTATCTCTCAATTTGGCAATAGATCGGCTGATCTTTCACAACCTCTGAATCGCACAAAATGAAGAGTTGACGTTCTCCACTGCAGATGGAATCCTGAAACCCTTGGCTCAGTCTTCACAGAAGAATTTCTTCAATATCAAAATCAATAATCTATGCATGCCTACAAACTCTCTCTCATGAGAGATTCTTATACACCTCCAAAGGTGTGCTTGCTAAAATTAGATTCCCTTAAATTAGACTTCCTTAAATTAGAACTAGGGTCTTAAAATTAGACCAATTCTTAAATTAGAATGAGGATCCTAAAATTAGACCCAATAATAAATAATTAATAATTAATTAATAATTAATAATTAATAATTAATAATTAATTAAAATTGGACCAAATAATTAATATTTGATTAAATCAATCAAATATTAATATCTCCTTTAATTCATGTCCTAACGAGCCCAAACGAAAGCCAAGCCCAGCTCCATCAAGACCCTCTATCCACCTCATCAGCCTACGAGGGTCGCATAATAGGCTAATCATCTACTCTGCACATGTCGACTAAAAAGGGGACATGACAAAATTGAAAACCAAAAATGACACTTTTCAGAAGAAACTTTTGCAATAAACATGAATTGTTGTCTTGTCAGATAACTTATCTTCTCAAAATTATTTATCCTTACAGGACACATGATAACCTTAAGTGGTAAGCATGGATACATATAACATAGGTATAGTTGTACTTCCTTCTTAATATGTTAGACATTTCCTATTTTATATTCTGCATGTATGACCATTAGGTGGACAATACGTTTTTCATTATAGATAAGTTATTTTGATGCCACATGGATGTGATTGAAGCTAATTTCATATTGCATTTCAGTATTTGATGTGAAGTTATACTAAAATATATTTTCAAATAGATATGACTTGATGTAAAAATCATTATGAATATTATTTCAAATGCCACCAAATATGATTCCTCATACCATGTCATTGATATTGACCCTAAAAAGTGGTTTATCATTAAAACACCGTATGCTCTAAAGTGCTTGGCCATAATTTCATGATACAACTTTATTTGTTATTAATTTCTCCATCACATCCCCATTTCTTTAACTTCCTTTGTAATCTACAATTTTGAGCTCAATTTTTCTTATGCAAGTAGGTATACAAAATTATTATGAATAACTTCAAATATGGGAGGCAAGAAGAAGAAAAGTGGACCAAAGTTAGAAAAAATGTTGCTACAAGATTAATCAAATAAATTTATTTTTGAGATGATAGGATGATTGAATGTTTTAAAAACATTTTAGGGTTTTCAAGAAAACATTGTGTAAGAATTTTTAGAAAAATCTGATGAGGATCATTCCATAGTTTGAGGTGAGCATATTCTTTTGGATTCCTTTGTGATCAGTGAACTTTTAAGGATTCTTGAAGAAGGTGTGGTTGTCATTGATAAATTAAGTTTTGTTGATCTAATTCAACTATTCATTTATTACAATGAACCCCATCTCAAATTGGCCAAAACCCTTTAAGGCATAGCTAGAGGAATCATTTGAGATAGTCTTCAATTGCCATGACATAATGTCATATATTGGGTCATGAAGTATCTCATTTATGATGGTTAATTAACTATGATCAGTGAAGATACCATATGGCTTCTTATTCATTTAAGGAAAGGATCCCCCAGACTAGAATGCTAGGTAAACCTACCATCTTTTCTTTAGAATGTTATAATTAATGTAGCTCATAAATTAAAATGTGGAACTGGGTTAGTCAAACATCATGGTTTGATTCATCTCATCTATTGACATCATTTTATGAAAAAACCTAAGGGTGAGAAGGCTTGGTCCTCATTTCTATGAAAATCATCCCAAACCCTTGTAATAAATCACTCCATCCTATTTCTCCACCTCCCACAATAGAAAGATAAAAAGGTCCATTTTTGACACCCTTAGCTTTGAAGATGTTACACTAAAGGTCAAAAATAAAAATGGGGGTTTCTTAAAAAAACCCTACTCCAACGGTTAAACCCTGATGAAGTCATCAACTGATCCTCCAAGAGGAAGAAGAAGGTGATGTTCAAGTAGCTAATTTTTTTGGAAGTTTAAGCTCTCCCATTAAAGTTATGGATGTTGAAAAAAAAGTTGAAAAAGGAATCCATGCAAAAGATATCATAGTTGAATAATAAGAAATACTCTTACCCTCTACATTTGATAAGGGAAAATCTCCACTTATACAATAATCTTCATCTTCTCAACCTGATCATGAAGATTAGGAGTTGTAACATGATATGACTCTATCATAACATAAGGAAACCATTCAAAAATAACAAATAGAGTTGGTTTTTCTTTGATTGACACTGTAACGTAAGAATTAAACTATTTCTAGTTTGGAAAGAAGATATGAAGATTATATTTCTCAGGTTTGGGAACAAGAAGTAATCATTATAGTGGTTAATGTTAAACATATTAAAATACATAATTAGTTGTTTTCATAGTCTTATGAACTGAGCACCTTACAGAATTCCATTATAAATAAGGATGCCCAAATTTTTAGTTTAAAATTTTTTATTGTTGGTAAGGATGCTTAGATTAATAATTTATAACATTTTATTTCTCTCAATTTCTATCTATTTCTTAATTAAAGAAGTAAGAAACTGGTAATAAGGGTGTGGTAGAAAAACCCATTTGTTTATGTGCATGTGATCTAGATGAGTGTGAAGAGATCGTCTTTGTCTTGGGAAGAATGACCTATAGATAAGAAAGCACTAAAAAAAGGGTTATTAGAAAGATAGTAAGGTGGACTACCTAGCGTGAGTTAGATCCAAGAAGCGTGAGCTTACCGGGAGGCTGTCAATCCACTCTTTGATAATAGTTAAGTTGAAAGAGATAAAAAGGAAGTAATTGCATCAAATACCAAAAATAATTGAAATGAGATCAAGAAAAAATAGATGCATAATAAAGGAAAATAAACTAAATATAACAAGAGTGGGTCAATACTAGTGTTAGAGTAGGTTAGGTTAGGTTCAAAAATTAGGTGAGGTATCTATGAATAGGTAGTCACACAAAAAGTTAGATTTGGTTGGGGGAAGGGGATGGAAATAACTTGTTATTTCTTTCCATAGTTATCATCGACAATTGGCATGACCATCAATGATTAAGTTGACTGGCAATGGTTGGGTAATCGTCAGTGGTTGAGGGTGACCATTGATAGTTTCTATAGATTTTGAAGATGTATAGATTGATTTGGTTAGTTTCCATAAATTGTTAGTATAGATTGATTTGGTTAGCTGATAATTGAATTATGTTATTTTTATTGCTTGTTTGATAGGATTTTGGGTTTGCACAAGGTATTAGGTTAGGTCTGTTATTTTGGCTGATTTAGTAGGGGAAAGTTGAAATTAGGAGAGTATTTTAGGTTGAGAGAGGGTAAGGTTGGTATTAGATAGGTTTATGAGTTTAGTATGGGTTTTAGGTAGGTAGGGTTAAGTATGCTCTATTGGTGGTCACACATAGTTATTGTTGATGGTCATACCTAATCATCAATGGTCAATAACTAAGGGAAAATGGGTCATGTTGACCATCAGTGATCATAGTGAGCATTGGTGGTTGAGAAAATCATCAAATGTTTTTAATAAAATATCTAAGGTAGGTGTGAAAAATGTTAAGGGAAGTGTGATTGGTCAAGTGATTTTGATAAAAAAAATGTTAAGGTAAGATGGTTAGGGGTAATATGTGTTTGATAAAAGGCTAAGGCTAGCATTGTTAGCATTTAGAATGTAGGTAATGTGGGTCTAGGGTAGGCTTGGACATATGTGAATGTAGTTAAGATAGAGAAAAAGTAGGTGTTTAGTAGGTAGGTGAAATGAAGTAAAATTGGGGTGAAATTCATGGTCAAAGTAGAGAATAGAAAACTAAGTGTTTTTTTAATAGTTATTATAGGCATGAAATCTGATCCAAATGTGGGACTGGGTCCCTTGGATCTTTACAAAGATCTATTATGGGATATAAGGGAGGAATGGATGCATATGGAGGAGGTTGGCCTTAGCATGATGAGGCACTTTCAAAATGTGCCATAAGATACAACAATGATTGTGGCCCTCATCGAGAGATGGGATCCAACCACAAACATATTTTTATTATTGACAGGTAAGATGACCATCCTACTATAAGATGTACATAGGATTACATAGTTACCCATTCAGGGGGAATTAATATATCATATTTAGAGTGAGGAGAGAGAGGATCATATGAAGCTCCTCTATGATGATGATCATACATTTGTCAGATGGCATGTTGATGGCTTTAGCTATAGACCTCTATATTTATGAGCTAGGGATGATTGAAGGTTAATTAAAATCATGATGATCGTAGTGTCATGTTTTGCATTACTAGATTCAAATAGTGGGTGGTTTTCATACCTACTACTAGGCATTTTGGTGGAGATGTTGCTTAAGCAGATAGTTTTTAGGTGGGCACCAATTTTGCTAGTTCAAAAATACATAGATTTATGGGGTATCTGATTGTATCAAAGACATGGGATCAGTGTGTATTTTATGCCTCATTGCTAGGCCTATGATCATATCAGGGTCATGAGGTCTATGGGGTTATCATGGGAGGGATACACCCAAATGGACTTTAGGGTTGGATTTATGTGGTGGAGGGTTGATTATACACTCATAAGAGCTAGAGGAGGTGCGAGGAATATTGATTGGTTTAAGAAGGTGTTAGAGGCCTTGGTGGTTGGAGATGTGGTATGGAGGTCATATGTAGGATATCTAAGGTGGGCCCACTACACTCAACATATTTTGTCATTATAGAGCTAAAGGTGGATTTATGTGAGGAGAGAGGTTGAGACTGAGCTCATCCCATTTGATAGAGTTTGTAAGTAGTTTGGCCTAGTACAGGGGATCTCGAGTCCATTCTTGAGGTATAGAAGGGAGGATGCTAAGTTTTTGTTTCTTAAACCATAGCCTAAGGAGGTTGTTTTTGATCATGAAGAGCTATTAGACAAAGTAGACATTGATGACACCAATTTTGTTGATGGGTATGTAACATGGTATCAATTTATTTATGTTTCTCTAGATTATGGGTGGGATGATGGGGGCAAGTAACCCATGGATGTGGACCCAGTTGGTGGGGGTCCATAGGTATAAGTACAAGGAGGTGGCCTTGATGGATAGGCAAGAGTGGCATTATCCACTGCATAATCATAGATCATATCATTATAGGGATAGGTGGCCACATTACAAGGCTAGATTGTGACATTATAGGGCTAGGTTGTGACTATGATAGGGGAGAGGGACCAGGCTAGGAATTCACTAGGCTTAGTGAACCAAGAGAGGGACACCCTAAGATAAAGAGGAAGAGTAGTTATAACACCAGTAAGACCACCAGGTAGTATCCCTATGGCATGGTAATTGGCCATAGTTGAGGAGTTGTGGTATTACGAGGCCATAGTTCTAACACAGTATCCATAAGAGCCCTTATGGGGTGATTATAGAGTCATCTTGGTAGGTGTTGTAGGGGTAGAGACTCTAGGTCAGTGGACTAATTTACTAAGTGGATAGGTAGGCACCTCAAGAGGGTAGGCACTAGATGGTGATTGTAGTGTAGGAGGGGTTTGTGGTAGAGGTGCCCCTAGGGCATAGTTTATATGATATGATATGATATATGTAGATGTATATGATTTTGATACTGACCTGTAAGCTGATGTAGTGAGATGCATATTTTTGAGAGAGAGAAAGATGCACATGAATAGATGTACTATTTTATGTTGATGAGACATGATGTATATGACATGATATATATATATATATATATATATATATATATATATATATATATATATTTGTTTTTATGGTTCATGGTTCATGGTTTTGGTTTCTATGTTTATGCTTATGCTTATGAGATGTGGACTCAATAGCTTAGATATGTGATGATTATGGATGATGTTTATGATTATACGTGATTATGATGATTCTTTGTATTTTTCATGGATATGATGTTTATGATTTATGGTTCCATATATGGTTATGATATTTATGGTGTTTTGATTATGATGGTTTCAATAAATGGTTATGATCATGGATATGTGACATGGTTATGGTTTATGATTATAGATGTGATGTGGTTCATGATGTTTATGATTATAGATGGTTTGATTATGGTTATTGATGTGGTTTATAATGTTATAATTATGTGATAATATGATGTTAATTATGGTAGTTATGATCATGGATATGATGATATGATTATGGTTATATATGGTTATGATATGATGTGATTTGTGAGTAGGGATAGGATGATACTCATGGTTATAGATATGTGATATGGTTTATTTTGTTTGATGATATTACATAAATTAAGTTAGATAACAACTATATGTGGGGAAAGAGAAAAAATGAGACATATGTCCAAGTGAATATATGAACCAATTATGAGAAGATAAGAAAAAGGCATGATTCTCCTTCATTGGTAAGTACTAAACAAAACCAAAGTTAGATTGGAATAATGAACATAATTACTTTTAATGCTTCACATTATCATGAGTTGGTTGATAAAAAGGTGTCTTGATCACATTGTATCAAGTAAGCTCAAAGTCCCTTGATTTGTAAATGGTATAAGGGGGAGATGGGTGGTAGGTTATATGAAGGGAAATGAGTGATTGGTAAGGTAACCTTATGTGTGTTAGTTTTCCAATTCTATAGGTAACATAAGAACCATAATAGACAAGTCTATGTCATATACAAGGTGTATACTAATTGATGTGGTAAGTCTACTAATGTTATATGTGAAAGCTGATTGTAGCTTTCTTGGGATAGCTTGTTTTGATTTTGATATAGGGTTGTTTGTTGCTTTATTTTGATAGGTTTGTGAAGTTTATCGATGTAGGAAGATTCAAATGATTAATTTGAAAATTTTGACTTATCCATACTTCAAGGGAGTGGTCCAAGTTTGGGTTTGTTTATTTGGTAGTTGTCCTTCAAGGGAGCAGTCTATGTTTTAAAGCAAATTTTAGATTTTGGGTAGCTATCCTTCTATGGAGAAGTTTGCATGCTAGAGATAGTTAACCCAAGTGATATTTTGGTATCCCAAATTATTTTGATGCTAAGTTAGACATAGACAAGTCTATTAGGCTTAGAGGTTTACCTTATGAAGCTAAAACCTAGAGCATAGGGGGTTAATGATAGGTGAAAGGAGTGGTTTTGAGAGATGATGACCATGGGATTCCATATAATTATGGATGAAAAGTATCCATGAGAAACATGCCATGGGTAGAGCCATGGTATATATATTTAATATTAGGATATGAATATGATAGTTAATCACATGGTTCTATGTTATAATCAATTGTCTTCAAAGGGATAGGATGAGGATATGAGGAGGGTGAAAATATTGTAAATCAAGGGATGAGCTTAAGTTAAACAAAGGATGAGCTTGATCCTTGTTTAATAAAAGAAAGGATGTAGATGAAAATCATTGAGGGGCTTAGGTTCTAGTTTTCCTTCAAGAGAGGACAAATGGTAAGCTCTTGATCCATACTTGTGGGTTATGATATAGGGTCCAAGTCAATTGAAATCAAACTTGCCTCGCTTATTTTTATCCATATTGGTTACATGTTGATTTTCCTTCAGGATGAGGTCTCCAATGTTGAATTTTTTTTGTCTCAGGTGTTTATTTTATGCATGCTTGATTCACTCTTGATAGACATGAAGTTGGTTAAGTGCTTCTAAGTGGTGTTCATCAAGTAGCTCAAGTTGTACTAGATGATCTTGATGATAGTAGCTCTCATAAATGATGTCTTGCAAGGATATGTGAAGAGATGGAATTTGGAATTTGAGAGGTAAAATTTCCTCTACTCCAAAGACCAGAGAGAAAGGGGTAGCACCCATAGAGGTTTGAGTGCTAGTGTGATAGGCCCATAAAGTGAAAGGATTGTGCAAGTGTCAATCTTGACCAAAAACACTGACTACTTTGGTTAACATCTTGTTGAGGGTTTTGTTATAGGATTTTGCCTATCCATTTTTTTGTGGATGTTAAGGTGAGGAAAATCTTAACTTGATGCCAACTACATCACAAATACCTTGGACTTGTTTTTTTTGAAAGATTTTCCATTATTAGTGATGATCTTATGGGGAACACCAAAATGATAGATGATATGATGATTGATGAATTTGACTAACTTGTCAACTTTGGTCAAGATGAGAGGAATAAACTCTAACCATTTGGTGAAATATGTAATGGTGGTGATGATGGAGTGGTACCGCTATGAGGAATGAAGATTGATAAATGTGGTCTTGTCCCCATTGTGAGAAGGGCCAAAAATTCCTTGAATACTTGAAAGTCATTAGCTAGTGCATGATGTAAATTAGCATGTTGATGACATTTAAAACACTTATTTACATAATCACAATAGTCTTGGTTGAGGGTGGGCCAATAATAGCCAAGGTGAAAGATACATTTAGTCATAGCTAAACCACTAAATTATCCTCCACAGATTCCATCATGTGTTTCCTTGTTAGAATTATAACCTTCATTCTTACGTAGGTAATGGAGGAGGCCATCAAAACCACATTTTAAAAGGATTCCCCATAGTATGGTATAACAAGAGGTACACTAAACAAAGGCTCTTCAGGCATTCCAAGAGAGCTTGGGAAGAATGATGCCAGGGTTAAAGCAGTTAAAGATTCTCATACCAAATGTCTGAGGGAGATTCCTCCACACTACAAATGGTAGGGAGGTCAGATTGGATATAAGAGGGTGTGATAAAGTAATTAATGGTGACAAAGAGTTTGGAATTGGAAGGTTGAGATGGGATCTAGGAAGTAAGGGAAGCCATTATATTTGTGAACTTGTTAGTAGATCATGAAACAGATTAGATAAGTTAATGATCAAATTATTCTAAGAGTACATCTACTGGTTGTTTATACTTTTGTAAGACATTATTCTTACATTGGTGGGATCCATTGACTTGGTTGACCACACATAAGCAATCACCAAAGACACTGATCATATTGACTCCTAAGGCTAGAGCAGTTTAGAGACCTATTACTAGGGCTTCATACTCAGACATGTTGTTGGTACACTCAAAGTCAAGTTTGAAAGAGAGGGGAATAGGTTCACCATTTAGGGGAATGAAAATAACTCTATCACCCCCACCATGTTGGCATTTTGAGCCATTGAAAAACATGGTCATTTAGTAGGTGATGCCCTCTTGAGAAAGAGTCATGATATAATCATTTGGAAATACAAGAGGAAGTGGTTGGTTATCTAGAAAAGGATATTTAACCAATTTATAGGCAATAAATTTCCCTTTAAAATACTTCTACTAGAGGAACTCAAGGTCAAACTCAGCTAGGAGCATGAGCCACTTAGCCATATGCTAGTTTTTATATGGTTTAGAGTGCATGTACTTGAGTGGATCGGTGTTAGTGATGATAAAGGTTTTGTGATTGAGGAGATAATGAAAATTTTTGGTAGCCACAAAGAATAAAGCAATGTAAAGTTTCTCAGTATGGTTATACCGAGTCTCATACTCTATAAATTTTTGACTTATATAGTAGATAACTTTTTCTTTGTTTTGATCATCATAGTGAGTGAGCATTTCCCCTAAGGAATGGTCAGTAGTGGATATATAAAGGTAGAAGGGTTGGTTCTCTTTAGGATGGGTGGAGAAAGAAGGTACTCTTTGAGTGAATTAAAGGCTTGTTGACAATCCTTAGTCCACTTAAAAGATTTATCTTTCTTGAGAATATGGTGAAAAGGTTGACATCTTTATAATAACTAAGAGATGAAGCGATGGATGGATTAGAGTTTCCCCTATAGATTGTAGAGTTACTTAAGGTGGGTTAGAGGTGGAATTTCAAGGATCACTCTGAATTTGGTAGGGTCTACATCGATTCCTCAAAGAGAGATGATAAAGCCAAGAAGCTTTATAAATAAGACCCTAAAAACACATTTAATGTGGTTGAGTCATACATGGAAATGGATCAGGCATTCAAAGATAATTTTTAGAATTTATAGATGATCCTTGAAATATTTAGATTTCTTAAGGAGGTCATCTACATAGTCCTCTACAATTTTGCGGATGAGATCATGGAAGATGTAGGTCATGACATGCTGGTAGGTTGTTCTAGTGTTATTTAGACCAAATAGCATGACCTTGTAGTGAAAGGTCCCTAAGGGGTGATGAAAGAATTTTTATGCTGATATTTGAGGGAAATCAAGATCCGTTTATATCCCAAGAAACTATCTATGAAAGATATCATCTCATGGCTAGCTGTAAGATCAATAAGTTGGTTGATGCTAGGCAAAGGGAAGTCATCCTTTAAATAAGAAAGGTTAAGGTCATGAAAGCTAATATAGAGGTAAATTCCCCCTATCACTTTGGTAATGGGGAAAATGTTATAAACCCATTGTGGATAGTCAATGGGTTGAATGAAATTGTTAGATAAGAGGTGTTGAAGCTCTTCTTTGACTAGAAGGGTGATAGGACGATGCATCTTATGAAGCTTGTGCCTAACAAGCTTAGTGTCAAGATGGATGATGATGTTGTGGAGATAAATGGAAGGGTAAATTTTTAGAATATCTTGATAGGACCAAGAAAATTCTATGCTATGATTATGAAATATGGAAGGGTAATCTTGTTACTCCAAAGAATCTAATGATTGACTAATATTTACAATGTGAGGGTTATCCTAAGTACCCAAGTTAACATCGATGGTGGATTCATTAAAAATGGTTTGGTTCTCAAGAGAAATGGATTTTTGGGTAGAATAATCCCTTGCACCAAGATAAGTGAGAATGGAATCACTGTCCTGACACTAGATGGTGTTGATGGTAGGAGAATCATTTTCTACCATATCAGGATGAATCAACAACAAGGTTTTAGTTTGGTCATCCTTTTGATAGGTTAAGGGGACCAAAATAATGGTATTGACTAAAAAAATTTAGGAGGAATGATTTAAAAATCCTTAAACTTCAAAAGAGGTAGGGTTGGTGAGGTTTGGATGTCTTCCTCAAAGGTGGCGATGGGTTTGGGTGAATTGGTAGGTTTTTCTAGTGGGATGAACCTAAGGCCAAATAGGTCATGAGGTTTATGGGTTTGATGGAAGGTAACTCATGGGGTCCCTATTCATAATGGCCAAGGTCAAATCATTTCTAGGCACACCTATGAAGGTTTAATTTGGCAAATTCTAGTTTTTCATGTGAATCTAAGAATTTGACTCAAGAGAGGATGGTTCATATGGTGTTGGTTTCAAAATGAAAATAAAATGAAAGAAACACAATAAATAGATTAACATCTATAGGCCTAGATACTAGGGATATCTTATTTAAAAAATATGAATAAAACACACAACTAAAATACAAAAGAAACTCTCTTTTACCTTCCTTGGATGCTCCAAAATGCTTGTTGTAGTGGCTTGCTCAGTTTGTACTGATGAAGTCCTTGTCAATGGAAGCTTGGATACCTCCATATCTCCTTGGCACCTTTGGATTTGGCTTGGAATAAATTTGTCATGGTAACACTAATTTCAATGGATTCTTGAAGATATTTGTGTATTTTAACTTTGCACCCAAAATAGCTTCGAAATGATGTGGTAAGGCCTCCTATTTATAGATTTTTGGAATTCATCAGAATCAACATGAATCATCCATCCTGAGATGAAGATGTGTGGCTAAGGATTAATCCAATTATGAAATTAAAATTGATAAATAGGCTCATTAATATTTGGGATAGAGGAGCAATCAAGAGGCATGGAGGGCTTTGATGAGGCATGGGAGGCATGAATCTTGATATTTGTGGCATTTATGGCTTAGGGATGTCTTCCTAAGAAATGAGGTCACCTGATAATGAAGATATTCAATATTCATTTCCAAAAATAATTATTTAAAAATTTTCTATGGAATTATTGATTAGGCTCTAATTTGGTTTAATTAGCTCTTAAGCATGTTTAAGCACTTTGTGCACAAATTCTATAAATTGATCAAAATGCGTTGTTATTGGTCTAAAATTTGACTGGATTGGAATTAGAAGTTAATGTTAGATGCATTGGATCTATTATCCCATTTAGGATGTTATCAATATCAAATAACAAAGGCATGCATCTTGTGTGAGAGATTTGATAGGAAAGAACAATCCAAAATACCTAGGTGTAAAATTAGCATTTTGACTTAGAATGATCTGATCAAAGTTAGTTGGCCCATAAATTATATTGCCCCATTTAGTGATACTTTGGCCAAAATTATCATTTGAATATGTTAGTTTTAAATATTTTAATGTGCTTTAGTGTTTTTAAGCCAAATTGTGCATTTTGGGTAGAAATTGGTCAAAAGCTTGGTTGGAGGTTATCGATGGCTAGATTTAGGTGTCTACAGTTTGCCCATGTTTGGGAAGATGTTGAAAATTGTAAGCAAATAAATGTATTCTCAAATAATGAGAGATGGCCTATATGGTAAAAATAAGATGATGATTGAAGTACAAAGCTCAAAATGGTTTTGGGAAGCCTATGATGATGCCCTCTCGAGGGAGTGGCCATCACAATTGTTTATGGACAATCCCTCAAAAAGAAGCTAGAAGAAAGGTGTAATTAACCCATGGTTGAGATTAATCTAGATGAGAAAATTCTTGCATGCATTTATTTAAAAAGATTACTAATTTTTCCAAATGTGGTTATAATCATGAATAAAAGTCAAAATAATGATTTGCCCATAGGTGGTTATAATCATTAAGAGGACCTAGATTATCTAAAGATGATTGTGCCCCAGTTAGGGCTGATTAGCAAGCATAACTCAAGGATATAACTTGGAATACAGATTAAAGATGAGTAGGTAAAAAGTGATGAAATAGATAAATAGAAGAATAAGATTGATCAGTGTGAATGATTTAGTTGTACCTATCAATGAGGCGATGCTCATCCTGATTAGTAATGATATAACTAGAATGGTCATTGGGTTGATTTGATCAAGGGTGAGATGGAAGGATTTTGACAAGGTACCAAGGAGAAAATTTTGTGGCTCCACTGATTATATACCTTCCTAAAAATGTAACATGTGATGGTAGGCTTCATGATAGAACACCATGAAGACTATCCCAAAATATGCATAAGGACTGACTCTCAATCCAATAAACACTCAAAAATAATACACCAATGAAAAAAACCATGATGATAATATTAACATATGAATATGAATGGAATACATAATAATGTTTTCAAGGAATCACCAAATGAACACATATAGACTGAGTCAAGGCAACAATGCTAAAAGCAAAAAAATAGGCAAGCAAACAAGCAAACAAACAAACAAGCAACCTAAAATAAATAAATAAATAAATAGAAAGCCTGAAAACAAAAGAAAAAAAAACATCCTAACAATGACCATGCCCCTGTAAGGTGGATCAAAGATAACTGACTAGGGTTAGACAGGATAAATATTTTTGGATTTATAAAATATTATGAAGATTTTTGGAATTTTGAGGTATCTTAACTTGATTGAGAATGACAAGATACTTGCTCATAAAATGGTGAGAGTGTTTGGATTTGGTTGATCATAAAATGGTAAGATCATATGGAAAAGGGGACTGAGAAGACCTCAACATGAATGGAGTATGACCCACATAGTCCTAAGATTTCCTCAAGTCATATTAACTCCATCCACACAAAAGGTGAGGAAAAACCAACTAGTCCTAACAATTTCTCAAAATTGATAAATGGCTAGTCAAATGAAAATAGTAATGGCAAGGTGATGTGGTAATGCATGATAAACAAGTGTTATCCCTAATTTTCCCATAGGTGGTTATAACTAAGATACAATGACATAGGTCAATGATAATAATTTTCCCATAGGTGGTTATAATTAGTAGCAAGACTGGTGAGACACTGATTTGCCCAAGGTAGTTATAATCAAGCTCACATAAACAAACCTGATAGGATGAAAGATATCTTGCCAAATCAACTATCAGACTACTTTCATAGACTGTTATTATAAACATGGATTAGATTGATTGTTGAAACTTGATTGGAATCCTCTCACAAAAAGTATGATAAAAATCAAAGTAACCAAGATCAAAATAGGATTGGGTAGGATGAGTAAAAATAGGCTTTGGTCTAGATAGAAATGGAGTGATAGGTGGATAAAATGGTATGAGGGTTTGCTCCCAAGTGATAGTGTGAATAATATGAATATGTGACAATGGTAAATGGATATGTAACAATGGAAATGGCATGGTATGGTACATGAAATGGTATGGTGCATACTTTTAGCTTGGGTATGGTTTTTTATTTTGTTGTTCCTACTGAGATGGAGATGCACATCCTGATCAACAAATGATATAAAGAGAATAATCAATCATGTTAATTGCTAACCCACACCTCATCTGAATATTCGATCTGTCAAGAACTACCTATATATTTGGATTCCAAGAATGTTATTATGATCTTCATTGGTCATTGATTTTGATTCCTTTAAGCATCAAGACAAGGTATCGTTGTAGCCTCTACAAAGGAAAGTGTGGTCGTGGATGGTGAACAGGGACAAATAATGGATGGTAAGTTTGATTTTTAAATGGAATGGTTGATGATAATGGAATGTATAATGGTTGGGAAATAAATGAAGATCAGGACTTTTAGTCACACTTAATGTTGTTGATATCAAATTTGACATAATTTTGGTTGTGGCAGGGCTGAAGAATTGTTCTCTTGATAGGACCACTAGATTTTTCTATTGTTTGATCTCGAGAGTAACTATCATCTAATTAGGCTGTAGATTGGAAGCTATTTTTATTTTATATTTGATTTTGTCTTCATCAAGTAGTGAAGAACTTTTGTGCTTAGCTATTGGTGCTCGAATGAGGTTTTCACCAATAAATTTATTTTGATTGTCCTGTAGTGCCTATGAGAAGGTTTCACTAATGATCATTGGATTTTGACTTTGATTTTATTATAGTGCTTATGAAAAAGTTTCAATAGAAGATGTTGAGTTTTGACTTTGATTGTCCCCTAGTGCCTCCAAAAATGTTTCACTAGGAGAGTGCTCTTCTATTACATGAATGTGGTCTTGGCATCATTGCTCTTCTTCAACTGTTGTGTCTCCATGGATGAGTTAAACAAAGTGTGATTTTATCGATCTCAATCAATACTTGGGGGAGATGGAATGTCAATGATATGGTTATTTTGGTTGATGGTAATCACTTGTGGAATAGTAATGGAATTGAGAGAGGTTTCACAATCCTCATAGAAGATATTAGGATAACTTATGTTGAAGCTGAAGTAATCATCCTCAAAAATTGTATAAGGATAAAAAATTTATTCAAATTAATCTACAAGGCATGTGTAACTAATGTTGTAGTAACCATGAACATATTCTTCTTCTAAATCTAATTCTAACTTAAGGGACTCTAAATTCAATTTTGAGATTGATGTGGATTCAGATTTTGATGGTAAACGTATGTTAGTTCAAGAATAGAGCCTGACTCTAACTTTAATTATTCATTTGATGGGTACTCTATTACAATGATGTCATATTGAATTTTTAGTTTTGGTGATGTAATGGCCTATGATGGAATAATGGGCTCCACAAAAATTAGTTTGTCAAAGTGGGACTCCTCTAAGATGGGAAAAAGGTTAAGAGACAACTCCTCAGAGACTAGCTTGTCAATAGGAGGCTCTTGGAAAATAGGCACATTGTCGAGGTAATGATTTTTCCAAAAGCAGTTATAATCATTAAAAATTAACTCAGTAAAGACTGGCTCATTAGTGTGATACTCCTCAATAACTGGTATAGGATCAATAGGCAATTTATCATAGGTTGACTTATCACAAATGGTTGATTCAATAGAAATATCTCAGATTGGTTGGTTATTTTGGCCTTGGTTTCCAATGAATTAGAAAATACCAATTTTGAACATAGCTTGGTCTTCAAATGATTGGATGGGATTGGTACTAGATGAGGAATGACTTGCTATTGGATAATGTTAGGGCATTGGGGAACATGATTTCTTGGATGAGCCAAAGGACAAAGTCCTGAGATGGTAACGATAGGGTGTTGTGGGGCTTGATTTATTGCACAAGCCAAAGAACTAGGTCTAGGAATGGTAATGGTATTCCTTGGATATTATAGATCTTGGTAGCTCATATAATCCAAAAGAGGGTTAGGGGTAATTGATGATTAGATAATAAAAGGACATCATGGAACTTGATTGATTGTACAAGCCAAAGCACCCAAGTCTTCCTCATAAACCATCTCATCTTAGTCATGAGTTGGTTCATAAGTTGGTTCTTAACTATGTTCCACTTACTGATTATTGCAAAGAGGGTATGGATTTGTATTCCACACAACATTATCTATAGTTGGATCTTCAAATTCCTCCTCATAAGCCTCTTCATAAAAATCAAGGTTTCAATTTGGATTTGTTGGATTTTGACTATGTTCCCCATATGGAGTATTGTAGGGAGAATAATAAAACTCCTTAGAAAATCTTTCTCTATAGGGGTTCCTAGTGGGATTTTATGTGGCCATTCTATCATAGTTTGGACTATAAATGACTCCACCGTAAGTGTAGCGAGACATATCCGTATAAATGATGAAATCTCAAAAAAAAAAAGGTTTAGAGTTGTACAAACTCTAAAAACTATGTCCAAAGGATAAATGGTTCAATCTTGGTCTAACTTAGTCAAAAGGGGTGGAGCTATATCTCCAATATGGACTAAAAGTGGAGTTGTATATCCAAAATGGTTTATGATAAGACTTGGCATAAAATAGTCTAACATCAAATGTCTAATGTCAAATGTCATATGCACAATGGGTCAAGCGTCTAAATAAAAAACTGACATGTCAAAGGTCTAGGTCAAAGTGATCCAAACAAGGTCTAAACTAGGAAAAAGAAAAGTTGAGTGACTAGGTCTTTTATCCAAATGTGGAGTCAAAATCTAGGCTCAAACAAATAGGCATATGCTAGGAATTTTGGCCAAACAACATCAAAATATATATTTGAAACAAATGTATCATGTGATTTGATTTAATCTAGCAAGTTTGGAAACAACTTTGACATAGACCTGGAACATGAAATTGAAAATAAACATGATTAGTTGGCATAAGGCATAAGACAAAAGGCTCTTTGAATAAAGACTATGTTTTCCCAAAAAAAGGCACAAATAATGATGAGGATAGGCATAAAACAAACAAACATCAATAGTTTTCAAATTTGGGTAATCGATTAACTAAAGTTATAAAACCCAAAAGAGAAAGATATGTGTATTATCCCCATGAATTAAGGCCTAAACATAAATCAATCAATTTTTGAATCCAAAATGGATAAGGCTAATTTAAAATTCAACATTGAAAACTAGGATTTGACCAAACAAGCTAGACAAGATTGGAAAACATGACAACACAAGACAAAGGTCCAAATGGTATACATGACATGGTTTCAAACAAATGTTTTTTGATACAAGGTAAACTAGTTTTGAAACAAATTGAGTAGCCTAACAGTGTAAGCATGCTTGAATGATGTGATCTATGTTATGTTTCAAAGATTTAAAAGGATCAAATTTTTTTGACATGATTTGGGCAACATAACACTACCCTTTGTAACTCAAATGTCACACACACAAACAAGTTTAGAAAAAATTTCAAGTCACAAGTCTAGTGTAAAATGGATTAAATTAGCTAAAAGAGTGACATATAGATTAATTAGTTTTGACATGGCTTATACATAAACAAACAAGTTTTAGTCTCAAAACATATCAAGCAAAAATGACCAAAATACACTAAGTATAATCGTCCAAATCCTAGCAAGTGTATGGAAATGTGGGGTTGAATAAACTAGCAAGATTTTAAATGTTTCTAGGGTAATCAATTACACAATGACTTTCATGTCAGATGATGCAAAATAAAAGCATGAAAATTAGGTGATCATGGCATTAACTTGTTTTAAAAAGGTCTAGTCTTTTTTACAACCACTACATCTTGCTATTGGCTTAGTGTAGTGTGATATCCAAATGCAGATACATCCCGTGTGCAACTCCAATTAGGAGCCAAATGAAGTCAATGCTGGGAGATGAATGCTAGGTCAAAGCTTCCCTAAGAAACTCATGGGAGGTGATGAAGTCCCACTCGTAAGCCAAGTTTTCATAAAAATAAAGAAAGCATGAAAATAAAAAGACTTTAGGGTCATTTTAAAAGATCACCCAAAATTTGATGAGTTTTTAGGGAGTGCTTTAGATGACTTTATTTCTAAGCCTTAGACCAAGTTACTTGCAATAGAAATGGCACTTTTGATTCTAAGGGTTCCCTAAAAGGGACAAATAAAAGAGCATACACGCAACACTCCTCTTTTTTCCAAACAAAGATTTAACTTAAACAACTAAGTAAATATAAAAACTTGGAAAGCTGAGTTCATTTTTAAGCTTAAATGGAAAATGAGGTGGTGTTCTTTTGACCCCTTGGTCTTAGTTGTAAATTTTAAAACATTCACCATAAACATCTAATTTATTTTGTTAAATAGTAAAACAAGGTTCCTAATTAATTTTTATGCATGAAAAAGGTGATCTAAAACATGTTATTAGCAAATGTCAAGCTTGGTCCTACAACAAAATTTTTAGCATATCCTTTAGCCTTGAAGCTCTTTTTGGTTTGAAACCATGAACTTTAGAAAAAGAGCTCTTGGGTCTAAGTTTTAAAAAAAACACTGTGACTGACGTCAGTTATATAACCAATTATGGTTACATTTACTAACCAATGATGGTTATCTAACTGACATTGGTTATACCAATGTGACCGATGATAACTATCCAACTGATGTCAGTTTTACTAACTGACATCGATTACTGTGTAAACTCATGGCAAACAAAAATAATAAAACAAAGTTAGAAAATTAATTTTCAAGAGTTTTAATGATCCAAATTAAGATTTTAAAGCTACAAAATGATCCTATTCATGTGTGGGATGCATCTAGTCCCACTGAGTGTTCCATATGTGAATATAATAATTTCACTCAAGAGAGGATGGTTAGTATGGTTTTAGTTTCAAAATGAAAACAAAATGAAAGAAACACACTAACTAGCATAACATATATAGGCCTAGACACTAGGGAGAGCTTAGTCAACAAAAATGAATAAAACACACAACTAAAATGCAAAAGAAACTCTCTTTTGCCTTCCTTGGATGCTCCAAAATGCTTGTTGTAGTGACTTGCTCAGTTTGTGCGGATGAAGTCATTGTCAATGGAAGCTTGGCTACGTCCATCTCTCCTTAACACCTTTGGCTTTAGCTTGGAATAAATTTTTCATGGTAACACTAATTGCAATGGCTTCTCAAAGATATTTGTGCATTATAACTTTGCACTCAAAATAGCTTAAAAATGATGTGGTAAGGCCTCTTATTTATAGATTTTTGGAATTGATCATAATCAACCTGAACCATCCATCTTGAGATGAAGATGTGTGTCTAATGATTAATCTAATTATAAAATTAAAATTGATAAATAGACTCATTAATATTTGGGATAGAGGAGCAATTAAGAGACATGGAGGGTTTTGATGAAGCATGGGAGGCATGAATCATGATATTTGTGTTATTTATGGCCTAGGGATGTCTTTCCAATAAATGAGGTCACATGATGATGTAGATATTCAATATTCATTTTCAAAAATAATTATTCAACAAGTTTCTATGGAATTCTTGATTAGGCTCTAATTTGGTTTAATTATCTCTTAAGCATGTTTAAGCACTTTGTGCACAAATTACTCAAATTGATCAAAATGTCTTATTGTTGGTCCAAAATTTGATTAGATTGGAATTAGAAGTCAATGTCAAATGTGTTGGATCTATTATCCCATTTATGATGTTATTTAAAAAAAACAAAACAAAGGCACACATCTTGTGTGAGAGATTTGATAGGAAAAAACAATCCAGAGTACCTAGGTGTAAAATTAGCATTTTGACTCAGAATGATTTGATTGAACTTAGCTATTCCATAAATTTTATTGCCCCATTTAGTGATACTCTAGCTAAAATTGGAATTTGAATATGTTAGTTTCAAATATTTTAATGTTTTTTAGCATTTTTAGGCCAAATTGTGCATTTTGGGTAGAAATTGGTTAAAATCTTGGTTAGAGGTTGTCGGTGGCCATATTTAGGTGTCTACATGTCTAAATAGTAAAAATTTAAGGTGAAAGATCATATAGAGGATGTGGCAGAGGAATTGAGAAGTAGATGATCAAATCCCCCATATATGTAAATTGGTTTGGTGATTGGGAAGTCTAAAAGGAATGATGGTTCCTATATTAGGGTCATAATCAGGAACCTAGTCAAGGTTCCCATACTCTTGGGGAGTGGGGAAGGCATCTAAGGCTAAAATATGATACTCTCCCTGTGAGAGATGTTATAATGTTGGTTCTAAGGGGTCCTCTACAGGGATTTGGGAAGAAGGGATAGATGAGCTAGTTGAAGCCTCATCAATGGTATGGGTGTAGTTGTTATTGGTTGATGGTGAGGTGGTGAGTTGGATGAGTGAGGAAGAAGAACATCATTGGGTCGATATGTCATGTTTAAATATTTTAAAATACTAAGGTTAGCTTGGATGGTGATGACTTGACCCTTGTGTTTAAACTTGACACATCGATGCAAGGTGGAAGGGACACAACTCATGGAATGGATCCAAGGTCATCCAAGTAAGACGTTGTATTGAAACTCACCTTTTCCAATGTAGAAGAGATTTGAAAGTGTGAAAGGTCCCAAGAGAATGTGGAGGATGATATTTCCCAAGGTTGTGACCATGGTATCATTAAATAAATAGAGGACCATTGAGCTTTTTGACATGATATTCTTTGGCAGTTAGAGTTGGTCATAAGAATGAGAGGAGACACTATTAATACTAGCTCCCCCATAAATCATCACCCTTTTGATGTGGGTTTGATTTATTTATGCAATTATGAATAGGGGAGGATCAAGATCTTCAAGATGGAAAAAAGGTATTTCTAAATCCTTAAATGTGATAAAGGTGGAAAGATACAAAGCTTTGACAAAGGCTATAAGAGGTTAAGGGTTTTGAAGTTGGACCTCTATAGATTGCAGAGCTTTTATCAGTGCTTGGTGGTGATGGGGTGAGGTGTTTATTCATTCATATAGGCTCATCTTCATCGGTGTTTGGTGAAGCTATTTTAAAACTACTCATTAGATAGATTTAGAAGGGTTAGAGGTATGGGCACCCAAAATGGATATATTGGGTTTTGGTGAAGGTGAAGGTGAAGGTGAAGGTATTTAGTTTAGTTGAAATTTTGAGGGTTGGAAATATATGTCCATATAATAGACACTTTGGCCTTTCTCTTATCCTTTTTTTGGGCTTTATATTGGGTATCCATATGGATAGTGTGGATGAGGGAAGGTGTTGGGCTAGAAGGCTACTTCGGTTCCTTCTCACTCTCAAATGAGAGTGTGGGAGTAGGTAAGTTTTTGATAGGTTAGTTTGGTGGTTGGGGTGGTAATGGGCTCAAGATAGGTTCATATAAAAATAGATCATCCTTAGCCCATAATTTATGGACAAGTGTTTGGAGAGATTTATAGTTCTCCATGTCATGTTTAAGTGTCTTATGGTATGATCACATTAAACAGTCATTGAATCAAGATGGTTTAGGTTTCTAAGGGTCAAAGGGTCTGATAGTTCATATGTTTAAGGAATAATTTTGTAACAAACTTTGTAAAATGGTTGAATAAAATTTGAGCAAAGGTGTTGAGGATGATTGGTTTTTGGTTTTGGGAGTTAGAGCCTTCTTAGAAGTAGGATTCATCTCAAAAGGTGTGGGTGATGGGATGGTTTTGGTAGGTGGGTTTTAATGGGGTTGTTTGGTGTTGGATGGTTTCAAGGTGAAAGATTTGGAGGTGGATGATTGAGATGATGAAGGTTTGGAGATAGGTAGGAAGGTGGAGGTGGATAGTTTGGTTAAACATGATAGGGAGGTTGATGTTTTAGAGGGGTTAGGTGAAGGTATAATGAAAGGAGGAAGTTTAGTTTGGGTAGTTTTTGGAGGGTTGGCCTTCTTGATATATGGATGAGCTCGTAGGATGGAAGAAGGATGAAGGAGGAAATGAGGTGGCATGGTTCTAGTTCTATGTAGGAGTTTGGGTGGTTCCACTATCTTGATTGGTTTGGTTATAGTTTTCTTTGGTGGAATAGATGGGTTTAAATCCAAATTTAAAGATGGGTGGGTAAGGTTAGGATTAGGGAGTATCCCTAAGTTATTAATAGGTTTAATTATAAAGGTGTAAGGTGTTTTGATAATTTGGGATGGAGATTGTTTGGATGGTTCCCCCATGGTTTTGGAGGGAGAGGTGTTTGATGAGGGGATTGAGGTGATGATAGGTTTAATGGTGAATGTAAGTGAGGTTGAATATTCATTCTTTTTTTGATAAGGGAGACCAAGATGGTGCCAAAATGTGGCTCAATCCAAATCAAGTTGAGAAGTGAATTATAAGATTTGGACTAGTCTAGAGAAGCGTTTGTAAACTGGTTTAATTCCTTGGGCATCAAATTCAAATATTAGGCCCATAGGTTGAGGTGAGGGAATGGTTTTTTCACCCTTGTCACTGATGAAAGGTTCCAAGGTTTGGGAAGATGTTTCCTCCATGGAGGAAGTAGATAAAGTGATCACTTCTTGTGGAATGGTTTCAAAAGAGAGAGAGGGTGATTCTATAATGGGGGAGGAAGGTATGATGACAATGGTTACATCCTTTGGTATTTATATCAAAGGAGAGGTGGATATGTTTGCTATCTTCTCAAATGGAGGAGTGGAGGTGTTTGCATCCTTTGTTTGGGTATCCAAAGAAATGGAGGGTAAATCCACTACTTCAATAAGTAGAGTGGAAGAAGAGGTAGTAGAGGTAATGGTTTCCTCAATGATAGGTTCACTTATAATTACATTAACCATATGGACCTAATGAGCATGAGAGGATTATAATTTGTTATCATCATGGTTGTTAGAAGGGGCATGGTTAGGAAAAGGTTGTTGAAAGATGTCAAGTGATTGATTTGGGGGTACATTGGGATTGTCTCCTGCAAGTTCTCCTTTATTAATTAAGTTTACGACATTGGTCGTGAAGGTGTTATTCCTACCAACATCATGTCCAATGACATAGTGGAAAGCACATAGATCATTCTCATTATACCAACCAAGCATAGGGTAAGAAGCATCGAATTGTAGAGGAGGTTTGATAGGGGGAATTTTTATGATTTTGGATTTGGGCAACTTATTCAAAACTATATATGACTCCCTTAGTGGAGTGTATTGTTTTGGGGGATTCCAATTTTGATTTTGGGTTTGTTAATTGGAGGTGTTAGATGAGTTGGTTTGGTTGGGTTGGTTGACAACCAGAGGTGGAGCTATTTTAAGGACAACTATGTTTATAACTGCCTTTGGTTTGGTGTTAGGGTAGTTGGATTGGTTGGTGTTTTTGGATGAGGAAGGGTCATTGGATTTGAATCTAGAGTTATTGTTTCTTAATTTAAACTTCCCCTTGTCACTGGCTCTGATTTCTAGTTTGCGTGCCATGGTGAAATCCTTATCAAAGGTTTAAAAGTTTGAACCTGTAAAGTGGGGGAATTTTTTTTTAGCACAAGCATGAGAGAAAAGTTCAATCAACTCGAGTTGGGGAAAGAGAAAGAGATTTGGTTGATAAGACCTCTCCATCATGATAAAAAATTGGTAATTAACTCATCATCAAACTTCCTAATGGAGTAGAGGTCAGTAATGGAGACCTTCTTAGATATATTTATAGAGAAGTGATCTAAAAAAATTTAGGCAAGTTGAGAAAAATAAAAGATGGAATGATTAGTGAGAGCACTATACCAATCCAAGGTTGGTCCAGATAAAGACATGGGGAAGGTATGAAGGAGAAGGGCATCATGATATGCAATCAAATAGAAAGAATGGTGAAATTCTTTTAAGTGTTGTTAGGGGTCCTCCTTGATTTGGAACTTAGAGAATTTAGGTAGTTCCCATTGAGGAGGGTAAGGTTAGAGAGGGACGGATGGGTGAATAGGTTCATTATAAATTTGTTCATAAGATAGGAGGTTGTGAGTCCCAGAGATAGATGATTCTAGGTTAATCATTTTATCCATCAACATTTTGACCAAATCTGTTTTGGGTTGGGGAAATCCATTATTGTATAGTAAGTATTGTTGAGGTTGGGTGGATGTAATATATGGATAACTAGTAGAAGGTTGAGAGGATGCAACAGGTTGGTATGTGCTCATTGAGGGTTGGGATGATGACACATAAGGGTTAATGGGCACAAAATATTGGGTAGAGGGTGCATCTATGTATCCTTTTAGATTGGGAATATAGTGTGGGTAGGGTGTCATAGTTATTTGTTGAGGGATTAATATGGGTTGATTTGGAGGTATGATTGAAGTGATAGGTTGGAAAATTAATATGGATTGGGTTGGAGGTGGGGATTAGGGGTGAGTAGTAACTCTAGTACTAATAGGTGGAAGGGTAAAAGGTATAAAAAGCCCCGCATTTTGAAGTGGGGTGGAGATTGGTGGGTTGGCAGTGATAAGGGAAATAGTAAAAGATATCCCCAAAGTGGGTGGAGTATGGGTAGTAATAGATGAGGTTGCCCCTATGTTAGAGGTGTTGGTCACTATAGGAGGTGATTGGTTGTTGGTTAGGATGTTTGATTGAGTTTAGGTGGAGGTAGTGGATGGGATATTGGTGGAAGAAGATGCTTGGGTGATCATAGGTTGGGTAGAGGTAGTGTCAATCATAATATGGGGTGGCATCCCATAAGGTAGATATGTAGGAGGAACCAAAGTAGTAGGGGTATGGTGAGATAAGGTGTTGAGGTAATGTTGAAGGGACATGGGGTTGTTATCAAAGAAGGTAGTGAAATCCACATGACCTTCAACAACTATCCAAGGAATGGTAGGAGGGGGAAAATGATGGGGATAACCCTCAACATCTGAAGTGGACTCCATAGAGGAAGAAGAAGAGGAAGGTGGTTCTTGGTTGGTTTGATTCCTCAACTATTATCTAGTAAAGACCATGTGAGGAATAGAAAGGAAATAAAAAAAATCTCACAACTCAAACACAAATCAAACAAAAGGAAAACATCTCAAGGCAATCAAAACATACACTAGTGTGCATTTAAAAAACTTAGGATTCTTTTTATATCAATTTTGGATTATGCCTTAGAAAGTGTGAATAAGAACTTTGGTTTGTAGATCAGGTACTATAAAGGAAGTCTAAGGTTGGTTTCAAGTGTTAAATGCTCTAAAAATTTTATATTGAAAGTCTGTATGTGGCTTGATATTGGGGCCTACCCCCTCACTTCACACACTGCAATGATAAGTGTGTCAGGTGCTTAGCCAAGATATATTGAATTTCAAAGTTTAGACTCAACTAGAGAGTTGGTTTTTGGTTTCTCTTTAGGCCTTATGTTAATTATTTTGATGTATTGATTGATTATGTGGTTTAGTAAAGTGTGCGAGAACAAGAGTGAAACTACGATTGATTACTTTGCTTTTAAGTTAATTAGATGAACTAAAAACATGCAAGAAATCAATGTATGCAAGGTTTATTTTATACCTAAAATAAGTTTTCAATTTCATTGTATGAGCATAAAACAAAGGAAGAAAAGGGAACCTAAATTCTACTAGGTCCCACCTGGCATGCCAGAATGTTTCTCTCAATTTTTGTCTATTTATTAATTAAATAAGTAAGAAATTAGTAATAAGGGTGTAGTAAAATAACCTATTTGTTTATGTGCATGTGATCCATATGAGTGTGAAGAGATCCTATTTGTCTTGGGAAGAATGACCTATAGATAAGAAAGCACTAAAAAGGGTTGTTAAAAAGATAGTAAGGTGGACTGCCTAGCATGAGCTAGATTCAAGAAGCGTGAGCTTGCTAGGAGGATATCAATCCACTCTTTGATAATAGTTTAGTTGAAAGAGATAAAAAAAGAAGTACTTGCATCAAATAATAAAAATAACTAAAATGAGATACAAGAAGAAAGATATGCTTGATAAAGAAAAATAAACTAAATATAGCAATATCAGTTCAATAATAGTGCTAAAGTAGGTCAGGTCAGGTTCAAAAAATAGATGAGGACTCTATGAACAAGCAAGGACACAAAAAGTCAAATTTGGTTGGGGGAAAGGGGTTGGAAATAACTTGATATTATTTCTTTCCATAGTGATCATCGATGGTTCGGGTGACCACTTATGATTAAGCTGACCGTCAGTGGTTGGGTAACCATCAGTGGTTGGGGGTGACTGTCATTCATCAAGGTAGTCATTGATGGTTTCTATAGATTTTGAAGATGGTCATAAAAGGAGTTATATAATGTGTTAGTGAATGGTCTAGGATTTGTTTAAGGGTCCAAAAGTTGGAAAGTAAGATGTAGAAAGGTCTGATTGGGATAGGGAGGTCAAAACTCAAAATAACAAAACCAAAAGTATAAAGTGTACCTAAAAAGACTGACAACTGATCATGGGTTAATTTTGGTAGAGTAAAAATAATTTACCTCAAGATCATTTTTGGTAAAGGTTCAGATCTCTATTGTAGTTCATGAATTGCTATAAGGAAGACCTGTTGGTTGATGGCTTGATCACCTATGTGCAATAATGCTTAATTATAGATTCCCATTCACCTCCTACTCCCCTAATTTTATAGGCAAAGAGAGATGGAGGTATAAGGTTTTATGGGAGGTTAGGCTACTGATATTGATGCATCATAATGTGTTAGCATTAGGCAAGGTGAACATATTAAATTGTGTCATGTTAGCTTGTACACATCTAGTCAAGTTTTTGTTCAGGTGGTGGGGAATGGATATGATCATCGACAGTCAGGGTGACCATTGGTGGTCAAGCTAACCATCAATGGTCAAGTGTAAAAGGTTAAGTGGGGTAAAAATGGGTAAGTGAGTAAGTTGGTTAGCTAACCTAACTTAGGGTCATGTTCAAGGGTTGGGTAATTGTCTAATCTAGGGGTGTTTCAACATTCATAACTAAGTGTGCAAAATTTTGATTTCTACACATCCTATTTCTGGTAAAAATACATTGTTTGCTAAAAAAACTACTTGCATACAGGAGCTAACAACTCAAAATGATAAGTTGCAAGCTTCCATACAAGCTATGGAGAAGGAAACCAAGGAAATTGCTATACAAACTAAAGGACCCATAAGGGCTATTCCTTCCTTCTTGTACCACTTCATGAGATGATTTTAGTTTGGAATAAATCTCAATATAAGATTCAAAAATTGGAGGAAGAAAATGTCAGGATCAAAGTAGAGTCTCAACAGTCATTGTATAAATCTCAAACTTCTATTCACAATATTTGTGAAATTGATGAAAAATTAATATCTTGTAGAAAACCTTCCTCTTTTTATGTTCTATTTCTTTATGAACAATTTTAAAAGTGGAAAAGGCAATTGATTTCTCTTGGTTTTATCCATTTTATTGAGGATGAACATATGTTTATGAATGTCTTTCTTAAAATTACTATAGAAAGATAGAATCAAGTTTGTGAGTTTCATCTTTTAACATGTTTTGGGTTACCAATCTAGATTTTTAGTGAATTTATTTGTGGGGGGAACACAATTACATATTTTCCTATCTACCATGAGGAATCAGATAGCCTTGGAGCAAGCACATAATCAATTCCTTGAACTGTATAATACTATAGGTATGTGTATGAGACCTTAGTTTCTAGAGGCCTGTAAACTTCTTATTGCCTTTCAGTTTATATATCATATATACATAAAAAACAAATATCTTGAATCTTTGAGAGAAAATGTAGTAGATTTTAGAGATTTTGTGAGTCATCACCCCTCTAACTCCATTAATGCAAGTATGTCTAGATGGGAAACTTTGCCTATTGCTTTGAAATGAAGGGAAGTTATGAGTCCCACCACCATCAGTTAGAGTCTTTGGAGAGCTCAGATGGTTGCACAGATTATCACTCAGATCCTGGATGAAGGAGGATCATATGTGTGTATTAGTATGATATTTAGCCCACCCATTCTTCTTTGTCCTATGTCTCCCTAACAATATTGTCAAATTATTTAGAAATTGAATTTTAGGCATGGCTACATACAATGGTAAGATATTTTGGATTTCTTCTCAGAAATTATTGTGATTGGGGGCACCACTTTCAAATCTATGATCTCAAAAAAATGGTTGGAATCTGGAATCCTGGATTGAATAACAATTCTCCCACTAGTTTACAAGAGGAATTGAAAAATGTAAAGTGTGGGGGAAAAATGATGACATTCCATATAGCTCATTATATCTCATATAAACTATCCATAAGTGTTGCCTTTTGGTTATATATTATATTATATTTGATATTTAAGGTTTTATTTAATTAGAAAATGAGTGTAATTGTATTTTGTTTTTATGTGCTACGTTGTTGACACTTTATCTTATTATTTGTGTCTAACTTGGATGAAATGAACATATTTTTGTTTACAAAGATAAATCCCTATGGCGGGACCATTTTTTAGAAGTTATCAATAGTTTTAGAAACCCTTTTTGACAATAGTTTTGAAGATTAGATGAAGAAAACATCTAGTTCCAAAGATATACAACTCTAAAGATGCTTTGAAGATGCTCCAAAGACCTATACAATGTTCTCTGAAGATGCCTAGTTGTGCTTCAAATATGCTCAGCTAGATCTTATAGATCAAGATAGTAACTCAAAAGTTATTTATTGTATATATATAGACTTTCCTTATTTAGATATCTTATTTTAAACATTACTATTCATAGTAATGGTCTAAAATGATCTAGATATAAATTTATTTCTATTTTGTAAATCCAAACATAATCTCTTTAGATATATGTTAGTTATATTCCATCTATTATTAGTTGAATTAGTTCCAATGCCTCCCTATAATTGTGGGATTTGATTCCTAGATATTCTATTTTGAATAAGTATATTTGATTATTTAGATAGTCATATTTTGTATTCTAAGAATAGTCATTGAGATGTGATTTAAATACATGTCTCCTTCTCATTTTAGATGATCGAATAGAGATTGATCAGAAATTGGATAATAGAGAATAGAGAAGAAACATTCAAGTATAATTTTGTGTACCTGTATATGTTCCTTCTAATAATGAAATAAAGTTTAGTATTCCTTTTCATTATTGAGTAAAATTTGATCCTATTCTGAGGAAGGTGCAAGGGTCCACTTCTCTCTGAAGATTAGAATAATTGGTGTTTTTAGTTTATAGTTTAAAAGTATGTTTGTTTTGATTCGGGTATATTTCATTTTACTACAAAGTATGATTTCCATTTTTAATACAAGTGTGATTTCCCTATTAAATAAAAGTATTAATTTCCTTTTCATGCAAGTGTGTTTCCATTAAATGTGAGGGTTGTTTCAATTCAATGCAAGTGAGTTTTCTTTATTCAAAGTGTGTCTTTAAATTTCATAAGAAGTAAAGTTTGATAACTCATCTCCATATTCAAAATCTATTAGGAGAAGTCTAAGTGATAATAAATAATTAACATTCTCACATTTTGAAATATCACACTATTTTAATTATTTGGTCAAGTTGAGTGAGGACACCATAGTATTTTATGCCAGATGTTTAAGTTCTAGATGTTGATGGTGTGAACTGAAGAAACATTTTAATAAGGAATGCCATAAGAGATATTTAGTTAACCAAACTTTATAGATTTACTTTTCTTCAACATAGAATTAGAGACTTATTTATTGTCCTTAGGATTTAGACATCAAAGGTAGAGTGAAACCCCCCAAACAATGAACTGTAAACTCAAATATCCAAAGGTCTCATTGAATAGAGCCTTGGACACTGGCCCTAGTATAAAATGACACTAATCCATTGATTGGTTAAATGAGAGGTATAACGATATCCTATCAATAGAGTTACACCTAAGAAGTCTACTGGACACTCTCCATACCTCCTTGTCTATGGTAGAGAGGCAAGACTACATATATACCTTGAACTACAAGCCTTTGAGCTTGTTCACCAACTTGAGCTCTTAGAATATGATGCAATGCAAGTGAGAATTAATGAGCTCAGATAGTTAGAGGAGACAAGGGATAGTGCCATGCATATCATGTGGTCTAATCAACACCTAGTTGAGAAGTCATTTGATATGAGAGCTTCATCTAGGATATTCCAACAAGGAGATATAGTGCTCAAGTGGGATGAAGACCTACAAAGCTAGGAAAACACTCCAAAATTGATAGCCTTTGGAGTGGGCCTTATATCATCACCATCTGTAAGGATAGTAATGATTTTCAACTATCTAGGTTGAATGGTGAGGGTCTTCCCATCCTTATCAATGGGATATTTCTCAAGTTCTATTACTAGTCTTCATCATGTTCTTATTTTACATAGTAGTTAGCATTTGTCTTTTCTTTCCAAGTGCTTCTACATGTGCTTAGTGTTTGTTCCTTTGTATTATTTTTTATTGTTATCTATTGTCTTTATTAGCTATTCTTTATTTCCTTATTGTGTTTTCTTGAGTTTCAAAGTCTATAAGGTATAAGGAAGATTTCATATGCATTTAAGGTTTCATTTTCTTAGTCATCAAGACCAAATCTAAAGGTTATGAGTTCCTTGACTAATAGACTAGTCAAGTCAGCTGAGTCACCAAAAATGTTGACCACTTTCTATTCTTATAACTAGAAAGGGGTCAACCTAATATTCATGAGTCCTGATCCATCATTAGTCTCATGGTTGTAATTTATATTATGAGTTTGGGGGGGCGGGTGTTCAAATAGTCCATTGTCTTGTCATGTTATAATTATACTGTGTGAGCCTTCATACCTCATTTTTAACTTGAATCAAGTGTTTTCATGATGATCAAACATGTTTAGAGGTCTTATCTCCAAGATGTGAGAAATTGAGAAGGTAGTATAATGAAGACTCATAAACACCTTTGTTTTTCTCAATCACATGAGGCATGTTCATCCTTCAAGTTTCAATAATAACATGAGAAGTGTATTAGGGTCCATTTGAAGTCTCTAATAGGTCATAAAGGTCTCTTCCTAAGATAATAACATAATATTAAGTTGATATGTCCTTTTAAGGTCATGAGTATGTATGAAAGTCATGATTTTGATCATAATGAGGCTTAATTTGACCTTTATGGGCCACTAAGCCACCTTCCATTCTTGAAATGGACCTCATAAACCTTATTAGACCATCACTTAAGCATTTCATGCCTCATTGAGCATATTACCACCATGATCAATGCCTCAATTCTCTTTAATGGGCCCCACACATACTAATTTATGACTTTACAACTCCCTAATTAACACCATCAGCTTCAAAATATCACATGAACAATATTTTCCCTCCGTAAAACTTGATAATATTATTTTTTGATCTAAAACAAGAAGAAATGTAGATAAATTATAGGTTGCAAAGGTTTCTCAGATGATATGGATCCATACAGTATAGACTAGCTCAAGTGGAGTTAAATATTTATAGAGTGAAGTTAATGATGGAAATTAGAGGAGAAAGTAGAGTGTTTTAGTGAAAAAAAAGCTAAAAACCATCCTACCTTCCCCTTCAGCTCATTGGCAAGCTTAGAGAGCTCCTAAGTTTTATGCTTCGACTATATGAAGGAGAGAGAATGGAGGATCAAGCTCTTATCCAGGGGAAGTAGACTCATTTAGATTACACCCATGGGCATTTGTTTTTGTATTGGTCTCATGAAATATATGAACATTACTTAAGAACTTAAGGAATTCATATGCCATCCTTATCTACATAGGCCAAGTTGGACAAAATAAATTTCATGGATTCTTGTCTTGCCTGCTTAAACCAATGATTGATGTTGTTTCCTTAGGTATTAAAGGAGACTATCATAGCATTTTTAGTACTTGAATCACACATGTGAGCTCATATAACCTAAAAACCATCAAGGCTGACATGATGTGAAATCTGTAGGTAGGTCTATGCAATAGATAGAGGTTGAATGTCCTCATCAAAAGTTGTTAGCTAAGTTGAAGAGTTAGTGGAGTGTTTCAAGTATCTCCATGATTCTTTAATTAGGTTGGAGGTCCAATATCCTCTTTTCATCTCAAAGGATATTCAAGAAGAAGGGGCTTATACATACTTAATGGCCACTATGTGGTGATCATTGTGTGTGGTTTAATGGCATCTACATATCCTTCAAATGCAACTCAAGAACATGAAAGGAGGAGTTAGAGTATAGTAGGTCATCATCACAACCCTATGAGCAAGTTTTATAACCTCCATAGCCTCAAAGACCTAAAAATCACCCTCCTTGCATCTATAACCACACATTTAGTTTTATAAGAAATTAAGGTTTTTTTCAAAGATTAAGGTTTCTTGGAGATTCCTAGATTACATCTTTTAGCTGTGTATGCTTCATTTATGCCCTCAAAGTGGTATATTTGTTTAGGTATATGTGTGAGGTTATTCAATATTCATCTAATTTTCATACTCTAGTTCACATAATACTCATGCTTGTACCATTTCATGTTATTCTGACTATCTTTACAATGTGTTTTTAGCCTTATCTTCATGTATCACTCATCATACCACCCCATAGTCATCCTCATTCATTCTTCCAACATTACATCCAAGTCTAAGCCATGTGAAATATAAATAAACATCCCTTAAAACAATAAAGGATAATGAATTCATGGAATTTTGGATCCATATGATCATATACCTAACTGAGGAGGCAAATAACCACCTACAACTAACCCTTTTAAGCCTACTATAGCAGAGTCTCCAAAGGGCACTGTATGAACCAATAATGGGCATAAAGATTGATATGTGAACAATAGGGTGTGCATCATAAAGAGGTGAATGAAGATATGAGTATGTCACACAATATACTCAAGTGACTTATACCACCTTCTTCTCATACAATCTTAATAATAAAACCCCTTTATGCAGTCAATGCAAGTAAGTACATATGACAACATTAGTGTATATTGGTATCTCCATTTTAATTTAGCTAAGAGGTAGTGTTCACATAATAAAAGGAAATATTAATACTGAAGGATGGTATAATTTTTATGGTCATCACAACTAAGAAGGAAAAGGAACATCAAACCTTATACTTGAATACACACATGCCTACTTAGACATGAACCCTATGCTTGAGAAGGGTAGTGTATGCAATTAGAGGGAAGGTTAGAAAATAAACATATGAGAGTGTCTTCATCCCTGAGACATGTTATGTAAATCTCATTATCATGATAATCTAAGGAAACAAAGGAGAATACCATACTAAAAATTTTCATGCCTGGTCACTAAGTCAATAGGCAATCCACTGTTAGTCTAAGCCAAAATGATGCTTTAGTGCCTCTATAGGCATGGCTAAGCCTTCAAAATTAGTAAAAATTGTATTTTTAGTAATCAAAGGCTTCCATTCTTCCATTTGGGATATAAAAATAATGGGTATATCCATTTTTTTTAATCTTAGACCAAGCCTTGTCTGTGATAGTCAGTCCTAGGGCTAAATGAGAAAAATCACGTTGTGAAGGGTTTGCAGGCATACTAGGGTTAAAAAATGGTCTTGAAGTAGTTTGAAATTATTTTTAAGGTACTAATCCACCCTATAAAGGGTTTATAATTTATATTTACATCATGTGCCCTTGAATATAGACCAATGCATACAAGCTTCAAGCTTGCTCATAGAACCTACTACCATATTAAGGTTTCTCCAAGCTCTTACAACAAGTTGGATGGTAAATGAGGGATGTGTGAAGATGTTTTAGACCATACTAAGGAGGTTTCAAGTGGAAATAAGTTAATAAAAGAGGAAAGTGGATTCACATTCCTTCTTGAGCCATTCAACCTGAACATAGTCAACTCAAAGCTCAATGTCAAGTGTTCACACACTTTATCAAAAATATGATTAAGGCCCAAAGATGTTAAGGAATTTTAAGTATCCCTATGGACTAAAGATTCATGAAATATTGGTTGGAATAAGGGGGATAACCTTTATGAATAATCTTAAAGAAAATAACCAATCAAAATTGGTCTGTAGACAACCTAAGTGCCACCTTACAATGATCCTATCTCCACACACCCTTTGTCTGGGACCCTAGGCCATTCTTGGAAGATGAGAAGGTCAATGCACTATAAGTTCATGGTCATTGTTTTTAGTTTGGAAATTCATATGCTATGAACCATGATTAAGATGGTGGATGTATCAAACCCTACATAAACCCTATAAGTGACTCGATGGTGTATATTAGCCTCAAAACCCATCTAGATGAGGTAATTTGACCATGAAATAGCCTCTAAGGTCTCCTCAAGTCTTCTAAGCATCACAATGACCCGTTATTTGGCATGTGTAGGGATTGGATTGTACAAAATAAGCCTAGGAGGGTTAGTTTAAGGCTAAAAACAAGGAGATGGGTATTGTTTATGTATATAATTAAGTTAGAGAGGTTAAATGAGTCTTGAAGTATATAAATGAGCCATCTAGTAACCATATTTAGAGATCTCCATGACTAGTTATGTTGTAGGTAGGCATAGGTGTTAAGAATGATAATTGTATGCACTCATTAGGGGTCAAGAGTCTTGATCAAGCTAATGATTATTGTTGAATATTATCTCTAAGGTATTATTTATGTTGGAAATAATGAAAGAGTGTCTCATAACCCTAGGGTTTAGGCCAAATTTCAAGGTCCATGTCTATAAACAGACTAGTCCATAACTTTCACTATGATTGTGTCACCCAAAGGTAGATCAGAGAGAAATGTGGGAATCAAGAATTCCTCTAAACTTATTGAGGAAATTCATCATAGTGTCTTGAAGCCTTTTGGCCAATTTGGA
The DNA here is from genome assembly GCA_037957365.1 of Torreya grandis. Classification (NCBI taxonomy): domain Eukaryota; kingdom Viridiplantae; phylum Streptophyta; class Pinopsida; order Cupressales; family Taxaceae; genus Torreya; species Torreya grandis. The sequence goes on from JARHVA010000525.1 coordinate 1,973,855, forward strand.
TCCTAGGAGAAGTCCCTATAGTCAGTTATTTTTCTTGTAGAAACCTAGGAGCTACTTAGTGAGCATTTTTTTTACCCAAATAACATATTCAAATTCTCACCACAGTCTGGATGCTATGCATGGGGATCCCAAAAAATTTGGTAAGGTGAGGACATTTATTGTCATGATTTTGGTATAATTGGTTAAAAGATTTAAGCCTTGGTCTCTATGAACCATCATTAAGACCCCCAAACACTCTTAAACCCTCCTTAAACTCTACTAGGGAATCAACTAGAAAGGTTTAGTGAAATATGCATTCAAACACTTAGGAAATTATTAACACCTATATCATTTTTACAACTTAGATGAGCCCATGACCATGACACTTGATTGTACGAAGGATGTATGGACACCTCCTAAAAATGTAAGTTTATAAGGTTTTGGGTAGAAAATGGGTTATAGGACCTAATGAAGAATTATAAAATATGAGATAGGTAAGTTAGAGACTTTTTATACTCCTCCAAAATTGGAATTATGCATGAATCTGATTGAAAGTGTCTCTGCTATCTCATTTTAAATAACCAGACTATAAAACTGATATTAGAGGCCTAGTCTAGCAAGGTTAATGTATTTTCCAGTGGAAGATAGTTGAGAAAGGCCTAAGTGTTGATACATGGAGTCAATCAATGGAGATATAAAGTAATATCAGATGTTTTAAAGGCGTATTTTAGCTTCCTTAGTCATTCAAATAGTGAATGAACATCAAGATGAGGAGCTAACAAGATATTCCTACTTAACTTGCTAATGGAAGGCTCTAGTGGATGTAGAACATCATTATGTCATTTATGAGACACCATTACACCTTATAACTACCCATTCAGGTGAGAATATCCCAAATTGAATACCATTATGAAAGGGTGGAGGCAGTTTCAAGGACAAGTCAGCATACACATTGAAGGAAAGTTTGCTCAACATCTCTTGGAGGCCTAATAGCACCCCATTTGCACTATACAGCTACCATTGGAGGGAATATTAGGCTATTTTGAGCATGGTAAAGGCCTTGTATGAAGTAAAACATAAGATTAACATCCATACACCTCATCTCAATGACAAAATGGATCCATTAAAGAAGTTTCAATGCATGGAGAGAGTGATTAGGACTATTTTAACTACCATGTACCACCTTGACCTCATTTATGGCCTCTCTTACACCTATAATATTCCCTCTTATCTCTCAAAAATTATATTTAAGAAGACATTGAGATCTTATTTTGGCATCCCTTGGTTGGGTGTAGAAAAGTTCTACCAAAATTACCTTGTACTCTTTGAATCAATAGAAGAATATTTGCATATTTCTTGGTTGAAAGCTAGTGTGCTTTATGAGAGTTGATTTGCAAAATGTATGAGTGTTATTGTCATCTGTATGTCCTTTCATGTACCTAACTTCATGTTATTAGCCTATGAATGTTATATGAAGTGTTGACAAGAGAGGTGTTCTTGAGGTGTCATGAACTAATATTGTCTTGTGTAGATCTAGGTCTTTATCCTTCAAGTTGCATAACTCTCACTTAACCCTCATATGAAACATTCATGCTTAGAACATTATCAAGAGCTATGATCAATTGTAATCTTCATTAGGTTAATTAGTGTGTTTGAAGGATAGACTAAGAGATGATCTTCAATCATTGATTGAGAGGATCCTCCTACAACAAATTAATGAAAATGCCCAAAATAACAAATTTTTATAATTAACAGTAATACCAAAGGGATTATATTGATCACAGGCCACTTTGAGGGGGAAAATTCCTTTGAAAAATATCAATATAATAAATTCATAGATGCTTTCATTGGCCTTAACACTTATATACTAAGTCTAATCTAAGTAACTACTACTTCCTATGAATGTGGGATAAAATAAAATGCTCACGGGATGACTTAAAAATCATATGTATCCATAGAAAATAATATACTAAAAAAGTATAGGGAAGGGGTATCATGGGTTCCTAACATCCCCTCCCTCTTACAAAAAAGCTTTATCCTCAAAGCTTCAGATGTGGAAATTAGTGCTGAATCTGAAATAGTAGTTCCCATGATGTATCCTCTGGTTGCTTTCTGTGCCACTAAATTAATACCTATGTGATGGAGCGGGAACAAAGTGTCGAGTGTGGATCCATTTGTGGCTATTACATGAACTTAGGAGTACATTTTGGGGGCTTAAAGAGCTCCACAAATGTGGGGAGTGCATTTTTCCCCACTCCACCTTTTATGGAACCTTGCTCTACATGTGAGTGGAATATTCCTTATTTTATCTAATTTTTATGTTTCAATTTTTTATGGAATTGGTTGTTAGATGTCTATTTTCCATGTTGACTTCCCTATTATTAGGGAGTTGGTTGTTCCTTGGAAAATGTGTTGCCTTCCTTGTTGTAAGGAGTTGGTTATGATCACATGGTGTTGGTAAATGTGCCCTTGAAAGGTGGAGACCCAATCTTGGCATGTTCCTTCATGGATGAGCTTTTGGATTAGCTTGCTGAGGTGGATGAGGCTTATCACATGTTTAATAATGCTTATATTGGATAAGCATTACACATTTATATTCCTTTTGTGGATTTTCCTTCATTTTCTATATATATATATATATATATATATATATATATATATAGGGTGTGGTGTGGCCTTTAGAGGTTGATGGTTTATTTGTAGGGTGTGGCTTTGAGGATTAGAGCCAAAGTGCATGTTTTAATTATAGGGTGTGGTTTAGCAACTTGTGAGATACAACAATGTGTATTGCAAGTGAAAGTGCAACATTTTGTGGAGCATTTTCTATAGGAGATTTTTACATCTCTATGAGAGTTCTTGTAGTCTTGTGTTTTGATTACAGTTTATAATGATAACTTTATTAGTGGATGTATCCCACATTGGGTGAACCATGTTAGATATGTGTTATCTATGTTATTATCTTATTCTATCATTTATGCTTTCATAATAATGGTGAATTAAGGAATGTTTTTTATGATGCATGTTATTTCATAATTTAGATCTGATTTATGGTCATATTAAATCTAGTTTAAATGTTTTAATTCCTAACTGGTATCAAAGCTATTGGTTGGGTGTTTTGCTAAAGAGGTAAATCCTAAAAAGGCTATTATATTGAGTGGAAGCTATGGGAGAAGATATCAGATTTAGAGTTGAGAAGTTTGATGGTAAGCATTTTGGTTTGTGGAAAATACAAATGGAGGATTACCTATATCAAAAGGAGCTACATCTCCCCTTAGAGGGGAAATTAAAACAACATGTAAGTATGAGTGATGTGGATTGGTCATTACTTGAAAAGAAGGAATTGGGAGCCATATAGTTATTCCTTGCATCTTCTATTGCATTTAATATTTTTGATGAGAAAGCCACAAAAGATATCATGGATAAACTTGGAAAGTTATATGATAAATCCTCTACTTTAATAAAAATTTTGTTATGAAAAGATTGTATAACATGAAAACGTCTGAGAATGGTTCAATTGCTAATCATCTTAATGATTTTGATACAATTTTAAGTATGCTCACTTCATTTGGAATCAAGTTTGATGATGAAGTCAGAGCTTTGCCAATTTTACGTTCTTTACTTAATAGTTGGGATAGTTTGGTTATGGTTGTGAGTAATGTAGTCCTTACCAAGGGAAGCTTGAATTTTGAAGATGTTGTAGGTGTGATCCTGAATGAGATGTGAAGGAAAAACACTAGTAAATCATCTTAAGGTAATGCTTTATCTATTGATACTAGAGGGAGGCAAAAGGACAAGAGAAAAGGTAATCATGGAAAGTCAAAAGGTAGATCTAAGTCTAGATCTAGATCCAAGATGATATGCTAGCATTGTGGGAAGATTGGACACTCAAAGAAGGATTATTGGTTATGTTGGCCATTTTTTTGGCCCACATACCATTTTTTTTCTAAGTGTGAGAAGATAGACTTTCAAGTAGAAAATGATAAGTCTTTAGAAGACTTCAAACTTTTGGAAGCCCATGACTTAAATGGTTTTACAAGTTGCAGAGTTACAAAGCTTTGAAGTAGTAAGTAACAAGGTGTAAAAGACCCAAAATAGTCTTAAATAAAAGGATTTAGGTTATCTCATTTGGAAGTCTTCAAGTTTTCCATAGGAGAAAACTTTGGGTTTCCTAGGTATCATAACTTATTTCACTTCATGAGTAATCAATAATGATAAGTTTGAAGTAAGAAGTGGGGCTTGGACAGCCTGATTTTGTGGTGGGGCTTGGAAAGCCTCAATATCTTAGGCAATGAATTTCATGGTTAAGGCAGTGGTGATGGAAGTAGTCAGTAGTCATCAATGACTTCTTCCCTCCTCCCATCTTCTCACATGGCCCTTTCTCTCTCTCCCCTTTCTCTATAAATATCTCATGATTTGCCATTGTAAAAGTCAAGTTTTTTAGAATTTTGTCATTTTGCTAGGAGATAGTTGCTTATTGAGACATTTGAAAAAATGTGCTTCTTTGACTAGGCTAAACCCTATTGAGATATTTTAAGAACTACCTCTTGAATGTAATGAGATGATTTCTTTGCCTATTTATTATCTCTGATTAATGATTTAGTATGCTTGTGCTTGGTGGATTTGTGAATAAGTATATTCTTAGTCCACTAGCATTTTTACTTCCTCTTTGAAGTATTCTTAATCTTTTATAGGTCTGGATTAGTGTTCTTCCTGAACCTCTTCTGGCACGTGTTTACTTGATCTTGAGATAGTGCAAGTCCAAATTGTCCCATGAATAATCTAGTGTGGCTTAAAGTATAGATGAGTGGTCCTTTAAATTTTGTGCATCACTTGGTTAGCATTATTAGGAGCCCTTATCTTCCTTCTAACCCTTTTCCCCATGAAGCATTATTTTAGTAGTAGTTTTAGGTGATCCACCAAGAGGAACTAGCCTCTTTAAAAATCTTAGAGGCTCAATCTCACCATATGACACCCAAAACCTAAGGTTGTTCCCATGATTATAGCTAAAAGTGGGAGAATCTAAAAATATCTCACATGAGGGGTGCAATTTCATGCTATAATAGTTCTGGCATGCTCGCGGGACCAAGGTTTAAAGCAATGAAAGTATTTTTGACATTGTTATTTTACATATCAGCCTTTAAAGGCATTCAAAAAACATCAATGGTGACTTCAAGCATCTATCAGCTAGTTTAAGTGACCTAAGTGCCTGATCATCATTATTTGCTTTTGAAATAAAGTATTAGCACCATTGGCAACTCCAAATCAAAGATACTGGTTATAAGCATAGCAAGTTTGTCTCTTTGAAGTTTTAATCAACTCCTATTTGACTTATGAGGCTAACATGAACATATATGGTGAATATTCCTATCATCAACTCCTTATTAGTAGCCCTAGTATGATTCATATGAGCTCAATTAGCCCTACCAAGATTTTTATCAAGGCTATGATGAACCTTGGCAAGTTCCTCATGGTCCATATATGTTAGATTATTGCATTGATCATCCATATGAACAATCCCATCAGAATACTACTCATCAGCCCTATTATGAGCCATATATACCAACACTTATGCAAACTTTAGTGAGCCTTGATAAGCATGCACTAGATTTGTGCTCACAAAAGTGTTATGGCCAAAATTTCCCTACTCACTAGATCCATTATGTGAGGGATTCATTGTATCAAATGAAAGTAGAATGGGAACCTGTTGAGAGAGTAAATTAGAACAACCTCACTGGTGACATGATGGATATATGTGGTTACATTTAGAGTGTTGAGGATAAGCTAGAGAGACTTGAGATATAATAGGTCCAGCCTCACCAATCTTTGGTGCCTACGTACGCATCTCCATAACCTTCTTATGTGTCATTCATTCCTCCTTAAGAGGCATTTTCAAGTAATCCTTTAAATCTTCCATGTTCATCATATGTTCCACAGTATTTTCTTTCTTGGAAATTCATCTAAGGGGGATGTCAAAAAAATGAGGTGGTTGCTATGGAATAGCTTGTTTTTTGGGCCCAAGACTTCATCCCTCTTGTGTTCCTTACCACCTTAAGGAGGAGCTATTTAAAGAGAATATAGCAAATAAAATTAGAGAGTTGGAGTTGAAGGCAAGGAAATAAGAAGAAAGACATAATCAACAAATGAAATCAAAGCCACTACCTTTCCCATCTTGGAGCCAAGTCACGTATATAGGTAAATATAAGGTCAGTCAACCCACATCCCTCCCTCCTTAATATCCTCTATCTTTTCCATCTTGGAAATTAATTTAGAGCAATGGGCCAAAGGAGGAGATTGTGTTTCCTGAAATTAGACAAGAAACCTTGTAGCCTCCATTCCTTTCCCCTCAAAATCCTAGAGCCTTTCCTTCATGGAGATCCATTCAAGAAACAAAGAATCAAGAAGAGGAGGCGAGGGTGATCCAAGTAAAGTAGCTTTAGGAACAAAATCAATAACCTATGGTAGCTTCCCTAAACCTTTCTCACCTTATTGAGCATTTTCAAGAGATTATTATGCCACTCTTTGAGAAAAAGCCTCTCCTCTATGAGGAAAACCAAAGAGATGCATCTAAAGAGGATGAGGAGGAGGATATCATGAGAAACTATGAGGACAAAATCACTATAGGGTTCCCCCTTGGTCTAAAAAAGATCAAAGCAACCTTCTTGAATGAAGGAGAACATATTGAAGACTCTTTTGTAGTAGTGCATTAAGTAGACTTCACTATTGAGGATGCAAAACTACCACCTTATGTTAAGAATGAAGGGGTCAATGCTATCAATTCCTTAGATGAGCTGCCACGTGATAAAAGGGATGAGGAAATAAATGAAGTAGATGATCAAATTGATGAAAACATGGAGTAGCTAGAGGTTCCCAATTAGTTGGGGGGCTCAATTAAGGACTTGTTTAAGATTTTGAGAGCTGGTTATGTTCTTATCCAAGGAAAATATGGTCTAGTTGCAGCTCACAAGGGATGGAGTGGGTAGTTTTTTAACTCTACCACCCCTAGAGTAAATTTATAATATGGACTTATTTCAAATATTTAGAATAGGCTATCAGCTCCTTGATGAGCCTAAAAAACATGAAATAAAGGACAAGTCCAATATTTTTGAGGAGGCCATATAAATCAAAGAGGTTTGCCTTGTTCAACCACCATTGGAGGTTGTAGTTAAGGATCCATATGAAGAGTTTGGGAATATTTGGATTCACATAGCTAACCTATTTTGAGTTTCTTGGTTCTCATTGAGCATAATGATGAAGAAGCTAGCAATTACAACAAAAAGGTAGGCATCAAGTCTAAGGGTCAAACAACCATATGTTTTATTCAATCCCCTATCTCATAACGTAATAAAAGTATCAAACTTTCATTTTGGTCCAACAGGAAAGGATACATATAGTTTTAGGATGTATATATTATATTAGTTTTGTTTAAATTCCTCCAAGTGTTATTTCAGGCACATTTATTTATTATTTTATGTTTTGTTCTAGGCTAGTTTCTTTTCATTTAGTGCCTTGGACACTTTGTTTTATGTTTTCCTCATTGCTTCAAGAGGGAGTTCCAAAAAGGGTCAGCTTTGTATCTAGTTTTAGATTAACATAGTTGCAAAAGTAGTGACTTCATGCCCAATGGATTAGGCAAGGCAAAGTGGTTGGGTTCTTCAAGCATAAAACACATGCTTCCCTATGAGTTGCCAAAAAAGTTGGCTATTTTTTGGCCCACATACCAATTTTTGCCTAAGTGTGAGAAGAAAGGATTTCAAGCAAGAAATGGTAAGTCTTTAGAATTTTAGTAGCCCATGACTTAAATGGTTTTATAAATTGCAGAGTTACAAAGATCTGAAGTATTAAGTAACAAGGTGTTAAAGACCCAAAATGGTCTTCAATAGAAGGCTTTAGGTTATCTCATTAGGAAGTCTTTGGGTTTTCTAAAGGAGAAAACTTCAAGTTTCTTAGGTAGCACAACTTATTTCACTTCATGAGTAATCAATAATGATAGGTTTGAAGTAAGTAATGGGGCTTGGAAAGCTTGATTTGGTTTGGGCAATGTATTTTGGGTTCTCAAAGGAGCACTACTTAATTACTTCATAAGTTTTGAGAAGTCAAAAACTTGAAATAAGTAATGAGACATCAAAATCCCAATTTGGTCTTAGAAGTGCTTATCAGGTTCTCAAAAAGACAAGCTAAGGCAAAAAATCTGAAGAAATAACTTCATGAAAGTGGTGGAGAAAAAGCCTGAGGAAATTGTTGAGAGAAGATAGTCCATGGAAAAAAGGGTCCAAGGAAAGCAAAAAAGCTGAGGAACATTAAAGTCAAATGGTCAACAAATCTAAAGGGATAATTAATCAAGGACAAGTGGCATAAGGAAATTCAACTAGTAAAAGACTGATGGTTCATGGGAGTCTAGGTTCAACAGATCAATGGATAAGAAAAGGTCAAGTTTTCAAAGGGTCTTGGTGGGATGTTAATGACCAATCAGTAGAAAATGATGAGTATTTTTCCTTTTGACTCTGATGACATGGTCAATAGACTACACATAGGATGCACAAGTGAAAGGAACATTCCATTTTTAATGTAGGGATCAACTCAATCATACCAAGTGGAGACATCCAACTATCCATGACATGGCTTCTCAATATCCACCAAAGAGAGACTTGAATGTGGGAGGGATTTAAGAATATTTTATGGTGATCTTAGGAAATGCATTCCATGGTCAAAGTAGTGGTGATGGTAGTAGTCAGTAGTCATCAATGACTTCTTCCCTCTTCCCATCTTCTCACATGGCCCTTTCTCTATAAATATCTTGTGATTCTCCATTGTAAAGGCCAAGTTTTTAGAAATTTGTCATCTTTTTAGGAGATGGTTTCTCATTGAGATGTTTGAAAAAATGTACTCCTTCGACTAGGATAAACCCTATCAAGATATTGTAATAACTATCTCTTGAATGTAATGAGATGATTTTTTTGCCTATTTCTTATCTTCGATTAGTGATTTAGTATGATTGTGCTTGGTGGATTAATGAATGAATGTATTCCTAGTTCATTAGCCTTCTACTTGCCTCTTTGAAGTATTGTCAAGATTTTTTAGGTCTAGATTAGTGTTTTGTTTGAACCTCTTCCAGTGTGTGTTTACTTGATCTTGAGATAGTGTAAGTCCAAATTGTCCCATTACTGATCTATTATGGGTTCAAGCATAGATGAGTGGTCATTTAAATTTGGTGCATCACCTGGTTAGCCTTATTAGGATCCCTTATCTCCCTTCTAACCCTTTTCCCCATGAAGCATTAGTTTAGTAGTAGTTTTAGGTGATCCACCAAGTGGAACTAGCCTCTTTAAAAATCCTAGAGGCTCAACCTCACCATAGGATACTCACATCTTGAGGCTGTTCCCATGCTTATAGCTAGAAGTGGAGAGCTTAAAAAACTCTCCCATGAGGGATGCAATTCTGTGCTATAATAGGTTACTTTGAGATAAGAATGCCAACAAGGAGGAAATGAATGAGGTAAATGTGACATCAAGTAAATCATGTCAAGATGCCTTAATTATTTATATGGATAGTTTTTATGAGTCTTGGGTATTAGATTCAAGGGATTATTTTCATGCCACCCCACATAGTCATTATTTTACTGATTATGTTCAAGAAAATTTAGGACATATTTATCTTGGTGATGATGAACCATGTGAGATAGTAGGGAAAGGTTGTTTTTAGGTTAAGATGTAGAATGGGAACACATGGATCCTTAAGGATGTTAGAAACATGACTATGTTGAGATGGAATTTAGTTTTAGTGGGGCAATTGGGTAGTGAGGGATGTTTGGTAATGTTTAATGCAGATTCTTAGAAAGTTACCAAAGGTGATCTTATGATTTCGATAGGTAAAAAAATTGGTAATTTATATTTGAATAGTAGTGTTGATTCTATTGATTTAGTTATTTTAGATGGAGATGAAACTATGTGGCACTACATGCTCGATCATATGAGCCATAAGGGCTTGTAGATCTTAAAAGATAAGTTTCTTGGATTGAAAGATCTAGATCTAGACTTCTGTGAGAATTATGTGTATGGGAAATAGAAGTGGGTTAAGTTCTTAAAGGTTAGACCCATAAAGAAAGAACATAAGTTAGATATGGTACACTGAAATGTATGGGGATCAGTTCAGGAATCTTCTATTGGTGGATCCAATTATTATGTCACTTTTATTGATAATGCAACTAGGAAAGTTTGGGTTTATTACATTAAAAATAAATCTGATGTGTTTGACACTTTTAAGAAGTGGAGAGCCATGGTTGAGAATAAAATAAGTCTTAAATTAAAATGTCATAGATTAGATAATATAGGTGAGTATTGTAGTAATGTTTTCTTTGATTATTGTTCTAACAATGGAATATGTAGGCAAAGGATAGTTTTAGGAACTCCATAATAGAATGGGGTATCTAAAAGGATAAACAAAACAATAATGGAACATGAGGTTATATACAGGGTTTCCTTTATATTTTTGGGTAGAAGTAGTTATCACAATAGTATATCTGATTAATAGAGGACCTTCTATGCCTTTGGATGGAGGCATTCCTAAACAAGCTTGGTCTGGTAATAATGTTGATTATTCTTTTCTTAGAGTCTTTGGATGTAAGGCTTTTTCTCTCATTAAGAAAGAGGATAGGACCAAGTTAGAGGATAAATTAGATAAATGCACATTTGTTGGCTATGGTGAGGATGATTTTGGTTTCTATCTATGGAGCATTAAAGATAGGAAAAGATTTTGGTTTAGAGATGTAGTCTTTAATGAAAAAGTCGTGCATAAGGATCAGTTGTAGGAATAGGATCAGGAACAAAAAGAGTATATAGTATTGGATGACATTGTAGATGGAAAAGTATCTAAGGATTCAGTTCAAGAATCTTCTACACAAGGACCCCAAACTCATATGGTAAGAATATCTTCTAAGGTAAGAAGAGCATTTGAACATTTTTCTTCTTCTTTGAATTATTTATTACTCATTGACAATATAGAAGTAGAGAGTTATGAGAAATCAATGCAAGTAGATTCCAAGATGAAGTGGGATAAAGCCATAGATGAAGAGCATCGATCTCTCATGAAGAACTAAATGTGGGATTTGGTAAGGCTACCTAAGGGCAAGAGTGCATTGCCAAACAAGTGGATCTTCAGGATAAAATAAGAAGATGATGGGAGAAAAAGGTATAAGGCCAAGATGGTAGTCAAGGGGTTTACAGAAAAATTAGGTATTGATTTTGATGAGATTTTCTCTCTTATAAAAATTACTTCTATTAGGACTATTCTTGGTTTAGTTGCAATTGAGGATTTGCACTTAGAATAGTTAGATGTGAAAACTACTTTTCTTCATGGTGATTTAGATGAAGAGTTATATATGAAGTAGCCACAAGGATATGAGGTCAAAGGGAAGGAGAACTATGTGTACAGATAAAAGAAGAGATTGTATGGCCTAAAACAAGCTCCATGGCAATTGTACAATAAATTTGATTATTTTATGTTGGAACAAGAATATAAAAGGTGTCATTCTAAACATGTGTGTACATCAAATTTTTTGATGATGGTTCATTTATTATATTATGCTTGTATGTCGATGACATGTTAGTTGTAGGAGAGAACATACAACATATTCATATGCTCAAGAAATATCTTAGTGACTATTTTTCTATGAAGGATTTGGGTGTTGTAAAGAAAATACTTGGTATGAGGATTACTCATGATAGGAAGGAGAGGAAGTTGGTTTTATCCCAATCAGAGTATGTGAAGAAAGTCCTATAAATGTTTAGCATGTTGGATGATAAATTTGTTGGTACTACTTTGGCAAGCCACTTTAGATTATCAAATGATTAGTGTCCCAAGATGGAAGCTAAAAATCTTAAGATGTCCAAGGTAACTTAATCATCAGTAGTTGGCATCTTGATGTATGGCATGGTTTGTATTAGGTTGGATATTGCCCAAATAGTGGGAGTTGTGAGTAGGTATGTGAGTGATCCAAGCTATGAGCATTGGCAAGCAGTGAAATAGATTCTTTGATATTTGAGAGGAACCATTGATGTTGTATTATGTTATGGTAGATCAGATACCACTTTACATGGATATGTGGAATTAGATATGGTAAGGGATATTGATAGTAGGAGTAAGGCAAGATATATATTTAATGTTGGACATACAATGATTAGTTATATTTCTAAGATACATAAGATTGTGTCTTTGTCAATCATAGAGGTAAAATATTTTGCTGCCACAGAGGCTAGCAAGGAGATGATTTGGTTACAAGAGTTGTTTCAAGAATTAGGGCATGAGTAAGAAGTTAGGAGACTAAATATTCATTTGTTATTCATTTGGCAAAGAACTCCACTTTCCACTTGAGGATGAAACACATTCAGTTACATTATAACTTCATTAAGATAGCTTTGGAGGATAACTTGGTGAATCTAGAGAATATTTATACTAGCCAAAATCCTGTAGATATGATGACCAAGGTGGTCACATTGGACAAGTTGAGACTATGTTTAGATTTGGTTGGCCTTAGTGGTCATGGAGCAGTGATATATTTTGTTCAGGAGAAATGGTCTCCAAGTGGGAGATTGTTGAGTGTGGAGCCCTTTGGGGCTATCACATGACCTTAGGGTTACATTTTGGGGGCTTAAAGAGCTCCATAAATGTGGGGAGCACATTTTCCCCCACTCCACCTTTTGTGGAACCTTGTTCCACATGTGAGTGATATATTCTTTATTCTATCTAATTTCTATGTTTCCATGTTTTATGGAATTGGTTTTTAGATGTTTGTTTTCCATGTTGACTTCCCTGTTCTAAGGGAGTTGGTTGTTCCTTGGAAAATGTGTTTCCTTCCTTGTAAATATTTGGTTATGATCACATGGTGCTGGTAAATGTGCCCTTGAAAGGTGGAGACCTAATCTTGGCATGTTCCTTCATGGATGAGCTTTTGGATGAGCTTGCTTAGGTGGAGGAGGGTTATCACATGTTGGATAATTCTTATCTTGGTTAAGCATTGAAAATTTCTCCTCCTTTTATGGATTTTCATTCATTTTATATATATACAGGGTGTGGTGTGGCCTTTAGAGGTTGATGGTTTATTTACAGGGTGTGGTTTTGAGGATCAAAGTCAAAGTGCAAATGTTTTGTAAAGTACAAGTGTTCATTACAGGGTGTGGTTTAACAACTTGTGAGATACGACATTGTGCAGGTGCAGGTGAAAGTGTAGCATTTTGTGCAAAAGTTTCTACATGAGATTTTTCTATCTCTATGAGAGTTCATTGTAGTCTTATGTTTTGATTATAGTTTATATTGAAAACTTTCTTGGTGGATGTAGCCCATATTGGGTAAACTATGTTAGCTCTATTTTATCTATGTTATTATCTTATTTTCTCATTTATTCTTTCATAAAAATGGTGAATTAACGAATTTTTCCATGATTCATGCTATTACATATTTTAGATCTGATTTATGGTCATATTAAATCTGGTTTAAATGTTTTAATTCCTAACACAAAGTTGGCATGTGTGCTTGTCTAAGATTACCTCTGACTTAGTAAAGACGGATCCTTCATTATCAAGTTCTGATAAAATATTTTTCACTATAATATTTGTGCCAATAAATTTATTCAGACAAGAGACATGAAATACTAGGTGAACTTGGGAAGTAGGTGGGAGCTCCAACTTATAAGCAACTAACCTATCTTCTAGAGAACCTTATATGACCCATAGAACCTAGGTTTATGATGCCCTTTGAGTATTAGGTAGGATTATTTGTATGGTTATAAGCAAAGAAAAACTATATCACCTACTTGAAAAGTTTGTTTAGAATGGCACTGACCAACCTATTGTTTCATTATATTTTGTGCCATATGAAGACTATCTTGCAAGGTGTTGAGGATCTGATCTTCGGTTCAGAGAATTATGTTGACCACTTGAATATGTGAACTATTGGGGGTGTATGGAAAGAATATTGGTGGTTCTTGAACATGGATTGCTTCATGTGGAGTCATTTTAGTTGAAGTGTGGTAGGAGGTATTGTACCACCATTTGATGAGAGGGAACCACTTTGCCCATTGATGTTGTTGTTTTGAGGTGAAACAATGAAAAAAAAATTCTAAGCTTTTGTTGACAATTTTAGTTTGGCCATCCATTTATGGATGATACATGGAACTCATCTTCATTTGGGTGTCGGTGCATTGAAATAGTTCGATCCAAAAATGGAGGGTGAATTTTTCATCATGATTTGAGACAATAGAATAAGGAATGCTATGAAGATGAAAAAATTGGTCTAAAAAAAATTTGTGTGATGGCCGAGGTAGTATAGGGATGGTTGAGGGAAAAAATGACTATATTTTGAGAGAAAATCAACCACAACCAAGATCACTATTTTACCTCCAAATTTAGTGAGCCCCTCAATTAAATATATATAAATATTTATCCAAATCCTAGTAGGGATGGGCAAGGGTTCAAGTAACCTAGGAATGAGTGTTGTTTCACCCTTGTTGCATTGGTAGGTATCACATTCAACCACCATCTATTGAGTTGCCTTTTTCATTCCCTTTCAAAAGAAGTTTGATTGTGCCCACTCATAAGTTTTGAGAAACTCTGAGTACCTTGTCGATGAAGAAGTATGGAGTTAATAGAATACATTCTGCTAAAGATATATGCTCTAGGGAAGCACCAGATAACCCTTATATCATAGAGAAGTACCATCCCAAGAATAATGTGGTATGGTAGAGGGGTTAGTGGCCAACTGTTGAATGATTTCAGATAATGAGGAGTCATTGACATACCCCTACTTTATAGTGTCCAATAAACTCAAAATAGGCATGGGAATAGTTGAAAGGGAAGTTTGGTCTACAAATATGCAAGATAAAGCATTAGCGACAATATTATCCTTACCCTTAATATAAGTGATCTCATAGTCATAACCCATGATTTTGTTGACCCATTTCTATTGTAAGAGGGGAGACCCATTGTTCTAAAAAATATTTTAGACTATAGTGATCATTTTTAATGCAAAAATGATTCCCCAATGGGTATGGTTTCCACTTCTATACTGCATGTAAAATGACCATCATTTCTTTCTCAAAAGTAGAGAGTACTAAATTATTACTATAAATGAATTTTTTGGTGAATACAATGGGGAATCCTTATTTGAGGAGAATAACACCAATTTCATTATCACAATCATCCCTCTTGATAGTGAAGGTCGTGGTAAAATCTGGCATAGATAGAACATGTGTAGTACACATATTTTGTTTCAATTCTTAAAAGGCACACTTAGCAACTTGTGTCTATGTAAAAGCATCCTTTTTTAACATAGCTATTAATGGAATTTCAATCTTATCATAATCCTTGAAAAAAAATTGATAGTATCCACTCAGCCCCAAAAACCATAGAGGCTCTTGAGTGTATGAGGATGAGGCCAATTTGGCATGGCAATTATTTTTTTGAAATCCATGTGAACCCCTTGGGATGAAATAATATGATCAAGATACTCCACTTCATCCTGACCAAAAACACATTTTGATTATTTTTCACAGAGATTATGATCAAAGAGAATTTGTAGTATGAGCTCTAGATGTTGGAGATGCTCAGACCATGTTTTACTATAGATGAGGAAATCATTAAAGAAGACCAAAATGAATTTTTGTAGGTAGGGCCAAAATATTTTATTCATCAATGCTTGGAATGTTGAAGGAGAATTAATGAGGCCAAAGGGAATGACCAAAAACTCATATTTGCCATCATGCATGCAAAAATCTATCTTAGGGATATCATCCTCACGAAGTTGGATCTAGTGATATCCAAAATAGAAATCCAACTTGGGGAAAAAATGAGTGCCATGAAGCTCATCAGTAATAGGGAATGATAACTTGTCCTTAATTATGATGTGATTAGGTGCTTAAAATTTAATGCAAAGGCACCATGACCCATGTTTTTTATAGACAAGGAGAAATGGGGAAGAATATGGGCTAGTACTAGAGTGAATAATGCCTTATTTCAGTAAGTCTCGAATAAGCATCTCAATCTTAGTATTTTTTCTAAAATGGGTAGTTGTAGGGCTTGATGTTGGCAAGAACACTTCTAGGAGGGATCTGAATACAGTGGTGCTCTAGTCATGATATTGTCAATCCTATTGGTTTAGCAAAGACACATGCATACCTATGAAGAACGGTTTGTAGATCAGGAGTAGTGGAGACCATTGATGGTTGAATTTGAATAGAATAGAGTCAGGAAATAACACCATGTGAATTATTATTAAGAAGATTTTCCATGAAATGTGAACTTATGATGCTGAGAGACACTAGGTGTAATCCTTTTAATGTGTATTTTTGCCAATTATTTAAAAACTACATCCAAAATTTAGTAAAATCCCATAAGATGGGTCTAAGTGTGAATAACCATTGGGCTCCCAAAACAACATCACATCTGGCTAAGGGAAAGGCAAACATGTCATAGTGTAAGTTATAATCTCCATTAGATATATGCACATTATGATACTTCCATTTTTAAGTTAGTGTGCCCCCATTGGTAATCATGACTTCAAAGTTGGAGCAAGGATGGATAAAATAATCACCATGTTTGATGATCTAAGGGTTAATGAATTTATGAGTGATACTAGAATCAATGAGTATTGTGAGAGGGATATTATTGAGTTAACCTCTGACCCACATGTTTTGTGGGGTGGTGACTCTTTCTAAGACATGGAGAGAGATCTCTGGTTGGTCTTCCTAAGAAGTAGGTTCTACAATCGACTGAGCTTCTTCCAGATCATTTGTTGTATCCTAAGCATTTTTCCTAAAATTTAGTTTCAGGTAGAGAGTCCACATCTAGTAGGTAGATATTTTCCTCAACACATCAATGTCTTTGAGTGAATTTGTAATCACAATTATAACATAGTCCTTTTTCTCTATGTTATCGCATCTCTGATTCAATCAAATGCTTGATAGGAATGATTCTCAGTGTTAGTATTGTTTGAGATCATTATAGAATTGTATTTTTGAATAGAGTAAAATTTTATTTGAATTGTTATTGAGTTATGATGTTATCCTTTGATAACTTATCCAACCCTAGGGTTTTCATCATCATGTTGGGATGAAACATTTTGATCTCAGATTAAATTACATCCTTTAGTTCAATGACAAAGCAAATATAATTCATTGGAAAATCCCTCAATGTGACTGACCAATTTTTCAAATTCTATTTGATATTCTCTCATGGTTCCTATTTGGCAATGTTTAGTGAGTGTTCTGTGAAGTCATCAAAATCACTAGGGCCAAATTATTGTAAAATGAAGGTGTAAAATCAATCCATATTGGCTTGTCATGAGCCTTGATATACCAATGATACAATTGAAGGTCTTCATGTTCCAAGTGAAAGGATGTAAGCGGGAATTTTTTGGCATCAAAAGTATTATGTAGACTAAAATATTATTCTACCTAATAGATCCATCTAGTCATATCTACACCATTGAATCAAGGAAAATCAAGCTTCGACCCATGAAAATTGATGGAAAAAGAAAACCCATTATTTGAAGAGGATGTTATATGTCGTCTATAGTTCAAGGTGGTATGTTGAAGATTGAGGCCAAGAATTTTTTCATCAAGATCTTTGATTTGGCTCTTGAGTGTGGCAATTTCATCCTCCATGTTTATTTTCTCCTACTCAGGTTACTACCATGGTCAAAATAAGAGATTTTTTTTGAAATGTGTAAGAAAGCTAAAATTAAGACATTTAGTAAGGAAATTTTTAATTTGGGAAAAATTAGAAGGGGTAAAGGTACTTTTACAATTTTTTTGCATAGTGGGAGTATGATTGATGAAGGTGAGAGAATTTCAGAAGTGAAAATGAAAAAACAAGAAAAATTATCAAAGAGGGACAAAGGATCAAAAAAGGGAGATGACAATTTTGGAAAATTTGAGGTAAATGGACAAAAATAGAATTTATGGTAAAACCCCAAAAAAGGGAAAATTGAGATTTGTCGGACTTAGGAGTGGAATCAAGATATGTGACCTCAAAGAAGAAAACATGGAGAGTGGAATTTTAGGTGTCTCAATAAATTTTGAGGATCATGGGGATATAGATGGAGAGATATGGAAAAAAAAACAATATGTTTTTTTTCGATAGTCTACTATGAATATTTTGAAACTGATATGACAATTCTTATGATACTCTACTAGTAATATGCACAAATCTAAGACTCTACTAATAATATTTTGAATTTGGTATGACAAGTCTTTTGATACTCTATTGGTAATATATAAAGATTTGATATGGTAATTTTTTGATACTCTACTGGTAATATATTGAAACGGGTATGGAAAGTCTATTAATACATTGTTGGAAATATGTCAAGATCTGATATGGCAAGTTTTTTGGTACTCCACTGGTGATATTTTGAAATTGATAGAAATGGGCCCCAAGTTTTCACTAATGCCTAAGGTTTTAAATATATCTCTCTAGCCACCAATGCCATTTGAGCGAGTACTGATCTCTAAAAAAAATTTAGTGATGGATTTGCCTTTAAATGATAGCTCTTAATTTTCCTCACAAGTGGGAACTAGTCAATCAGGATGGGGTCATTTCCATTTTCCTTAGCAATTCATCTCAATGGTCTAGCTACTTTGGGGTTCCTGTAGTACTCCTCATAATGAGATTTAGGGCTTACACCCAAGCACTTCCCATAATTATGTAGATAGGTATTTACCCTGATTTGGAATAGATTATTATGATACAGAAAAATACTTAAATGAATTATGTAGTGGAATAGAAAAACACTTCTAAGAGAAAAAAACTAGCCCTGAAAAGTGCTTTGATACCAGATGAGAGGATCCTCCTACAAAAAATAAATGAAAATGCCCAAAATAACAAATTTATTTAATAAAAATGCATGACATAACAAATTTATATAATTAGCAATGACACCAAGGGATTATATTGATCATAGGCCACTTTGAGGGGGTAATCTCCTTTGAGCAACTTCAATATAAAAAATTCATGGATGCCTTTATTGGCCTCAATACTTACTTATATACTAAGTCTAATCTAAGCAACTACAACTTCCCATGAATATGAGATTAAAAAAATGATCATGGGATGACTTACAAAGCATGTGAATCCATAAAAATTAATATACTAACAAAGTAAATAGAAGGGGTAGCATGGGTCCTAACATTGATGCATCACCACTTTAGTGTAGGTTCTTTTACCAATTTTCATCTCTTTTCCTTTTTCATTACAAAAATATTAGGTATTAGAGAGAGTATTGAAGTGACAAATTAGGGGATCTAGCCCTATCAAAACTAGAGGTTTGACCTGCATCTTAGGTAACCCACAACCTATAAGTCAATCCAACATTGGTCTAAGTTTAAGGTGGATGTAAAGAGTCTTCCTCAAGAAGGCTGCAATCTAGGTAGATAACATGTAGGTTTTGGTAAAAAAGTTAGGGTTTGTAGTCTCAACCCAAATTTTAATAGTGGCCAACATTTTTTGTGGTTGATCGATGCTAGTCGATAAAGGGTTGGTGTCAGTTGACTAGTGACTGGTATTGATCCCTGTTGTAAGGAAAAAGGGATCAAAAAGTTGAGATTAAGGTTGGTTGATAGAATTTGAAATGGTTTAGGTATTATTTTGGATGGTGTGTAGGGGTAAGTTTGAAATTTTAGGTTTAGGATGGGTAAGGTTAGGGTGTACCCAAGATACAAATATTGGTTTTTGGTGAAGGTTTGTGTAAAACAAATGAGCTTAAGTGTAGGTTAGAATTGATTCTAGTTGGAATGTTTTATTTATAAGGCTAGGCTAGGTGAAGGGTATTAAAATATTGGTTAGTTTTAGGTGTAGAGTGATTAGGTGAGGAGTTTAATATTTGATGTTGTTTGTTGATGGTTTGTGATGAACTAAGTCTAGGATTTAACCTTGTAGGATAGGACATTACTGATTATGTAGGATCAAATTCCACTTCTACTTGAGGAGCTATGGAGGGAGATGACTGTTAAGGACTAGGCCCACATGATAATTATGGGTTTAGGGGGTATGTGATACTATCATAACATGCCATGTCATGTAGGTATGTTGGTGGCCCTCATTAAGAGATGGGATCCAGCTACCAACACTTTTTGGCTACCTATAGGAGAGATCATAATTACCTTAGAGGATATACATAGGATCTTGAGGTTACTGATACAAGGATGAGTGATTGAGCATATCAATGATGATGAGCTAGATGCATAAATGGATTTTTTACATGGTGAGGACATGGTAGATGCTTGGTACCACTCTAGTTGATTTTAATTTGAGGATCTGTATCAGTTAGATATAAAGGGTAAGAGATTGATGATGATGTTGATGATAGTGATCACATGATATGATTTCCCAGACTCAAGTGGTAAGAGGTATTTTGGGATTTGATTTGTGTATTAGTTAAGATATATGAAGAAATGATCATATACACATAGGCATAAGTCTTTGTGAAATAGGAATATCAAGAGATTTATGGATATTAGGTGCACATGAGATATGGGATGAGTGTGTGCTTATTGATTCATTGTTGGATGTATGAGCACATCACTATTTTTTGACAAATTGGATTTCCTTATGATACATGGCATCAGACACATTTAGGAGTTGGTTTTATGTGTTGGAGGTTAGATATGGAACTACCATGAGTAAATGGTTTCATGTGAGACATAACATGGTGTAGATAGTGGTTGGATGTTTTAGTGGATGGAGAGGTCATTTAAAGACCATATGTGGGTTTTCCATTATGGAGGGGGTTGCATGTACATATTTTTTCCATTCAAATATTTAGATGGATACATGGAGGAGATATAAGGAGGTAAAGTTGATACCCTTTGATTGTGTGTTGATAGTTTGGTGTGGTTCAGGGTGATACAGGATTGTTCTCAAGATATAGATGGGAGGACATAGAGGCACCACTTCCCCTACCATAGCCTTCAAAAGTGGAGACCAATTTTGAGGATATACCAACTCATATAGTAGTCAATGATGCTAAGGTGATTCTAGAGTATATTTTTTGGTGGCAGAGATGAAACCCTATAGTTACAAGTGGATATAGAGGACAAGATCCTACTATCAAAGGAGATGATGAACAAGGTGATGAGTAATCTGATGTGTAGATAGAGGAAGTAACCCTAATCTATAGATGATTATAGAGAGGGATGCTATAAGAGCAACACAAGCTAATTTATAGGTAGAGTTAGACACTATGACACAATAGAGAGATACTGCATAGGGGAAACTAACTACTATTACACATCAATGAGATAATGCTCAGGCTCAACTGGCTATGAGGACATAAGAGAGAGATAGCCTATAAGTATAGCTAACCACTATGACATAGTAGTGAGATACTACATAGGGGTAGCTAACCATTATTATATAGGAGAGAGATGGGCTAACGTGTATCTAACCATGGTTATTGATGAGAGATATTCTCTAAGGAAGGTAAGAGGGGGACTATCATAGAGTGGGTAATCTCTGAGTAGGACTAGAGTTGTTATTGGGCTGTCTTAGACTATTTTTTTGACTAGGTACACCTTTACAGTGGAAGAGCTGAGGTATTATGAGAGGCATGTTATTAGGAGGATTTTGGATGTCCCTCAGTCTACAAAGTATATAGTAGATTAGATTACATCAAGGAGCCCAGGCAGTTCTATACTCAGTTGTGGCAGAAGACACATAACATCCATAGGTGTACATATAGGTCATATAGATGAAGAGGGTCTAAGGGATAGTAGTGGCACCATACCATAGATTACTAGTTACTGTGTTGTATTATGATTTTTATTCAAGCCTATGAGTCATTGTACCATGATGTATATATCATTTTTGAGATATTGGCATGTACATGTATATGTATAGATTCAACACATGGTTTATTTATGATGATTATTGATGATGGTGGTTTATGGTAGTTGATTAATTATGATGTGATTGTGGTTATTTTTATGCAATGATGATATGTTTAAATGATGTTTTTGCATTCTTCCTTATAGCAGGTGTATGCATGATCATATTTTTATGTCTATGATATAATGGAATGTATCCATGTGATCTTTATATGTGTGTGTGTGTGTGTGTGAGAGAGAGAGAGAGAGAGAGAGAGAGAGAGAGAGATTTGGATGACATGAATGATTTAAATGAAAATCATTATCTAATTGTTTATAGAAATGAATAAGTATGGTTTGATGTGCTTTTGATGATGATAAATAAGTGGTTGATTATTATCTCATATATAGATTGATTAGAAACTAAATGAGCCTGTTGTTTGGTTCATACATAATAAATTTTTTTTTACGATTTTTATATGATGAAATTTTTTGTTTTTATGGATTTTGATTAGATGGTAAATGTATATTGATGGTGATATAATGATTGTGATGTGATTTTTTTGATGATTTGAGACAATAAATTATAAAACACCTAAGTGAATTAATAAATCATGTGGTTAAATGGTTAAATATAATGTTCTCATAAATAAAAACACCTAAGTAATAATAGAAGTGGATTTAAAAATAGAATGTACATAACAAAACAACTAAATGTTTTATGATGTAAATTTATATTTACAATGACTTAGATGATTTTTAGACATGCAACCTTGACATATAGATTGCTTTGGTTGAAATTATATATGTTAGGGGTGAAGGTAAATTAGGATATGATGACTCAAAAATGTAAGACATATGCCTTAATGATTGTGTCAACAAGTAGTCAGGAAAGTAGGAGGTTAAATGCTCCTGTTGGAAAAGACCATAACCATAATAGAGATGCTTATGTACATAAGCCCCTTGCTTGCTTATCATTAGTGTTAGTTCGTTAAATAAGTGACTTGATCATGTTGTGAAAAGAAAGCTTAAAATACCTTTATTAAGAGGGTAAAACATGGTAACATGATGCATATAGGTGAATGGAGGGTAGTGTAACCTTATTATGGTGATGACTTTCTCCTTATGTACATGACCTAATTACCATTATAAGTAAATCCATGTCTTATTTTGATATAGACTGATCAATATGGGAAGTCTATTAATGCTTTGCAAAGTTGATTAAATAATTCTTTGGGACACACACACACACACATTTTGACTTAGGATATTTTGATGCTTTTTTGGTTGATAGGCTGGGGAAGATGATCAATGTGGGAAGCTTCCATGTGATTGATTTTAACAAATTTTTGACTTATCCATTCTTCAAGGGAGTAGTCTAGGTTTTGGATTTTTTTGGTTTTGATAGTTGTCCTTCAAGGGAATAGTCTATCTTTTTGATCAATTTTGAATTGTTTTGGTAGCTGTCCTTTAAGGGAGTAGTCTATAGGTTTAGATATGACCCATAGTATATATATTTTATTTTAGACATGGACTTGATTATATAGGTATAAGGTTTTCTTTGATGAAGGCAAACCCATATCACAAGAAGGTTAAATGATGGGTGATAGAGGTTTAAGAGACAACGACCATGGGGATCTATCCTATAAGGATTGGAAAATATCCATGAGAATCATGATTTGGTACCCATGTTTAGGGTTAAGCTAAAACTATGATGGATAATCACATGATTCTTTAATTTTAGTGGTTGTTTGTAAATTAAGGAGATGAAGGTGATATCTTTATAAAATAAGGGATGAGCTTAAGTTAGAAATAAGGTGACTTATAACTAGTTTTAACAAAAGAATGGATGTGAATGCAAAGCATTGAGAGGATTAGGTTTTGGATTTCACTCAAGGGATGATTATCTATAAGTTCTAGACCCATAATTATGCATGATGATAAATGTTCCAAACCAATTAGGATCAAACTTTCCCCACTTACTTCTTTCCATTTTAGTTACATGTTGATTTTCCTTTAAGATGACATCACCAGTATTGAATTCTCATTCTCTCAGGTGTTTTTTATAAGTGAATTTTATTCACTCTTTATAGACATGAAGATGATTAAGAGTGTCCAAATGATGTTAGTCAAGTAGCTCAAGTTGGGCCTGCATTCTTGACAATAGTCCTTTTTTGAGATGACATCATTTAGGGATATGCAAAGGGAGGGAATTTGCACTTCAAAAGGCAAGACAACCTCTACACCATAGACAATTGAGAAAGGTGTGGCACCCATAGGGTTTTGAATGCTGGTTTGATATGATCATAAGGAAAAAGGAATGTGAAAGTGCCAATCCTTACCATATTTGTTAACCACTTTGGTGAGCATTTTGGTAAGGGTATTGTTAGAGTCTTTGGCATGTCTATTAGTTTATGGGTGGTATGGAGATGATAAGCTCAACCTAATTCCAAAAGTATCACAAAATTTTTGTACTTTCTTATTTTTGAATGATTTACCATTATCAATGATTATTTTGTGAGGAATACCAAAGCAACATACGATATGATGATTGATGAAGTTGACAAATTTGTCAGATTTGGTTGAGATGAGAGGAAAAACCTCTAACCATTTGGTGAATTATTATATCATGGTGATAATATAATGATGTCTCTATGAAGAGTGAGGGTTGATCTCACCAATGAGATCTAATCCCTATTGAGAGAGGGTTAGAAGTCCTTAGCAACTTGAAGGCAATGACTAGGAACATGATGAAAGTTAGCATGTTTTTGACACTTGACACACATTTTGACATAGTTATAATAGTCTTGGTTGAGGGTAGGCCAATAGTATTCAAGGTAAAGGATGCAATTAGTAATAGCTAAGCCAATAAAGTTCCCTAAACAAATCCCATTGTGAGTTTCCTTGATTATGAAGGGGATTTATTAGTTAAGAAGGCATCTAAAAAGGAGACCATCAAAGCCTCATGTGTAGATGATTCCCCCTAGTATGGTATAGTGAGTATTACTCTATATAAAATATCATATACCATTCCTAGAGAGGTCATAATGGATGATGGCTAAGGTAAGGTAGTTGAAAAGTTGCTTATACCAAATATCTGGTTGGGTTTCCTCCACATTGTATATGGAAGGGAGGTCTATTTATGTGTAAGAGGGTTGGTTAAGTTTATGAATGGTGAAAAATATTTTAGAGTCTGATGACATAGAAAGGATTTGAGATGAAATAGAATTCATGGTGTTGGAAAACTTATTTTTCAAACACAGAGTAGCTTGGATAAGGTAGTAATCAAATGATGTCAATAGTACATATACTAGTTGTTTGTATTTTTTGAGAACTTCATTTTTACATTGGTAAGAACCATTGATTTGGTTGACTAGAAGTTGGAAATAATCAAAAATTTTGATATATTTTAGTCCCAAGGACAAAGTTTTTTAAGACCTAAAACTAGGGATTTGTATTTAGCCACATTGTTAGTTTAATCAAAGTCAAGTTTGAAGGACAAGGGAAATGTCTCACGTTCAAGGGGTATAAGAATGATTTCAAAACCCCCAAAATGTTGAAATTTTGATCCATAAAATAACATTGTCATTTGGTAAGAAATGTCTTCTTGGGAGAGAGTTGTGAGGGACTCATCAAGAAACTCAAGGTTGGAAGGTTGGTTGTCAGTTAAAGGGGCTTTAGACCATTGATTGATGATTAATTTCCCTTTAATTGATTTTTTAAAAAGGAACTCAAGGTCTAACTTAGATAAAAGCATGATCCATCTATCCATTTATTGATTTTTATATGGCTTAGAATGCATGTGCTTGAGGGGGTCAATATTTGTGATGAAAAAGCTTTTATGGTTGAGGAGGTAGTGATGAAGTTTGGAAGCCATAAAAGCTAATGTGGGGCATAAATTATAGATATGGGTATAATGAGTTTCATACTATACAAGTGTTTGAATTATATATTATAATACTTATTCCTTATGTTGATTATCATGATGTGTGATCATGGCACCTAATGAATGGTTTGTGGCAAAGATGTAAAGGTAGAAGGGTTGGTCCTCTTTTAGAGAGACAAAGATAGGTAGAGAGAGAAAGTATAATTTGAGTGATTCAAAGGCCTTTTAGTAGTATTCATTCTTCTTAAATGAGATGTCCTTCTTAAGAAGGTGGTGAAAGGGTTGAAATCTATTAGATAATTGAGAGATGAAATGGAAAATGGATTAAAGCTTACCCTAAAAAATATGGATTTGTTTCAAGTTAGTTGGAGGAGGCATGTCTAGGATTCGTTTGAATTTGGTGGGATTAACTTCTATTCTATGAAGGTAAAGGATAAATCCATAGAGTTTTCCTAACAAGACCCCAAAGACACATTTCTATTGGTTGAGGTGAACATGGAATTGGATAAAGTGATCAAATATGACTTTAAGGATTGGTAAATGATCTTGATGGCATTTGGACATACCAAAGTGGTCGTCTACTTGTTTTCCATGGTTTTATGGATGATGTCATGAAACATGTAGGTCAAGTCACATTGATAGATTGTACTAGCATTCTTAAAGCCAAAAGGCATGACCCTATATCAAAAAGTTTCCCATGGAGTGATGAAGGTAGTTTTGTGTTGATCTTTTAGGGTGATTAATATTTGGTTATAACCTAAGAATCCATCCATAAGAGATAACATCTCATGGCCAAAAATTAGATCAACAAGTTGATCAATGCTTGGTAAAGGAAATTCATCCTTTGGAAAAGCAAGGTTGAGCTCACAAAAATCCATAATAATACAAAGTCCCTCTATAACTTTAGTGATAGGAATTACATTTGAGACCCATTATGATAGTCAATGGGTTGGATGAAGTTGATGGATAAGAGATGTTGTAGTTTATCTTTAACAATAAAGGAAATGAATGGGTGCATCCTTTGAATATTTTGCCTAACAGGCTTGGCATCTAGGTTGGTGAGGATGTTGTGGATGAAAATGGAAGGGTCTATTTTAGGCATATCACTGTAATACCAAGTAAATGCTATGCTATAGTCACATAGAAAATAAGAGAAGTCCTAATGTTTTAAGGAGTCTAAAGATTGGCCAATTTTAATTATGTGAGGATTGTTCTGAGTACCTAAGTTTATATCAATGGTAACTTCATTCAATATGGTCAATGTTTAAGGTGGAAGAGATTTATGAATGGAGGATTCCTTATTACCAAGGTAGGTGAGAATGAAGTTATCATCCTGACACTAGATGGTATTAATGGTGGGAGAAACATCTTCCACCATCTCAAGATGAGTTAAAGGAATGGTTTTGGTTTCCCCATGAATTTTATAGGTTAGGGGTCCCAAGATAATCATGTTTATCAAAAAAAATTATGAGGAATGGAATTGGGGTCATCATACTTTAAAGAAGAGGTAAGTGAGGATGGGGTTTCTTCCTCAATGATTGAGATGGAAGGTGTGTTGGTTGGTTCCTTTGGTTGTATAAATCCAAGGCCATGTCACTCATGAGGCTTTTTAGGTTTACATGGGATAATCTCATGTGGTCCATGCTCATAATGACCTAAATATAATCCTTTCCAAGTACACTAATAAAGGTATGTTTGGGTAAAATTTGGTTTATTCAAGAAGGAAAAATCAAAGGTGAATATTTTGACTGAAGGTGTGGTGTTAAATGTTGAAGGCGGTTAATCAAGCCCCCGATAGATAAAGTCAATTTGGTAGTTGAGAGGTCTAAAAGGAATGATGATTCCACTATTAGGATCATAATAAGGATGTTGGTCAATATTTTTTTACTATTGAGGAGTAGGAAGGGTATTAAGAGTCAACAAGTAGTATTCTCCAAGTGAAAGATGTTGGAATGTATATTTCAAGGGGTCTCTCACATGGATTTGGGAAGAGGGTATGGTTGAGCTTGTATAAGCTTCATTGGTGGAAGTTGGAGGGGTTACATCCTTCAATGGAATGAGGACATCATTTGGGTGGTAAGTCATGTTACAAGACTTAAATAGATTAATGCTGGTAAGGATGAAATGAACTTGACCCTCATGTTCAAATTTTAGGCATCTATGCAAGGTTGAAGGTATACAACACATGTTTTGGATATAATGGTATCCAAGTAGTATGTTTTACTAAAATTCACCTTCTACAATGTATAAGAGCTTGGGGAGAGTTAGAGAGCCTCTGCATATGTGAAGGACAACTGTTCCTAAGGTAGTTGTTGTTATGTCATGGAAAGATCACAACATGGCAGTAATTATGACATGATGTTTTTAGGAAGCTTGTCTTGATCATAGGCATGGGATAAGATGATATTGATATTATCTCCTGCATCAATCATGACCCTTTTGATTTGAGTTTGATTTATGTGGGTTGTGATGAAGAGGGGAGGATTTAGATCATCTGAGTGGATAGGAGGTATCTTAGAATCCTAGAATGTGACAAGGCATGATACTTGGAGGGATCTAAT
This sequence comes from Torreya grandis, assembly GCA_037957365.1. Classification (NCBI taxonomy): domain Eukaryota; kingdom Viridiplantae; phylum Streptophyta; class Pinopsida; order Cupressales; family Taxaceae; genus Torreya; species Torreya grandis. Next base: position 2,002,128 of record JARHVA010000525.1, read on the forward strand.
AAGGGTTGATAGAGGTTGAGGATCTTTGGGTTAGACCTTAATTGATTATAAATCCTCCATCATGTATTGATTATATTTAGGTGAGGTTTAGATCAATTCATATAAGGTCATCTTCATTGAGGTTTCATTAAATTGTTTGAGAATCGACCTATGTATCAGTCCTGATGGGTTGGATTGAGGTGTACCCAAGATAAAAATATTGGGGTTTGCTGAAGGTGATTTGGGTGTTTCTATAGAAGAAGTATATATCGAAGTGATGGATACTTTATCTTTTCCCTTATATTTTTGAATTTGTAACTGAGTAACCATATGGATGGTGTCAATTTGAAATGTAGGTAGGCTGGTAGGTTATTTTGGTTCATCCTTACTCTTTGATGAGAGATTGGAGGTGGGTTTATGTGAGGTAGTAGTTTTTGTTTTTTGGTTTGGAGGTGGGATAAAAGGAGGCTCCTTTATCAAAAGGTCAGCTGCATCATATAATTTATAGATCATGTCTTTAAGATATTTCTAGTTCTTAGCATCATGCCTAGGTGTTCTATGGTATGCACAAATTACATTATCATTAAACCAAATCAGTTTTAGGCTGCGAAGGTTGAATAGTTTAATAAGAGGTAGGGTTATGTTAGAGGTTTGTACCAACCTTTATAAGATAGTAGAATAGGATTCTATAAATTATGTTAAGAGGGTTGAACTCATTATTTTGGTTATTGGGGCTGGCACCTTCTTAGGGGTAAGTACTATGAGTGAAGTTTTGGTTGATGTTTGTTCAATGTTTTTGGTTGATGGTTTGGGGGTTGAAGGTTTGGTTTTGATAGGTGGAGGCACGGTTAGAAGAGGAGGTTGAGTTTATGGTCTCTTTGTTTGAGGGTTTATTTTCTTCAACAAAGTGGAAGGGTGAAGTCCTAAAATAGATAAGGGATATCTCCCTATGATGGAGGGTGAAGTGGAGATGGGAGGTGAAATGGTTTTAGGATTTATAGTCCTAAGTGGTTTGATATTCCTCCTTGATTTAGTTTATTGGTATTTAGGTTGGGTTTGTGGTGTTAACTCCAATTTTAGAGGTGGATGTGTTAGGTTTTGGTTTGGAAGAATACCCAAGTTCTTGATAGGTTTAAGTGGGGTAGTTGGGTTTGTTTTATTTGTTAGTAAGGGAGTTGGGTTGGTTGAAGGTTGAGATGTGGACAAGTTTACTAGTTTGGTTGAAATGAGGGTGGTTACATTTGTTGAGGTTGAAGGTTGGATGGTTGAAAGGCTTATTGGCTCTTTCTTTATAGGGTAAGGAAGTCTAAAATGGTGTCAAAATGTAGCTCAGTCAAGGTTTGGTTGTGATAGGAATTTGTGATTTTGAACCAATATTAAAAATGGTTTATATGTAGACTTGGCCTCCTCGAGAAGGGTTTCCAAGGGGAGACTAAGTGGTTGAGGAAGTGGGATGGTTATGGTTTCCTATTATTTTGGCAAGAGTTCCAAGGGAATGATGGGTGGTTCCACTATTAAGGGAAGTGGAATAGGTATGATGTCATCTTCCTTAGTTGAGATTTTCAAAGGAAGGATGGGTGGTTCGATTGTGGAGGGAAGTGGAATAGGTGTGATGTCATCTTCCTTAGTTGATATTTTTAAAGGAAGGATGGGTGGTTCCACTTTTGAGAGGAGTGGAGTAGGTAATATGTCATTTTCCTGGTGAGTGATCTCTAAAGAAAGGATGAGTGGTTCCACTAAATTGGGAAGTGGAGTAGGTGAGGTGGTTTGGGTTGGCTCCACCAAATTGGTAAGTGGAATAGGCATGGTTTAGGTTAAGGGTTATTCAATTTTAATTTCATTAAGGATAATTTTTATGGTATGGACATCATGGTTATGGGAAGTTTCTACATTTGTATGCTCATTATTTGAAGAAGGTGGGTGGCTTGGAAAAGGTTGATAGAAAATGTCAAGATCTTGGTTTGGAGGTATATTTGGATTATCCATTACAAGTTTGCCTTTATCAATCAAGTCTTGAACTATGTTATTAAAGGTCTTGTATCTATAATCATTTTATCTAATGATGCAATGGTATTTTCAGAACTTGTTCTCCTTACACTAGCTTGGTATAGGATGAGATGAGTCAAATTTTTGAGGGGGTTTAATTGGTTAAAGTTGGAGAAATGATGATTTAAATAATTTTTCCAAAACTAAAGAATAAGACTCCCCTATAAAAGTATATTTATTTTGAAAAAAATGGTTTTAGGGTTTTGAATTTTGGTATGAATATGTGTATGGGTTTGAATGGTTTACCATTGAAGGTAGAGTTGTCTTAAGGACAACTGCATTGGTCAATCCTTTGGTTTTGGGGTAGTTTGAAGGTTTGGAAGAAGATTAAGTAGATTTGAAGCTAGCATTTTTATTTCTAAGATTTAGTTTGCCTTCATCAATTGCTCAAATTTCCAATTTCCTTTCCATGATAAATACTTCATCAAAGGTATAGAATGTTTGAACTTGTAAGGTAGATGAAATGTGTTTGGCACATGCTTGAGAGAAAATTTCATTCAATTCTATTTGAGGTAGGGAGATGGAAACTTGGTTAATTAGCCCCCTCCATCGAGTAATAAAATCCATGATGGATTCATCCTCAAATTGGTAGATATAATACAAGTTAGTTATGGACACTATTTTGGAAATTTTTATGGCGAAGTGATCCAAGAAAGTTTGTGTAAGTTGGGTGAAGGAAAAGAGGGAATGCCTAGTGATGGAACTATACCAATCCAACACGGGTCCTACTAAAGACATGGGTAAAGACCTAAGTAAAAAATTATCATCATAGGAAATGAGATAGCATGCATGCCTCAATGCACTTAAATATTATTGGGGATCCTCCTTACTTTGGAACTTTACAAATTTAGGAAGTTCCCATGTAGTGGGGTAAGAACAAATCAGTAGAAAAGGGTGAATAGGTTCATTACAAATTTGGTCATAGGATAAAAAGTTGTGAGTTACATAAATGTATGTCTCTAAAGTTATCATTTTATCCATTAACATATTGATGAGGTCATTTTATGGTGCACCCACATAGCTATAGGGTATGTGTTGTGGTTGTGATGATGTAATGTATTGCATGTTTGAAGGTTTGGTAAGGTTGGGATGATATAAGAGGCATATGTCATTATTGATTCAGGACATAGCCTTGATTAAGTGTATTGGACACTTGTTAATACATGAGCATGGTTAGGTTTGGCTATTGAAGGTGTGTGGTTACCCTTGTACGTATAGGTAGAAGAGTGGATGGTATAGAAACTATTAAGTTTTGAAATGGTGTAGATGTTGTTGGATTTTGGGTGGTAAGAGGTAAGGAAACCACACTAGTGGATGTAATCCCAATGATAAGTCATGTTTGAGTTGTCATTGGTTGGGTTGCCTCACATTCAAAGGGCTGGTTATGGGGTTGGTGGAAGTTGAAGGTGATTGGGTATTTTTTGGTGGGGCAATATAAGCTTGGTATTAGGCAATACTAGTAGATGGGTTACTTTTATAAGATGAGGCTTGATTTACTATGGATTGGGTAGAATAAATGGTGGAAATCAAATTCTCACCGATAAGGTAAGTAGGCATGCCATAAGGGGTTGAATAGAAGGAACCAAAGTAGGGACATGGTTGGAAATTATGACAAGGTAGTGTTGGAGGGTAATTAGGTTATTGTCAAGGAGGTTTGTGAATTCCACGTCCCTTAGGGAAAATACTAGGGAACAACAGGACTCCTAAAATGGTCAGGAGAGCTATATGCATCTAGAGTGTGCTCTATAGATGAAGAAGATGAATAAGGTTGGTGATGAGGTTGGTTTTGGTTGGCTTGGTCTCTAGCTTACTTCCATGTCAAGACCATGTGATAAAGTGGTGGAATTTTACAATTTGATGGAAGTGAACTCACAAACTCAAAAAGAGAGTAAAAAAGAAAAAGTCAATAAGATCACACACAATAAAAGTATGCTAGATCCTAAGAGTTATTTTTATCTTGCTTTGGGCTCATGCCTTAATTTTAGAATTGTGAGACTCCGCTTGGATTTTGAAATGGGTACTATAAAAAGTAGTGTATGGATAGTTTCAAGTTTATTTAGGTTCTCAAAATTTTCTATATTCTAATCAATATGTGGCTTGGTATTGGGGCCTACCCCCTCACTTCACACACTGTAATGTAAAGTATTGGGTGCTTGCCCAGTATATACCTGATATCTAGAGTTTATACTCAGTCATCGTATTGAGTTGGTTCTCCCCTTGGTGGAGAAATCAAAGTAAGATAATCAAGATGAAGGTTGTCTCTAGGTAATGAATCCTAGTTGGTTCTCTTATTTCAATGTTTTGATGAGTTGATTGTGTAAGTGATTTGGTATGTTTGTGAAAATAAGTGATTGATACACGATTGATTTACCTAATTAATTAAGTTGTGTGACTTAAGTAAAAAATCAATCAATGTATGCAAAGTTGATTTTAATCCCAAAAGGAAGTTTTAATTTATTCTAATGAATACAAAACCTCTAAATGAAACCTAAGTGTAAGATGATAGTGCAAGTCCTAATCCTAGGATGATTGCCTCTTAGATTTTAGAAAAAAAAGAAAATAATAAAAATTCTTTTTTTTACTTTTAAAAATAAATAAAGAATAAGATATTTTGCCTTTTCAATTTAAAAGTAACGAAAGCAAATAAATTATGATTTTTAGAAATTGAGAAATGCAATGAAAAACGTTTAACCTTCTAAAAGAAACTAGATGATTTCTTCACTAATGTAATTCTAAATGTCCTAAAACAACTATGAACCCAAGAGAAATTAGGGGTCCCACCAGGTGGGTCAAAATGTTTCACTATTTTTTTTAGATCATTTTATTTTTATTTTTGAAAACAAGTAAAACTAAATAAATGGGTAAGGTGTAGGTAAACTTGGATGTGGTTGTGTGCTCTGTTGATCTAGATGTTGTGATTACTCCTCTTTGTTTATGGAGGAAGACCTATAAATCAATAAGACTTGAACAAAATTTGGATTAGTATGGTTGGTAAGTAGATTGCCTAGCAAATGCTAGTTCCTATAAGTATGAAATTTCCTAGGTTGGTTGTCAAACCACTTGTTAAAATAAGTTAAGTCCAAATGATGCTGTTAAGAAATGATTACATAAAGAAATAAGAAAGTAATTTAAGCAAATGATAAAATTCTTCAAGAATGCTTGACTCCTTTTGATCAGGTTAGTTGATAGTATAAAAGAAATATTAAGGTGATAATGATCAGGTCTAGTTGTTGTATTCAGATACTATGTTATGATAGGGATTGAGAAGTAGAGGTTTTGATGGGTTGAAATGGTGATTTTTAGCTTGTCGTTTTAAGAAGAAAATTTTACATAGAGACTGATGTTGGTCTTCTGTGGATCGACATTGGCCAGGAAAAACTAACGTCAATCACTGTGTGAGAATATAGTTTTAACTTTAGTAGAAAGGATGGATTTTGGAGAGTTTTGAAGAATTATTGGGATAGAAAAAGGTTAGGATAGGCTCGTGAGGGTGGGAATGAAGTTAAAGAATGTCTAGATAGAGGTTTTAGGCTCAAAAGAGTGTGGAAGGTTGATGGGTGTTGGATGGCAAAGGGGTGTTAAAGTATAAAACTTCAACATAGGTAGTTGAGTCTATGGGTAAGGTATGAAGATATTGAAAGCAACAAATGTTAAGATAAGAAAATTTTCCATTGATTAAATAACAATAATTATCTTGATGCAACAGTGTTGGCCTAGATGGTAGGTTGAGAGAACATGGATGGAGACCTAGAAGAATTAAGACAATGTAATGGTGCTAAAACCTTTAGTTTGTTAATGGTGAAACTATTTTATGCTTTTGGAAAGTCTTTGGTTTTCTATTCAGCTCTCTAGTTCTTGCTTAAATTCACAAGAAAATGATTACTTGAACTCAGACTAAACTTGTTCAACCTCTTGAGCAAAGATCATGAGTATTCTTAAGTAATCGATGCCAATCCTAGTCAACTAATGTCATTCGAGGATGATCAACATTGATCATGGTAAAATATGTCTAACTTGATAAAAATAGTTTTTTACACTTATTTTTAGTAGTTAAGACCATTAAAAATGATCTAAGTTGGTTTAAGAGAGTATGGTCACGAAGATAGAAATAGTCTAGGGAGGTTAGGGAGAAAATGTTAGGGCAAGAAATGGTCTTAGGTAGTTAAGACTTAAATGTCAGGGCAATAAATGGTCTTAGGTCAAGTTGGCAGTGAGTTAGCAAGGGACTTGGTCTTAGGGTGAGGTGTAAATAGAAGATTATTAGATTAGTTAAATAAATAATTTAGCTAAATGTGAGTAGGGGGTAAATGAGTTTTTATGGAGGTTAAGAAATGTTTTAACTAAATGGGGCCAAGGGGTCTAAAGGGGTGGGTTTTGATATCTATAACCATTGGTGTGGGTTTCTAGTGTCTACACAAGTACCTAAACCCTCATCAATCAAAGCACACTTAACTTGGATATCATTGATTTGGATGCTAATAAATAGTGGAAGATAATCCGTGTGAATAAAAAACACATTTGAAATCATGGAAGTGATAATAAACTTAAGGGAAACATAATTTTCTATTGTTTCATCAATGTGCTTGTACATCTCTTTGCATTGTTATAATATACTATCTTCAGAACTAGACGAGGTAGTTTTGTGTCCTTCTAGGGGAGGATGACGGATATTCATTTAAAATGATAATTGCATCATATGGTTATGATGATAGGGGAAGTTTGAATTAGTTAAATAAAAGGTATTTGGTATGGGAGATGATAAATTTCTAATATGGGGTCTCATTCATCATAACCCATTGAGGGGTTTCTAGATAGAGGTGCACAATGTTGCAGGAGCTCCTAGGAAAGAGGATTGGAAGTACAATCAAACTTATGTTGGTAAGATGTAGTTGGTTTAGTTTGAGGGAAAATAGGTTTATTGTATTTATATGGTGGGATAGTTGATTTAGGTATCTCTTATGATTGAGTTGAATAAATACTATTAGAAGGTTGAGGAATGTTGTCGATGTGTGTAGAAGTTGGAAGAATGGTGGAGATAGTGTGAGAGGTATTATCCAGATGAGATGTTGGAAGTGGATCTTGAAAATATATAAGTTACTCTTTACACAACTTTTTTAGATGATATGGGGAAGAGTCTTGCATGACACATAATGTTTTGGAAGTTTGGTGCATGTGTTTTGGATTAGAATCAATAAAATCAACTACACTTTGCATGTTAGTTATATTTACCACATTTTATTTAGTAGTGATATCTATAAGACTTTCAAAATTATTTATGGAAGGAGAAGTCTTTTCATTCATATCATGATGATTAGGAAGGGGATCCTTGTATATGGAAAGATGAGCATTATTTTGGTTTAAAGCTTACTTTTTGTTTTGTGTTTCATGAGATTTAAAGGATATGTCATATGCTTGTTGGCACTTGTGAATGAGTGATTCATGATCAAAGTTTGGGCCAAGAATAAAATACATATCTATATTATGTAATTGTCTACAAGTCTCATGAGAATGGCCCCAAATTGCATGAAACTAGCAAAATTGATTTGGATCTAATGAGTGGGATCAATATCTCGTGGTAGATGCCTTGGAAGATGCTTTTGAAGCTTAGCTAAGGATAATGATTTATGGACATTAATGTTTTTTGGTTGGGAAAATGTAGGATTAGGATATTGTTTGGAGGGGGAGCATGCTCCATAACATGGTTTAGAGAAATGGCTTGAATGTTGTGTATAGTGTCATAAGTATCAGTGACACTATCATTGGTAGCATGATGATTTTTGTTTTTAATGAGCATGAGAGTACCCAAAAGAGGTTAGGATGGTTCAAATTGGCACATGATAAAATATTGATGCTTATCTTGGTCGAGGGATTCTTCTAAAGTTCTTAGAGAGAGAGAGAGAGAGAGAGAGAGAGAGAGAGAGAGAGAGAGAGAGAGAGAGAGAGAGAGAGAGAGAGAGAGAGTCCTAACTTGATATTACAAATTGGGATAGAGAGCATTAATAAATAGATTAAAGATATTATCATCTACCATGTTATGCTCACATTTATTAGACAAGTTCTTCCATCATTTTATTAAAGCTTGTGACTTTTTAGTTTCAAGTTGCTTACAATTGATGAAGTAAGCTAAGGTATTCTCAAGGAGATCACTAGTTTGAAACTCTTATTCTAGGAAGTTAACCATATCTTCCAAGCTAGTGATAGAATGGGATTTTAGTTTATTATACCAATGTAAAGCATCTCTAGAGAGTTTTTTGGCTAATATCTTGGTAGCGACAAAGGTATTAAGTTTGACCCATATTTATAGAGATTACCAAATGTTTTTAAATATAATTTACGATCAATGGACCCGTTATAACTGATGGTAGGTGTGATACCTCTTATGTCAATGTTTGAAATTTTAGGTAATAGAGGTTAATTTTGGAGATGTTTGATCATTTTATTAATGAGGGGTGGTTGAGGAATGAGGTTACCATGAGAATCCCTAAGGGGGGTGGGGGCATTTGGATTTTGCACTCCACATGAAACCTATTGGGGTTGATTTTGAAGGTGAATGAGATGATTTTGCATCCACATCATTTGATAGACATTATTATTTTGAAAAGTGTTCATTTTATTGAGAGTTTTTAATAAGAGTTGATGAGTTTGGGTTGTATTTTGACTAGTGTGCATGACATTATAAAGCATTGGTATTGGTATTAGTGGTTTGGGTTGCATTATGAGTAGTGGCATGTGTTATTGTAAAAAGGGATATTTTTTTACCTAGTTCATTTCAAGGTCCCCTTTGCACTAGGATTTTTAAGTTTACTTAGGGAACTTTTTTCTTTTTATCTCATTTCATAAGATTAAGACACTTGTCCTAATTTGTCTTAATTTTATCTTGAATTAGGAGTTAATTTACCTATGCTAAGAAGCTTATTATGTCTCATCACATGTGATGTTGACACATCTTTATCATATGTGTAGGTGCCACTTATAGTGGGATGTTGACATTATGTCCTCATCCTCACATAATGACTATTTAAAGGCACCTCTTGTAGACACAATTAATTTAGATCTTGAGTTCAATATCATATTGCATTCTTGCAGGCATTATTTCTCTAGTCTATTTTCTCTTTCTCTTGTGGAAGGTTATCATTGTGTTGTATTTGATCCTGTAGGTCTTGGAGTCCATTATTGACTCTAACATGGTATCGGATATTTAGATTTACATGCCCCTTCTCAACATCATGAGAGTGATTTTTGGAATATGAGATATATAGATGCATATTGAGTCATTAAGGACATTTCCATTGAGTCCAGAAGGCTTGAGAAAGTCAAGATCAGCCTTCATTTCATCATATTTGGAGTTTGAAGCATTTATTATGAGGGTTTGAAGTTTGGAGGAGGTTACCAGATCTGGAACATTTTTGGACCACTTTTGGCCAAATCTGACCCCACCATCATAATAAGAAGGCCCAAATATGTAAATATTGACTATCAAATCATCAAAATCCATCACCAAATTTTTTTTGAGTTTTTTTATATATCATTAAAAAAAATCACAGCAATAGTTTTATTGTACTTTTTTAAGTTTTTCAATAGTTTTCTTTTAAATATTTTTGTAGTATTTTTATACATAGGCACTAACATTAGGAGGTCAAATCAGACCTTTGACGGTCATTTGAACATCAAATTTATCCATTGAATTTTTTAGAATATTCTCTGCAAATTCTACCAACTTTGCCCCCATATTTGGCAGTTCCTCCAGATTTAGCTAGGTTCTACTTTTGGCTGGAGGTTCACCATGTTTGGTGGAGTTTTTTAGAAGACCTCTAGATTTTTTAGAATTACCAAATTTGGTGACATCACACCAAATTTATAAGAGTAGTTAATCTTCAAAATTTGCCCACTCACAGATGAGTAGTCTACCCTGGATCAATCAACTGCAAAAGCCCATAACTTGGTCATACAAGCCTCTTTTTTAGAGAAATTTATTTTAATTTGGGGTAAAATATCATTTAATACATAGTGTTATAGTTTGTTTTTAGTTTTGTTGTTTGATTTTTATAGAAACTATAGATTTCATAGGTGTTACTGAGTAATCCTTATTTTTGCACCTTTCAGGGCTTCATTCGAGCACATAAATTAACATTTTTTGGTGCATTTTTTTTTGAAGGTGCATGATTTTTCATGTAATTATTAATGGTGTGATCTATTTTATCTATTTATATCAATAAATTGTACTTTATTTTTTATGGCCTCTTTTATCATCTGTATTCACTGGGATCAAATCCACTTCATTGACAAGTGGTAGTTATAAATTGCACTAATTATAAAGTGCCATCATTGTAATAATATAGGGGATGATTCTTTATCATATTGAAAAATGGGGGTAATCCTTTGTGTGGTTTCTTTTTTACATGCCTTCTTTTCTACACACATGGTTAAATTGAATCAAACAAATAAAAATTCATGGGGTTTATTGTAATCATGAACTGATATAAAGTTCCATAATTGGGTTGTTAAAATGACCTTTTGAAAATATGTTTTAAGTCTAAATTCAAAGAAATATCTGTCTTAGAAACAAGGGATAAATAATCATTGTCTTGAACATGATCTTCTTGTAGACACCAAAATTACATTACACAAGTGTATAACATGTTGTGTCGAAACCCCCCTTAGACCCCCTTTGTAATAAGTCTTCCTAACCCATGCCTTTACCCTAAAAATTTAATTAATTAATTAATTAAGATTAATTGAATATTCCTTGTGCCCCCTTGCCTACCTACCTTGCCTCAAGACCAATTATCCCCCTGTGAGTCACCACTAGACTTAAACTCCATAAATAACTAATGCTTACCCTATAAACCAATTACCTTATACCCAACCTTGCATATTGACCATTTCTTAATGGGTGTCACACTTGGCACAAAGAAACGGAAGAAAGGAGCCAAAAATAGCCCTTTTGACCTATTCTTATGCCACCGACATTAGTCAACCTGAGACCAACATTGACAGGATCACTGACATTGATTAATTAAGCAATATTATAAACCCATTTTGGAGCCCCCATTAACATTCTATCTCTCAAGAAAAAACTCACTCAAGAGATTCAAAGCACTCTTAATAAGCTTTTGGTGATTATCCACTATAACCAGGCTCATAGCTATTAGTGTAGGTTTTTATTTTTCTTTATTTTTTAATTAGGGAAATTGTATTTCTTGTGCATACATCGAGTTTTCCTACATTTGTGGGATAGGCTAGCTTATGTGGAGGTGTGTGTCATAGATGTGTCATAGGTGTCATAAGAAGGTCATAAGTAACTCCCTTGATGGGAGTTACTTCTCTATTCTTAGCAGCTTGTCACCACCTTTCATGGAGGAGTTACAGTCTATTCTTGGGGTGCCTTGTCCACCTTTTGTGGGGGAGTTACTTACGTACTCTCCTATATGTATTCCTCACTTTGGCCATCTCATGTTAATCAGATTTTGGTTTTCTCCATTTTGTCTTATGCAATTTAGCTTCTTGTATAATTTCAAATTGCTTTAACATCTATGTGGTGTGCACTTGCTTCATCTCATGTGATCACGTCTCCATTACATTTGCATTATCTGGATTCTGGAAACAACTCTGATATGGTATCAAAGCCACTCCAGTAATCGTGTGTCTAGTTATGCTATTCTAAAATTCTTACTTTGCCTTCTTAGTAGTTTTTTTTGTTGTTTAACTCCATTGTTTTGGTAGAGTTTTTTGAAAGCTCATGCAAATCCATACGGAAACTTGTTCAAAAAATTACTTCTGAGTTAGAATTTGCCAAGACATCTTGTCTAGATCTATTGTGGCTTTAGCAAAGGTAGAAGAATTTATTTTCTTTTGGTCATTCTATAGGAAAAAGATAAGATCTCTACTATCTGGTTTGCTTCCTGGACGTTGGAGGGGCTGACTTTGTTGCAAGATATTGGGTGCCATTGTTGTGAGCAATAGAGGGAGGAGTAGCACTCAGCAACAGCCATGCCAAGCTTCTACACATCCACGCCAAGCTTCTACATATCCACACTAACTTTTTGCAGACCCATGTGCTCTCCAACAGCTGACCTTTTTCTATTTGCAAGGCACCTTCAGCAATGCCTTCAGCACTCCACACAACAGTCTAGGTGCAGTCAATCTAGGCACAGCTAGATCCTTCTGCTATTATCCTTCTGCCATGCCACAGTCCTTCTAGAAAGGTGCCATCAGCCGTACGGTTTCCAGCAGGTCTACAAATTTTTCTTTTGTCTTTTCTGCAAGTAAAATTTGGCCTATGCTTTTTTGGTGCCCCTTCCTTGCTTGGTGTCCCATGTGGGCCCTTGGACACTTGGCATCCATTCATTCTATCTTTTCTTTTTTTTTTTTCAGTTAAAAATTGACTTGTAAAATAAATAAAAAATAGTCAATTTGACTGAATATTTAGTTTTTTAGACAGTTTGGTAATTTGAGGGTTTTCATTTAAAATTTGTATCTTCAACCTATGAAGACGAAGGGTGAGGCCCGGGTTGACAGGAGGTCAATTCCCCCTCACACAAACCTCCTTTGGATTCCTCATTTTGTGCCAAATCCAATGAGTGGTTGGAAGGCCACTTTCTCTCTCAAAACAGGTATTTTTTAATGTTTTTAGTGTTTTTTTTGCAAAAACACTAGTTTACAGGAAAATTGAACCTTTAATATCTTGTAAACGGTAGCTCAGATTTGGGTGCCATTTTTTGCAAAAGTGTTTGTAATTTAATTCTCCATAGTGTAATATTTTTATTTGTCAAAAATTCACTAGTTTATAAAGTGCCAAAAATTTGGGTCTCCCAAGACGCATTTTCGGCTGAGTCTGACGTCTTATTTGCTTAAGTCTTGCACTAATTGCTCTAAGATGAATTCTCGACTGAGCCCGATGTATTTTGATCATGCACTTTCATATTTAGGGGGGGGTCTCAAAATTTTAGGGGTGGTGTGATTGCTTTTCACAACTTGTAAATCTTTGCTTTCATTCTCCTTTCTGCATAATTTCACAACTTGCAATCAACACGACTTCACCTAAATTCAACTTAAAAATGGATTATTTTCAAATTAAACCCCTAACACCCTTCAAATATCATGAATGGAAGGTTAAAATCTCAATCATTCTTAGAAGTAAAGGGTTGTATAGGATCACCATGGGTACTGAAGTAGAACCCAACACTGATGTTGAAAAGGTCAAGTGGTACAACCATAGTGATGAAGCCTATGGATTACTGAGCTTATTTATGTCTCTATAACTTCTCTTCCATTTAAAAAACTTTAAGACTCCCAAAGAAATATGGGACACCTTAGAAAACTTATTTGGGAAGCTTGATGAGATGAGAGGTCATGAGCTTGAAAACGAACTCATAAGTCTAAGTCCTAGCAACTTTGACACCCTACATGACTTCTTCACTAAGTTTAAGGCCTTTAGATTGAAATTAAAATAATGTGGGATAGAGAATAAAGATGATCAACTTATCCTTTCTATTCTTGCAAAGTTAGATCCAAGCTATTCAGTCTTTGTCTCCACTTTCCATGCCACAAAAGTGCCCTTGGCACTACATGGAAAATGCCTTCTTTGGATTCATTCATTGCCGACTTGACTAGGGAGCAAGATAAGCTAATTAAAAAGGGCATAATGAAGTCTACTCAACCCCAAGCTTTGATAGCTGGAAATGGTAAGGATAAGACTTCAACAAAGGAGAAGAAGAAAAAGAACAAGGACCGGGAGAAGAAGAAAGAAAACAACAATCCTGTCAAAAACAACACTGAGTCTTCCTCCTCCAATGATAAACCTAAGAAGGAGAAGGTTAAGTGTGCCTATTTTAAAAATACAGGGCATAATAAACACAAATTCATGAAGAAAAAAATACATCACCTAACTCATCTTCTAGAGAAGCACAACATAGGTGTTCCTAAGTCTATCAAGCAGAATTCATCTACCCAAGATTCTACCAAGGCAAAAGGCAAGGGTAAGGAGAAATAAAAGGGCAAGGTCCTTATAGCTACTACAACTTCTACATCATCATGGGTCATTGATTTGGGTGCTTCTCACCACATGGGCTCTTCACTAGTTGAGTTTTCATCTTTAGAGCCTTGTAGCATGACTTAAATTAGTTTGGGTGATGACACATCATTTTTTGTTGCAGGGAGAGGGTCAATTGAAATGGAAGGAGGAACATTCAATAATGTTCTAAGTGTTCCTTTTCTTTCAACTAATCTCCTATCAGTGTACCAAATCACTCACATTGTTCAGGGCATGAGAGTTGAGTTTTCACTAGATTCAGTGGCTATTAGGGAGTTGCATAGTGATACTATAGTGGCAGTGGGTAGGGTAGATCACCAAGCTAGGTTATACACCTTCTCACATTTTGCACCAGGTTCTTCTCCAATAGCATTGGTGACTCATTCAGATGGAGTTATAAAATTGTGGCATGAGTGGTTTGGCCACCTTAACTACCACTACCTTGAGCAACTTTGAAAAAATGACATGGTCATTGGCTTTCCTCGTGTCTAATTCTCAAAAGGACTTTGCGAGGGGTGCTTCCTTGGGAAGCATCCCAAAGTAAAATTTGACAAAGGCAAAGCTGGGAGGGCTTCACAACCTTTGGAGTTAGTCCACAGTGATGTATCGGGACCCTTTACCAGACCATCTTTCATAAGGGCCAAGTACATCCTCACTTTCATTGATGATTTCTCTAGGTACACTTGGATATTATTTTTGTTTGGTGTTTGAAAATTTTCTAGACTTCAAGGCTCTTGTTGAGAAATAGAGTGAGAAATCCATCAAGGTTCATTTTACTGATAATGGAGGGGAGTATGTCAGCATCAGGTTTGAGTAGTTTTACACCATAGAGGGGATTGATTTACAGTGGATAGTCACTTACAGTCCTTCATAGAATGGGGTTGCAGAATGTAAGAATAGGTTCTTGAAAGAGATGGGTAGCTGTATGATTCACTCCAAATCCTTAGCACCATAGTACTAGGCCAAAGCCATCAATTGTGTTTGCTACATTCAAAATAGGGTTCCTCACAAAGCTTTGAAAGGGATAGCACCCTTTGAAGCTTGGCATAAAATAAAACCTGATGTTGAGCACCTTAGAGTTTTCAGATCCCCAGCCATGGCCCACATTCTAAAGAAGAAACATAAAGCTATGGAATGTCAGTCCAAGCCTTACATCTTTATAGGATATCTAGATGGTATTAAGGGATATCGTAGATCCAGTCACTCATGAGTTGTTCATCGAGAGAAGCATTCATTTTTAGGAGAGTCTTAGAGACTCAACACTTGACACTTCTTCTCCCTCATCAAATCTACTTCTTCATGATGATTTCTCATTAGATTCAGATCAACCATAGCAGGTTCTTGAGCTAGAGACATCTTCTTCTTCAAGTTCAGATAGTGAGGACAGTGATGCAGAGTCATCCACCTCTATTCAATCAGAGGATGAGGAGATAGCACCTGACTCGCCCACTTTTGGGCCACTTTGGGCCAGACAGACACTTGAGAGTGCTGGCACTTGGGGAGGAGATCCTGTAGATGACAGACATACTAGGGGGGTTTTAGAGAGATCTACATGCCTTATTTTCTGTAGTTTTAAATTCATAGACTTTTCAAGAGGCATCGGGGGTACCTGAGTGGGATAGTGCTATGGAGGAAGAATATTCTTCCTTAATGAAAAATCACACTTGGGATTTGACTTCTCTTCCTAAGGGAATAAATATGGTTTGATGTAGGTGGATATATTAGACCAAGTTTGCAGCAGATGGGTTGGTTGATAAGTACAAAGTGTGATTGGTCACCAAGGGTTTCTCACAGGTGTTAGGCATTGAATACTCAGAGACCTTTGCACCTGTTGCAAAGATGAATTCTATCCGACTCACCTTGGATATTTCCATAGCACAAGGTTGGGATGTGCATCAAATGGATGTGAAGAGTGCCTTTCTTCACGGAGACCTAGAGGAGGAGATCTACATGGAGCAACTGCCAAGATTTGTTCAGGATTCTTCCTTAGTATGCAGACTTAGGAAATCTATCTATGGCCTCAAACATGCCCCTCAGGCTTGGTATGCCAAGATGGATTCCTTCCTTCTCACAGTGGGTTTCACTAGGTGCCATTCTGACCCCAATGTCTACTTCTTGTGGTGAGATGATTCACTCATAATTTTGGTTCTATATGTTGATGACCTTTTGATCACCGAGAGCTCTTCATCAGATATTGCAGTGATGAAGGCATCTCTCTAGGATAGATTTGACATGACAGAATTGGGTTTATTGCACTACTTCCTTGGCATCAAGATCTCACAATCAGATTCAGAGATTTCTCTTGCATAGCCTAAGTATGCTCTTGACTTATTGGCTCGATTTCACATGACTGATTGCAAGCCATCTCTGACTCCATTTCTATCAAGAGTCAAGCTTGAGGCTGACTATTCTTCACCATTAGTTGATGCCACTCAGTATCAAAAACTTGTTGGTAGTCTCATCTACTTGACTCACACCAGGCCTGACATATCATATATAGTGAGACTTGTCTCTAGATTTATGCAGGAAACTCATGAGCTACATTGGAAAGTAGCTAAGAGGATCTTGCATTACATATAGGGTTCACATAGATATGGGATTCATTACAGATTTGGCATAGAGGTTGACTTGGTTGGATATATAGATTCAGACTGGGCTAGTGATTCATAGACTTGCAAGTCCACTTTTGGTTATAGTTTCTCTCTAGGTTCAGGTCCTATTAGTTGGTCTAGCAAGAAGAAGAATGTTATTGCTATATCATCCACAGAGGCAGAGTACAGGGGAGCTGTTAATGCAGCTACTGAAGCTATTTGGCTTCAAGCGATTCTTTTTGAGTTTGGCATTCCTATCAGACAACCCACCATCATTTATTGTGACAACTAGAGTACCATTCAGATTTTTAGGAATCTAGTTCAGCACCAACAGACCAAGCACATAGAGATTCACATGCATTTCATTCGAGAGCTTATTCAAAGTTAGGTCATTGACTTGATAGTTTGCTAGTCTTCGGAGTAGGTTATAGACATCTTCACCAAACCTTTCACTGAGAGCAAGTTCATTCATCTAAGAGCTCTTCTTGGGGTGTGGTCTACATCTGCAGTAGCATCATCTTCAGGGGGGCCCACTAGCTTCTTCTTTCTTTTATGTCTATCTTTTGGGGGGGGGAGTTTTTTCCTACGGGTTTTCTCCTTTTCTCTATCTTATGGGAGATTTCATTTATACATGGGTACTTCATCAAGCCTAGTTGCCGGGACCCATTTTTAATTTCCACACTACCCATCTAAGATGCACTTATGGGGGGGTATTAGTGTAGGTTTTTATTTTTCCCTATTTTTTAATTAGGGAAATTGTATTTCTTGTGCATACATGGAGTTTTCCTACATGTGTGGGATAGGCTAGCTTATGTGGAGGTGTGTGCCATAGATGTGTCATAGGTGTCATAAGAATGTCATAAGTAACTCCCTTGATGGGAGTTACTTCTCTATTCTTAGCACCTTGTCACCACCTTTCATGGAGGAGTTACAGTCTATTCTTGGGGTGCCCTCTCCACCTTTTGTGGGGGAGTTACTTACATACTCTCTTATATGTATTTTTCACTTTGGCCATCTCATGTTAATTAGATTTTGGTTTTCTCCATTTTGTCTTGTGTAATTTAGCTTCTTGTATAATTTCAAATTGATTTAGCATCTATGTGGTGTGCACTTGCTTCATCTCGTGTGATCACGTCTCCATTGCATTCACATTATCTAAATTTTGGCAACAACTCTAATAATATCTTCTCAGTACCAGTCAAATCCTAAACTGGAATTGATCCATTAAGTAAAGAGCTCAAACTAGGGTGAACAGGTGACACACACTTGTATCCATTCAGTTAGTCCCCTTAACAAAGTTTTATCAAGAGTATTTCTTTAGGTACTTATATCATTTAAGCATCCATATATTCTATGAATTCTAACTTTTTTTATTAGCATTTACACAAGTCTCATCCATCCCCAAGGAGGATTTGAAAAAATCCTTCATCTCCATACCTCTGCCTTAACCAAACCAAAATCCTCACCTAGACTTCTTACCATCTCTCTAACCCCTCATACGACTCTTTTCCAACCCCATTAACCTATCAAATATCCTTCCCTATACTCAAGAAAGCCTTCTATGAATTTTTGACTCCATTTCCCCTAACAACATCGGTTATCCTACTGACATCAGTCATATTGCCACTATCGACATTAGTTACCCTGTCGATGACTACCCTTTTACCCAAATCACCCCAAACTAACCTGAACAACCCTCTAACAAACCAAAATTGTATTTTGCTTGCTTTGTGATACTAACTACTACACATAAGTTATAGAAAGGTACATGCAACTCTCTCTCTCTCTCTCTCTCTTTACTTTATCATATCATTTTTAACTCTTTGTATTAAATAGTGGAATTTCATCTCCTGAGAAGTTTGTCACTTCATGGAACAATCAAGTTGTTTGGCAGCCCACTCACCAACCTACTAACAAATATTTTGTGGTAGTGTGTTCTTACTTGCAGGTGGTCCTCCCTAGCCAAAGAGGAGTTCCTGACTTTATCTAGATATGGTGCATACCAATCTAGGTACATATAATCACTAATCCCCAATATTTCTTTCCTTGTTTTTCACTTCTTAAAGTTAATAAAAAATAATTGAAACACTTCTACCCTATCTCCTTGGTCTTGTTCCTAAGCCAAGTACTATGAATAGAAGATTGCATGGTTTCACAACATTGATATGGTCTATGGCCTAATATATCTAACTATTTCTAAGGATATTCTACATCAAATTGAGCACATAGAACTCCCTTTCATTGCATGAACCATCATCTAACAACTGTATGGAGACATTAGATCTTCATCTAAAAGTGACGTTTCCTTGGATGACCAAGCACATAATGATATTTTAGATACTCCATCTTATGTGGACACGTCCTCATTGTATGATCATTTTATATGGTTATAATTTATTGATGTCCCATCATCACCATCTCTTATTTCTTCAATAGATTCTAGAGATGCTTCCTTGAAAGATTCCAACACTTCTTTATAGCAAGACACACCTTTCACTTATGTTGTTCCTAAATTGAGTATATCCCAAGCTTTCTTTTATTTAGTGCAACAACTCATACCTTGTATTCTTGATATAGTTTTTTGGGATGATCTCTTGACAGGCATTTCAAACTTGTTTGTGGAGACACATATTACATATTTAGGAGAATCTTCACATCTTCTATTTCATGAAGATGTTCCTTCTTCAGTTATTGTGAGGGAACACTCTGACCCTCTTGTCCATTATCTTCATGATCATTCCTCACAAGTTGACATGAGCGTGGATTAATTTTGACAAAATTTAGATAAGGATTCTTTGACTTCATAGGAGATTACTTGGTCTTTGGATCATGTTCTTCATCCATATCTAGGAGATTTTGGATTGTCATCTTCAACAGTCTGGCTTAGAACACCTAATTTGTTTATGAAAGATTTCAACACTAACATGGAGATTCTTGAATAACATTCAAAGACTCCAATCATCATCCTTATTTCCTTATGTTCCTTTTAGGAATGGGAAGAAGTCTTGCACACATTTATGGTTTCATTTTTTCCCCAAGGGAGGAATGTTGTCTGGGGTTTGTGGATATTCATCATTATCCTTAATGAAGGATTCACCATCTTTGTAGGAAATTATACATTGAGTGGGGGCTACATTTTTTCTCTTCTTCTTCTCTCTTATGGGGGGAATTTTTATTCACATGGTGTTTTGTCCTCATCATTATTCATTGAGAGAATTTTTCATCTTTTTCTCTCTTTTGGGGAGGAGTTGTGTCCTACTGGGTTTTCTCCTTTTCTCTTTTTATAAGAGTTTGCATTGTTCATGGATACCTAACATGGCCTAGTAGCCGAGACCCATTCTTGCATCCTTGTATAGACCCATAAGTTTCACTTAAGGGGGGTGTTAGTGTAAAAAGGGATATTTTTGTACCTAGTTCATTTCTAGGTCCCCTTCGCACTAGGCTTATTAAGTTTACTTAGGGATATTTTGTCCTTTTATCTCATTTCATAAGATTAAGGCACTTGTCCTAATTTGTCTTAATTTTATCTTGATTTAGAATTTAAGTTACCTATGCTAGGAAGCTTCTTTTGTCTCATCACATGTGTTTTTGACACATGTCTTTATCACATGTGTAGGTGCCACTTATAGTGGGATGTTAACATTATGTCCTCATCCTTACCTAATGCCTATTTAAAGGTACCTCTTGTAGATGTCATTAATTTAGATATTTTGTTCAATATCATATTGCATTCTTGGTAGGCATTATTTATCTAATCTATTTTCTCTCTCTTATGGAAGGTTATCATTATGTTGCATTTGATCTTAGAGGTATTGGAGTCCATTATTGACTCTAATAGCATGCACAACACTATTGACATGAAAAACATTGGTATAAAAGGAAGAAATAGTAGCATGATTGGCATGTTTATTAAATATGCACTAGTGGAATCATTAGCATTGGAAGAAAAAGAAGCACTAGTATCATGATTTGCATTGGTAGCAAAGGATGCACTAGTGACTTGATTGAGGAGGAGGGTCTTTGGAAAAATCCCACTAGATTTTGAACCCACCATGTTAGTGGAGATACTTAGCATGGAGGTTAAGGAGGTCATAGAAGAAGTCATGGTGTGGGAAGGAGTCAAAATAGAAGGGAAAGGTTGAGAATCAAACAAAGTGTCCCCCCCAATATATATATATATATATATATATATATATATATATATATATATATATATATATATATATATATGAGAGAGAATGGAGGGTAGGGTGAATGAGCTTCTTCTAATTGAGCACCTATAATCAAATTATAGATAGTTGAAGGATCCTTCCCTCTATGTTGAGAAAATTCATTAATGAAGAAGAACATCCACGTGTGTACTCTAATTCAAGTTATCTTCTAAAGAGAAAAAAGGATTATGAATCAATGATGAATGAGGAGGATTCCCATAATTGGTAGGGTGATTGGCAACATGCACTTTGATTTCATATAAAGTGGAAGCCATAAGATATTTTTGGGAAAACCTATCAGGATGGGTAAGACTCATCATGTTTATTGGATTAAACTCTATATTATCCTCAAACAGGAAATTCATGACGAGAAAAATTGGTTAAATAGGTGATGAAAATAAAATTCATAAAACAAGATATAAAATTGAACTAGTCAATTGTGTTTTATAAACCAGGGAATAGATCAGAGAAAAAGAGAACATAGTTATACAGGTCAACTATGTATATCTTAAATAAAACATTGTATAAGAAGATAAGGAGACACAGTTGGATAGGTTGACTGTGTAATACAAGCAGATAGGCTAAATAGTTTGTAAGAGACTGTGTTGACAAAAATGTTAGTGTTCTAAAAATAGAAGAAATGTTTGAAAGATAATATCTAATCAAATGAATTTAAGCACATAAGTGATTGGATCAATGTGACTAATCCAATTGGTCCACACAACAAAAAACTTACACCAATGTTGGTTATTTTAAATTTTACAATACAAAATATAATGATCAAAGAACAAGTAATAATTGAAAAGTTAATACTAACTAATTGGTCATTCCTAAGTGTTATTTATTTATAATAAGTATAATTTTAATTTGATTCAAAATTTGTCTATAATGAGGAACTAGAAATCAATCTAATATTGGTTTTAGAAATTTTAGGCTGAAAGGGATCTATATTGGTGATGGTATTGGCTTGGTATTGAGGCCCACCTCCTCACTTCACAATCCCATAGTAATAAGGGTGTTAGGTAATTTCCCAATATATACCATCAACCACGTGTTGACACTTAGCCATAAAACCAAGTAGGTAGACCTTGGGAAGATAAATGTTCAATTATTTTTATATGTAAAGTGATTTGGAAGTGTGTGGAAAAGATAAAAACAATTTGACTAAATAGGTAATTTGAAAAACCACCTAATTAATCTATGTTTTTTTACTTTACACATGCAAGAAACTAAAAGGAAAAGTGAATTAATTACTATCAAAAGAGGTTTTCCTTGATTTTGAAGAGTACAAAGTCATTTTAGGTGACACTATATGAAAATGATGTAGAACAGAGTTGACTTGGTCGTTATTGTTATATAAAAGTAAGATCTAGAAAAACATAGTCAAAAAAGTCAACTATGTCTTGTAGAGAGAAGATGAGCTATAAATTTTTTTTAAGTTGGTTGACCTAGTTGGCTATAGATTATAGTTTTATAGACTAAAAGATTATGAAAAATAGTACTGAAAAGGAAGAACTAAAATGATAGAGAGAGTAAGAAAAAACTTTGATGGGTTTGAAGATGTTTAGGTTGCAAAATTTTTTATTGTGATGTTCAAATGCTGATTCAAAATTTATGTTAATAGAGTTAACTAGTTCAATAGAGTTAGCAAACCTATGTGCAAAATTGTTTTTGCAAACATAGTCTATTGGTTTGATGATATTTGTAGACTTGTATGCTTAAAGAAGAGAATTATGAATAGAGTCAACTAGTTTGACTATTGATTTAAAAAATTTAGGAATATTGGGGTTTTATTCCTAATTTAGTTAAAGGGTCTAAATTGATAAATCAATAAATAATATGTGGTAAATAAGCTACTAATTTATGAAATATATTGGCAATTAGAGATTTTCTAAAAATAGTAATAAGAGGAAGAAAATAAGACTTAGCTTAAACTATGTTGATCTGATTGAGACAATATCTGATATTTATTGTGCATGCCTAGGAAACTATCACAAATAGGATTCTAACTTTTAGTTTTTGATTGGATAGGAGCATCGAAAATGGATAGGAGTGGCATCGATGCTATAGTCCTTATTCGACATTGTTGTCCTGAGGATCTAAGCTTTTTGGGTTTTGTTTGGTAGGTCTGTGTGACCCTATCTCTAAATTTTTAGTATCTAAAATTATGTAGAGATCCTTATATAGCATATTTTATTTTCAAATCCTATCTTTCATTATACTTAAACCAATTTCAAATAAGAGGTGGGGTTAGTGTGTGTAAGATTTAGTGGATGTAGATTAACAACCCTTATGTGGGCATGCTACCTCCATACCAATACTCCAAAGAGGGATCAAGCCATCTGTAGTTCTCCTTTTGAAAGTAATCAGTGTAATTATGATATGAGAGTGCAAGGAAATAATAAACTAAGTGTGCTTGAGATGACTATGGATTAGTGTAAGGATGAAAATAAGCTAAAAATAGTATTAGATGGCTGTATGCAGAGAATAGGGAAATGTGCTTGAGTAGTCTTGCTTGTATTCTTGCTTTCTTTGTGATATTTACAAACCCTTCCAAGTGATCTTTGAATGGGATTTTATAGGGATCTATTAGTCATGGATTGAATTTTCTCACATTATGCCAACAAGGATAAGGATGGGAAATTGGAAGGAATTGACTATTGGGACCATAAATGAGTTTGGACAATAGTGATGAAAGTGGACAGGAGTGGCATTAGTACTATAGTCCTAGTGTGGTGATATTGTCCTAGGTAGACAAGACCTGGAGGGATGGATTAGTCATGAAAAGAAGGTCTTAACTCAGCTAAGATCAAGTTTGAAAGGCTACAGATGATTGGGAATGAATGAAAATAATCTTGAGAGTATTAAGAGAGCAAACAAGAGGGATATATGGATTAAGAGTCATAAGCCACACTAAAGTCACCAATTTTACATTTATATATGATTACATTTACCCCTCATTATTATAGTGATGTAGCAATGTGAAATACTAGGATAAAGGAAAAAGAGAAAGCATACCTAAAATTACCTGCAAGGGTGAAGCTCTTAAAGATATGTGATGATGGGTGTACATAGAGAAAGCATATTATGAAGTGTGAATCTACAATAGAAAACAAAGAGTAGATCAGTTCTTACTAGATACACTATATCTAAAATAAGAACATATAAAGATGGGTAAGAGAGAGAGAGGAAGAAAAAAGGAATGAATACACCTCATTGGGTATGCAAACCAATACAAAACCTATTATGATGTTGGATTATGCTGAGTAATACTAGAAGGTGCTATACTAAGAGTAATATCATGAACAGAGCTAAGTACTCAATTCCTCAAAAGTGACTCAAGAATGCAAAGGCTGCCCCTTTGGTTTCATCATCACCAACTAAATTAATCTATGTGGTCATGAAAGTTTTGATCGATGTTTGGACTATGTGTCCAATCTCTCTGAATAAGAGGCTCACAAATATAAAGGCTAGCTAGACCTTTAGCTCCATCATTGCCCCATGAAGTGAAGCTATGAATTGATACTAATATGAAATATATGTCATATGAGATGGATCTTGAAGCCCATGAATATACTACGATCTAACAATGTTGGCATGGATATGTTTGTATGTTAGAAACTAGGCCACTATTGGCCATTCTAAAACATGGAGATTAGGCTTATATGAAATCCACTTTGAAACTGAGAATATAAATTATGTGGAAGATACTTGGGAACTAAAGAACTAAAAAATGTAGAGGGTAAGATTTTATGAAATCCACTCCAAAATGATGCCAAACCACCTGCAAATAGAATAAGGCATGCAACTACTGAGAATGTCTGGACAATGCTAAACTAAGAATAAAAGAAACAAATGTGCCATACACATTACCCTCAATAACTGATGTCTAAAACATGGATTATAATCTATAAGTTATACCAAATACCATATCTAAAAATATAAGTGAGAGCCATCATGTCATGCATGATGCCCCTTATATCTAGATTCTTTGAGCAAAATGTGTATTGAATATATTGATTCTAAATTGGTTTGGCTTTGCAAATCTATAATTGAACCTAATTTTCTACCTACTTTTGTAAATTTTGGTTTTTATACTATTTGGATAGGATCACTAGAAATGGATAGTAGTGCCAATGATATGGTAGTCTAGTCTCAGTGTTGTTGTCTTGGGCCAAATCTGATGACTATTCTAGATTTTTCACTATATGCCTAGTTTGTTCTGACTAGTTTGATGTCTGGTTGTTGTTCTGATTGTTCTAAAACTAGATTTTTTAGTTGATAAGAGATCTGATCTTTATGACAAAACCCTTGTTTCTTTCCCCCTCTTCTAAGGGTAGGAATAGAGACCCTACAATGACTACCCTAAGAAGAAAGAGCCTTGCAAGTATGTTATTTTGATATATCAATGATAAGTGATAAAATCTCTTGATATATAACATGGTTTATATTGAGAAACTATTAGATCAACAAGGGTATGCCTAGATAGATATAATAATGTGAAAGCATGTGCAATGTACTTGAATAAGGCATGCAACTACTGAGAATGTCTGGACAATGCTAAACTAAGAACAAAAAGAAACAAATGTGCCATGCACATTACCCTCAATAACTGATGTCTGAAACATGGATTCTAATCTAGAAGTTATACCAAATACCATATCTAAAACTATAAGTGAGAGCCATCATGCCATGCATAATGCCCCCTATATCTAGATTCTTTGAGAAACATTTGTACTGAATATATTGATTCTAAATTGGTTTGGCTTTGCAAATCTATAATTGAACCTAATTTTCTACCTACTTTTGTAAATTTTGGTTTTTATACTATTTGGATAGGAGCACTAGAAATGGATAGTAGTGCCAATGATATGGTAGTCCAGTCTCAGTGTTGTTGTCTTGGGCCAAATCTGATGACTATTCTAGATTCTTCACTATATGCCTAGTTTGTTCTGACTAGTTTGATGTCTGGTTGTTGTTTTGATTGTTCTAAAACTAGATTTTTTAGTTGATAGGAGATCTGATCTTTATGACAAAACCCTTGTTTCTTTCCCCCTCTTATAAGGGTAGGAATAGATACCCTACAATGACTACCCTAAGAATAAAGAGCCTTGCAAGTATGTTATTTTGATATATCAATGATAAGTGATAAAATCTCTCGATATATAACATGGTTTATATTGAGAAATTATTAGATCAATAAGGGTATGCCTAGATAGATATAATAATGTAAAAGCATGTGCAATATACTGAACTAGAAATTAAAGTGTTAGTTGTCATGGAGGGATGGAGCATGATGTCCATCATGGCATCCAAGAAACAAGATAATGCATGATTTGGATTATGGCATTGCAAATAATCAAAAGCAATCAAGTAATAAACACATAAGGCAAGAAGTGTACAAGAGTGGCCAAATGGCAAGGAAAATAAGGGACATGGGAACATGTCACTCATAATGGAAGGAAAGCATACAAGGCATGATTAAATGACACATACACATATTATTGAAATACTCAAGATTGGCATGGAAGCCACAATCACATAAAAGAGTATAGGCATAGGACATTGGCAAATGTCCTAAGGCACACATAAGACATAGAAGCAAAGGACATTGGAAAATGTCCTAAAACACATATAAGGGAAAATCAAGAATTGAGAAATGCAATCATATCTAGCTAAATAAAGCAATAAAAGAAGGCATGTAATAACTAGAAATACAATCACATCTAACTAATCAAAGCAAGAGAGGAAAGTATGCAAGCCATGTTAGTACAAGACTAGTTATATGCTAAAAAATACATTAAGTGTTATATACTAGTGAGTGTTGATAAAGTAATTTGTGTAAGCTCGTAAATAATATAAATCATCATGATAAGTAGAGTATGTGGTGTAGGAATGACATAACTTGGATGGTGTAGTCATTTAGAATATGCCCCCAATGGGTATATATATCGATGTGTATATTGATGTAGAAGTAGGATGCCCCCTCAATGGATAGATTGAAGCAATCAAAGTGCTAGATGTCATTGCACACACTCATATAAGATCAAGTGAAGCATGGTAATGTAGATAAATCGACAAACAATAACAAAAAACAACAAATGTAATTCTAACATTGTAGTAGAAATGTAAAGCATGGATAATGCATACAATATAAATGTTTTTGGTGTTTTGAGATATTTGAATGTTTTTGTATTTTTAAATGTTATATTTTTTTATATTTTTGAGTTATGTAAAATTAATCATGAAGAGACTATGTACAATAAAAATTGAGAAGCTATGTATAAGTAAGCATAAAGAAACTGTGTACAAGTGAGGCTGAGGAAAGATGATACTAAACAATGAGTCTCATGGGAGACTCCCTATCATGGTGTCCTATATCCAACAAATAAATTATGCATGATTGTGAAGCATGAAGGAATGGCTATGACTATGATTCTAAATATTTAGATTCACTGTTAGTATCTTGGAAATCATAATAACATCTATTGTTCCACTCATCATTATCTTCTTGATTTTTAACTAATGGAATGCTAAAGTTGATTTTTTTTTGTATTTATATCTTTTTATTTGATAAATTGTATTTGTGAATGATTTGCCTTAGGATGTTCAATAAATCACAAACCTTGGTGACAAACATTATCAATTTCTAGAATTAGAGTAGTGATGCCTTGAGTCTGCTTGCCTAACCCTTGACCTTGATAATCAAACTATTGTAGATATTTTTGATCAAATCCATACTACTTTAAAAGTTGATCCTCATTTTGGAGAGGTATATTTTCATCTTTTTCATACTTTACTTGTGCTTATGGTATTGTTTTTTGTTTTTATTTTGATTTGTGATCCCTTTGTTCTGAGTTATGCTTTGGTAACCACTTTTGTACTATTTCTGAATTTGACCCTTTGTGAATGTGTTCCTATGTCACTATGGATTGCTTGACTATTTTACCTTGTATAGGGTCCTCATTATCAATTATTTGTTGTATATGTTGTTTCAATGCCAAGCATGAATCTATGTGATGCCCATGCATTCTATGATATGCAAAATAGTATCTAAATCTTCTTACTAGATGTAGAAGAGGTAATTTTATCAACTTATATTCAATCATTTCCCTTAGTAACTTACTTGAAATCTTATTTTATTTTTGAATGCTTTTTGAATAACTAGTTATAGAGTTACTTTGTTGTGATTTATTATTTTGATATGTAACATTGCTTGCAACCAAATGACTAGGTGAAGGTGCATATACATGATTGACACTAGGATGCCTTTGAAAATTTTGTATTATAATATGATTTTCCAATGTTGTGATATTTTCATGTAATAGTTGATTCTGCATTTGTAAATCTGAAATTAACTTGCTCATATTGGTGATTTGATCCCTTAGAGTCTTACAAGTGCAAACCTTAGTTGCTTATGATTGAACATGTAAGTACATATGTTGAAGAGGATTTGAAGAAGCTATAGGATGAATGTATGCATTATGAATAATGGTATGAATTGCCTCACCTTTTGGAGGGTTGATAGCATGGACATGGTTAGAGGGAAAGTAACTATCACCCTCTTGGGGGAGAGGAGGAAAAGGAAACTGTTAAAATCTAATTTTAGGTCTAAGGTGATATCTCAAGAAGCAATGGGCCGTAGTATATGCATGATAGGGTTTGAAATATGATTAATTTTAAAATTACTATGAAATTTTGAATTTTAAAGTGAATTTTTGAGTTAGGTATGCAAGTAAAAAATCAAAAATTTATTGAAAAATTTGTGATTTAAAGAGACCTAGTAGATGTAACTGATGTTTTAAAACATAAATATTTTTGAAAATTACTATTGAATTTTGAAATTTTAGGTGAATTTATTATTTTAATATGCTAATAAAAAATTAAAAATTTAATGGAAAATCACTGGGAAAATACCGAGATCTAGTATGGGCAACTAGGGTTTGAAAGAAAATTATTTTAAAATTTACTACTAAATTTTAAATTTTGAAATGAATTTATGATTTAAATATTCAAGTAAAAATTTAAATATTTATAAAAAATTAGTAAGAATTTAACCCTAGGGTTTTTAAGGTTTTTTGTGCACAAACAAAGTAAGTTAGTTTCACCAAATGATTTGACAATTTTGGTGATATTGGGGTTTTATTCCTAATTTAGTTAAAGGCTCTAGATTGATAAATCAATAAATAATATGTGGTAAATACAGTATTGATTTACAAAATTGATTGGTAATTAGAGATTTCCTAAAAATAGTATTAAGAGGGAGAAAATAAGACTTAGCTTAAACTATGCTGATCTAACTGAGATAAGATCTAATATTCACTATGCATGCCTAGGACACTATCACAAATAGGATTTTGACTTTCATTTTCTAATCAGATAGGAGTCCTAAAATTAGACAGGAATGACACCAACACTATAGTCCTTGTCTAGTGTTATTGTTTTGAGGATCTGAGCTTTTTAGGTTTTGTTTGGTAGGTCTGTGTGACCTTATCTCTAAAGTTTCAGTAACTGGAAGTATGTAGAGATCCCTATAAACTAGATTTTCTTTCAAACCCTACCTTCCATTTTAATTTAACTAATTTTGAACAAGAGGGGGGGTTAGTGTATGTAAGATTTATTGGATGTGTATCCATGCCTTTTATGTGGTATACCAATATTCTGAAGAGGGATCAAGCCATATGTAGTTCTCTCTTTGAAAGTGTTTGGTACAATTGTGATATGAGAATGCTAGGAAATGCTAAATCAGGTGTGCTTGAGATGAATAGGGACTTCTGTAAGGATTCAAATAAGCTAGAAATAATATTGGATGGTTGTATGTAGAGAATAGGGAAATGTGCTTGATTAATCTTACTTGTATTCTTGCTTACTTTATGATATTTTACAACCCTTTCCAAATTATCTTTAAATGGGATTTTGTAAGGATATATTGGTCATGAATTAAATTTTATCACATTAGGATGATAAGGATAAGGATGGGAAACTAGAAGGAATTGACCATTAGAGCTAGAAATGAGCTTGGACAATAGCACCAAAAGTGGACAAGAGTGGCATTGGTGTTATAGTCCTAGTATGGTGTTATTACCCTAGATAGATGGGACCTAGAGGGATGGATTATTCATGAAAAGAGGGGCATGGCTTAGCTGGGATCAAGTTTAGAAGGCTATGAATGACTGGGAATCAGTGAAAATAAGCTCGAGAGGATTAGGAGAGCAAGCAAGAGGGATCTATGGATTGGGAGTCATAAGCCACACTCAAGTCACCAATTTTGCATTTTTATATGACTACAACTATATATACAAATATGGAAATAAAAAAGAATATTATACTGAACTAATTTATCTAATCACTTGTATTTGGAGAAGACATTCACAAACAAAACAAAGTCATTTTGGAGTGATTGTGTGTTAAATCTGTGTATGGGCTATTAGAACTATAATGATAGGTTTGATATAGTACTAAAAAAATATAAATATATAATATAATGATAAAATGAAAGTGTGAAAGAAAACCTACAAGGGTTTGATTCATGTTGTGTTCACCAGAATGTATGTAAATAGAAATGCAATTGATCTATTAAGTAATCTTAGCTTAGAGAAGATAAATCCTACTTACACTTCTGATTATTGATACATTAGATATTGGGGTCATGATGAAGATGGATCTAATAGAAATAACCAAGGGATATCTTACCATAATAACATCACTAGAGAGGGTTCTAAATCCTTCAGTCAAGAAACACTATGAAATAACCTTAGATAGGTCCTATGTTTTCATATTCACAGAGTAAATAACAAGTAAAGAAAAATATAATCTAGTGCTCACCAAAGCTTGTGACACAAAGTGGGGGTTATAAACATAAAAATTAAACATGCATAAAATATATATACTCAATTCAATTTATATAAAATCCTAATTCATAGGAGAGAAGTAAAAATGTTAATCTATATACTCTTACAATGGAGGAATAAAGTTAGGAATACTTACCTTTGAAGATGAAACTACTGAGCTTCAATCTCTCTTGGCTAAGGTGATTCATAAGAGGTTGTTTTGGTATGTAAAGATAATAAGGATAAGTTAGTTCTAGGCTACACAACTTCTCTATGCATCTGAAAGAATTCTGCACAAGCCAAGATCTGTATCTCCAAATAAAGTATTGAAACCTTAAGTTATGCTCCTTAAGTAGAATAGTGGATAAGCAGATGTGAAATATATTATTCTTATTATTCTCTTATGTTATAAATGATACAAATAGATGTGTGTGTGTGTGTGTATATATATATATATATATATATATATATATATATATATATGAATATAACCCTATACTTTTCTAAAAGTTTAGTTGACAAGGTCAGCCCAATTGACTCTATACTGTTGATTGTTAAAAATAAGTCAGGTTTCGGTCTAGGTCAGCTAGGAGTTGACATAGACCCTTAACATATTTTATCAATTTGAATACAGTGTCGATGGGGATGAAAGTGTAACATAAACCTTCAAAAAGGGTTTTAGTCTTAGGAAGGGGCTAAGTAAGGTGGTGAATATTTGGACTATGCAAGAGAGGATACAAGGCTTAGGAAAGTGTCTAGGAGATGGTTTTGTTGATAGCAAGTGGTGATAAATGGGATAATAATCCTGTAAAGAACCAATGGTCTACCCACCCCTTTCTTGGTTCACCTTTAAGGCATTCACACAAAAATATTAAGACTCGATAGGTTCTTACAAGAGAGAAAGTGTAATATCCCTAATCAAAATATTATATGATAATTTGGATTCCTTGAAATTCCTTTTGAGATAATATTTTATAAATATAGATTTGCACTTAAAAATAACAATTTAAATAATAAAATGTAATTGTTTAATGGTTTACTTTAGAGTTTTGGATTTAAAATAATGAAATGTAAATCCTCAAGGGGTTTCATCCTTGATTAGAGAGATGACAAGGGTTTCCATCCTTGAATTATGATTCTAAAATTAAGGGGTTTCATCCTTAAATGGAATGCAAAGTATGATTCTTGAACAAGGTTAAATATTTGAATACATTCTTCAATGATTCCTTTCATACAAATGGATGATTATTTATACCTGCATATCCTTCCATCAAAAGATATGTCTCCTCCCAATGCCTTTTCCCAAGGTGTATGTCTTCCCCAGGGTGGCACCCTTGATAATTCCATTTAATGAATGTTATTTTATTACTTAATTAAATAGACAATGACTTCTTTCTATTATGGCAATCTTCCTTTAATAATTAATAAATGCTATATGTGGCACTCCTCTCTATGGGTGATTTCCTTAATGCTGTGATTTCTAGAGATTTAATTATGAATATTACAGACCTCCCTTCCTCAAATTTCTTGTTCTCAAGCAATTATAAATGAGGACATTCAAGAATTACTACTCCTTTCTTTTAAAATCAAGGCTTTATCACACAACCATATGTATTGTTGATTGCCATCATAGATTGATAAAGAGGCATACATCTTGATGTGATGTAATCACCTATAATAACATAATTCAAAGGAGTGTGGGGTTTCTAGATAAAAATATGTTGATTACAACCATTCCATATTTTATCCACCCATACTGTATTAAAATTCCTATAATGTGATATGACATTTGCACTTCCAAATTGTAATGTTTCCATAGCCTCATCTTGAAACTGAAGTAACATGTGTAAAATGTTGAAGGAAAGATGAATGTAAATATTTATTGCAGTGACTGAAATTGTAATCTTATCCTGAACACAATAATATTTTCCCAATATATCCACTAGATCAAGCATGCCAAGATCCAAACCATTTCCAATATTAAGCCCTTTGATAATTCCACAAACCACCTATCATTTTACTTTACAACATATATTAAATTAAAATCCATTTTAGCATAGAGTAACTTCTCTCCTATCATGATATCCTTTGAAGACCATATCATGCTATCATAGAAGATAAGATCTAGAGATACAACTTGAATTTCAATGATAAAGTTGTTTATTCCATTGGAACCACTTCCTTGTTTCTTTGAAATAAATGAGGAACACTAAATTTAATCCTTTGTACCATCATAACTAGAGTAGTTTCCTTCCTAGGTATCTTTGTTATGAACATAATATAGAACACCTTCTTTTGTCGAGGCATAATAACTTCTATTGCTACTCAAATATATACACTTTCCTAGTTGTAAGCCATTCTTAATTCTTATATTCTTGAAATGAATCTTTTTCCCATATCCAACTATGATGAAGGAATGTGAGTTTGAACAAGATTTTCCTTTTAAATCATCCTTTTCAATCCAATTTTTTTTTTCCCATGACCATAATACATAAACTCATCCACATCACATGCATCTATAATGAGTTGTCAATCTGGGGATAGAAATATAGTGTCTTTTTTTTGCTCATAGAGAGATGAATTAAGATAAATATGATCACACATGGTTACTAGATCATTTTTTAAATATGTTGTTTCCTCCCTTCCAATGATAGTACCCAATGATGGCACAAAATATTCACCTAAGGAAATTAAAAAATCCAAAACTACAAGTAGATGTGGTTGTTACATCCGAACCACCAAGGCTTGTGAATGAGGCTTAACTCTCTAGTCCATTACTAGTATGGTTAATTTAGGGATGTCAAACTCTATTGGCCCATGAAAATCATTATGGAGTTCATTCCTCTCAATATTTTTATTTTATACAAACATTGGGCACATCTTTCACTTTTTACTCAGTCGTAGATCCATGGCTGACAATTTTGAAAGTGTGACATAAATATCTATTCCTAAAATTGAGGTTATCCTATAAGCAACCCAAAGTCCTTGAAGATTCATGCAAGCAAGAGGATACTCTCAATTAATGCCATTATATCATTTTATTGAAGCATTTTGGATTTACATTATCACTAGTAATAATGTATGGGATAAACTATCATGGCTTCTCTCCTAATATTTGTGAAGTACAATGCTTTGATTTAGTTCAACTTTTGCACTAGGTTTTTCCACTTGTTGTATACATGATTTCCCTTCCATAATTTCTCTTACATTAGAAGGAATATTTTCCTCTTTATATATATTTTAATAAACATAGACTATTATAACCATGTAATCCTTATCAGACATTATTCCACACAACAAATCAACTTGTATGTTAATTGCCACTTTTGGAACCTTTCTTAAAATATCTTGTAAAGAGTGACATATTTTAATATGAAATCTAGAATTTTATTATATCATAGAGTTACCCAATTTCCCATCAATCCCAAAAACTATATGGATGCCTGATATCTTAGATTAAATGACATTAAATGTACAACAGATGGATCTTTATCCTTGCAACCATGCCATTAAAACTTGTTGGACACTTGACAATGACCTAAATCAAGTTGTATGAAAATATTTGCTCATGGAATTTTGTGGTATAATAATAGTGAGGGTGTTTAATGAAACCTCCAATTTCACTATAGGTGACCCTTCCATTTTAGTTTGTTGAATAAGCCACTCAAATCCAACTTTATCTACAACTTGACTTACTTGATGAGATTGTGGAGTTACCAATCCTATGAAATAGGATGTTACCTCTTGGATGAACCTAATACTTATAAATTCAAACACATATTTCTCTTCTTCTTGCTCTTCTCTTAGGGATAAATCCTTATTAGAAAGATCATATTTGAGATTCATGATTGGGGTTCCAAATTCACATGAGGAATCCCTTGGGGTAACATATAAATAACTAAAGTTGCTTGGCAAGATAGAAGGGATATCATAAGAGCTACTAAAATCTGATAATGCATATTTACAATAAACTTCTTCATATAACATATGTGTTGCTAATACTTGGTAACATTTGTTTGTACCATCAAAAGGTGATAGTGAAGGCCCAACTTGAGAAGCAAGATTTGGTTTTTTTCTCCTTGAATTTTTAGCTTTATTTGGCCTTGAAAGTGCCTTGTTGAGGCTTGCTTCAGTTGTAACCATTTTATAATTTTTGTCCACATGCTCTGTTAGCATATTTCTATATTGTTATTTTGTTATTACACAATTTAGGGGCCTTCAGAATTACTATCATTTTTTCTTGCATCTATTTTTGGTGTAGTTGAGTTGTAAGGTGGTTGATATGATTCAAACTACTCCCTCCTTTTTTTAGTCAAAGATATATATGATTTTGATGGCTTCCTACCAATAGCCTTTATGTCACCACCTTCTCTTTCACCATTATTCTTACTTTGGCTCCTTGATTTTTTCATTTTCCTTTCTTCTAATACCTCTTGAGCCCCTCTTATATAATAAGCAGGCATGGAATCAACTTCCAATTCATATTTTGTTATGGATGGTTGTGTTCAATTTGTCTCTAATTCACAACCTTCATTGATTTCTAGATTTTTTAAGCATGACTCTAAAATCTCTCCATGTTCAACATGTGAAATTGTTATTTCTCTAGGATAGCCAGGAGATTCTAAAAGCAAAGGTATACATGTAGTGTCTTATT
The DNA here is from genome assembly GCA_037957365.1 of Torreya grandis. Classification (NCBI taxonomy): domain Eukaryota; kingdom Viridiplantae; phylum Streptophyta; class Pinopsida; order Cupressales; family Taxaceae; genus Torreya; species Torreya grandis. The sequence continues at coordinate 2,037,470 of JARHVA010000525.1, forward strand.
TTTTATCCATAACACCATTGAAATTAACTTTGATATCTTTCAACAGGTGAGGTACATTTAATTACTTTTTGTCTTATAAGGCATCAAGGTTATCTTCCTCATATTTCCTTGTTCCATTTCATGACTCACTCAACTCCATAAAGTATAAAAAAGATATTTCGTTTTGAATCTCTATTGAAAGAGTTTTGTATTGATCAAAATTGGACACAATATTCTTGTGCAGTGGCCCCATGGTTCACATGCTATAAAAGAAACAACTCTGATGCCACTGTAATATCCCTAATAAGAATATTATATGATCATTTGGATTCCTTAGAATTCATTTTGATATAATATTTTATAAATATATATTTGCACTTAAAAATAATTATTTAATAAAACATAATTGATTAATGGTCTACTTTAGAGTTTCAGATTTAAAATAATGGAACGTAAATCCTCGAGGGATTTCATCCTTGATTAAAGAGATGATAAGGGTTTCTATCCTTGAAATTTGATTCTATAATTAAGGGTTTTCATCCTTAAAAGTAATGTAAATCATTTTTCTTATACAAGGTTAAATATTTGAATACATTATTCAATGATTCCTTTCATACCAATGGCTGATTATTTATACCTGCAGTGCCTTCCATCAAAAGATATGTCTCCTATAAATTTTTTCTAAGGGGTATTTCTTCACAAGGGCATATTCCCTTGATACTTTCATTTAATGAATGTTGTTTTATTCTTAATTAACTATACATTGACTTCCTTCTAGTGTGGAACTCCTCCTTTAATAATTAATAAATGTTGTTTGTGACACTCCTCTTTATGGGTGATTTCCATATTGTTGTGATTTCCAATGATTTAATTGTGAATATTAATAAAAATCATCAGTAATTCATAAATTCTAAAAATATTATGTGTATATAGATGGCATTTACAGGGGTTGGATGGCATCCATTGGGCCTAAACAATGACCAAGTAACCAAGACACCATCTAAAAAGGATGAATGATGTCTATCTAGAAAAGAAGATGACTAAAGGGGATAAACAACATCCATAGAGGTTGGATGATGTCCACAAGGTCTGCATGATGACCATGTAGACAAAAGACTTCATATAGAGGTTATATGGTATCCACTAGGACCAAACAACAACCATATGGTTTGAATGGTGTATATAGAGGTTGAATGCCATCCACAAGGTCTAGATGGTGTTCATGTAGATAGGACACCACCTACAAAAGTTGGATGACATCCATCAGGACCAGATGATGACTAGAATATTTAAACATTCTCTAAAATATCTAGACATCATCCAAAGTCTTTGGTCAATGTCTAAAGGACCTATATGCCATCTAGAGGATCTGGACACCATTTAGAGGGTCTTAATAATGGCCAGATGATCTAGATGATATTTACAAGGTCTATATGACACTTATAGGGTGATGACCATAGGTGCTTGGTAGTGATTATAGACTCTAGATGGTGGCCACACAGAAAGGACAATGCCCACATTGTAGTTCACAACTTGTCTTGCAAAAAAAGTTATCTATCATGGCTTTTGGTGATAATGGTAAGAAATTAGGCCAATTATCAACAACAAATAGCATATTATCTTATTTTGGGAAGCCAACAAGAACACCCAAGAAAATTTAACCTATAGCCACTCAAAATATAGGTACTAAATGATTTACATAATTTTTTAAATTTATTTCAATAACTATTATTCTACATTTGAAGGATAATAACAAAAACTCTATGCATGCAGATCATTCCACTAATAGTGGTTTTCCAAATGAAATATTTTATCACAATATCATTTCACCACTTGAATTTATTATTGATGATGACATGATACCACTTGAAGACATACCTAAATATGTCATGGTTCCAGTGAAGCAAAAACCATATGATATGATACAAACATTAAAATAAATTTCTAGATCTCATAAAACAACAACTTCTGTTGCAAATACAAATCAAAAATTTCTACCAAGAGGAGACTTGAGGAAATTCTATATGATGAGATCCATCTATAATAATACTCTTCTACTCAATAGATATAAACTTTTTCTAATAAAAGTACTAAAAAATATGTGTGAAGAAAGATAAGTACATGGACAATTAGAAGGTCTTTTAAGTTCAATTAGAGATAAAAATTTAATTTTATTGACCCAATAGAGCTAATAAATAGTAATAATAACCCAATTTAATTTAAATGTATAATATGGACTTGTGAAATAGGAAAGGACTAAAAGTGAAACTTAAGCTCAACACAATTGAAAAACATTGTTGCAAAGTTTATGTGTTGGTAAAACAAGATGGAAAAATTACAAAAACACGTAGATGGAAAGATGCCAATGAATTCATGCATGTTAGATATATAGAAAAGCATGAAAATAGTCAAATACATATACAACATCTAGTTGAAGGAAGAATAATTACATCTCAAATAGGAAAATTTATTTAGTCTAATGAACATGCCAAAAATATATAGTTTTAAATGATCTACCACATTCTTAAAAAAGGCAAACCAATATTTGATTTTTCAAATTATAAGACTTTATTTCAACACAAATAGACTTCATAACATTCCATAGTCACATTGGTCAAATGTTAGTGCTTGGGACATGGCCAAATGTCTTATGATGATTGAGAAGGAAAATTTGAAATAAAAAGTTAAACATGCAAACTTTATCTCATTGTCCATTGATGAGGTCATAATAGTTGACAACATAACATGGGTTTGTATCCATGTTTACACTTTTGAGAATAATTCATGGAAACCTACCCAACTACCACCCTATTCTACCCTTTCATAAAACCCTAAACCCTAATAGGAGATTTATAGATTTAGAGGATTCTAGAAATCTCCTCCATTTTAGCCTCCATTCTCTAGAATTTTATAATTATAAAGATCTTCATGTAATTTAAAAAAATAGAAAATCCCTAGCCATTGATCTCAATGGATCAAATTTTAATGTCAAAAATTGAGTTATCCCTTCATGCTTATATAACCAAACTCATCCCCTCCTTCAAACTAACTATAAATATTGAATCCTACTTTCTACCTTGTTGTCATTATCGTCTTCCTTGCATCCATCCAAAGCCATTATCAAGCACACTCACATATTGAAATCCATTATCAACATCAAGCAACCAATCCAACAATCTTAAATTTTTTTCATCAAAAATACATAATAAAATCTTGGAAAGGAGTGATAAAGATTTAATTTGATGGTAAGATCATTCTTATTGAGTTGGTTATCTCTTTTATCCCCTCTTACTTATGTGTTTAGATTTTATATTTTTATTACTAAATTTAGTAATAGGAAGTAAATATAAAATTTAGGCTACATTTTGGTGACCCCAGTGGGACATTATTCCCTTAACTAACCTTTTAAACTTTTTGGAAGTGATTTGAGTGCTTGTAGGACAAACTAGATGTGAATTGAAGACTAGATTTTAAATTTTTATCACGTATAAGCAAATTGCAGTTTTGAACTGGTATTAGAGATATTATAATTGTGATATTATTGATTATTTGTGATTTTGTCAATTAACCACTCAAATTTAAGGTTTTTATAGTTTTTTGACTTTTGACAAAACTATAACTTTGATAGTTGTGGTTTTACCTTGCAAGTTGTGATTTTTTGAAGCTAGTAGTTAAGGGGTCATACCCCTCTTGAAAGATAACCAACATTATTTTTATTGTCTAGAGGTGTGTTTATATTGTATTATGTATTGATAGAGAGGATATCCCATTATCCTAATTATTTATGCTCCAAAGATAATATCACAACTTTGTGAGTGGTGATTTTTCTTTGGTAATAATGATTTTGTAACTTGAGGCACGGTTTTGTCAAATTTTGGTTTGCCCTATATCCCTTTCTCTATTTGTAATGAATCCATATAAAGGTTATTATCATTCTATTTGTATTACCTTGGGGAGTCTCTTGGGTTTTATAGTGTGTCAGAAAAGTGGATTAACTGAGCCTTGGCCATTTTACCCATAACTTTCAAAATTGTAACTATCTCATTTGTGGCTTTGATCTAGTAATTATGATTTTATCATCAAAAGTCACAGATTTGTCTTTTTACATTAAACTCATAATATCCTTCCCTAATTGGTTTTATCTTTTAGATAAAAATTCCTTTAGCTTATGTTAAATACATATAGGGTACTCAACAAAGCCAAAGATATTTCTAAGTCACTTTAACTATTTTGGAATTTACTTATTTTGATTTAATCATACTTACAAGGGTGTTCTAACATCTTAATATCTATGTGTAGGATTAATATGGGGCTGAGGAAGACTAAGGAACATATCAAAAACCTCATCATAAAACTTAATTTAACCCCTACTACAAAACTACAAGTTTCAAATTTGCAACTTTGATTTGCAAGTAGTGATTTTGTAGGTTATAGTTGTGGTTTTGTAGATAGTTAATAATTTGGGTGATCTATTAGGCTCAATATTTTTATCATTCTCTATGAATATTAGTATTATAATTCTACCTGTTAACATAAAAACTAATTTGAGACAACATGTTCATTTAAAAGGCCTTAATAATATAACTATCATAAACTCTTTTTTAGGTCTATCTATTTTATAATTGTTTGAAAGACCAATTATCTCATTAACATCTATTTGCCTTAGACATATTTTTATAATTTTCTTATTTTTTACAAAATTTTAGATTGTGATTTTTTTTAAGTTGTGATATTGTTCTATGTAATTATGATTTTGCCTAACTGTCATGGTTTTGTAGGTTGACCGCCATGGTTTACCAAATTTTACAAGACCACAATTTATGATCTATAATTTTTTCTTAGAATATAAATTTTGTAATTTCTAGTTGTGATATTGATCTGTATATATGTGGTTTTTCAAGGACTTGTGGTTTTTTAAAATTTTAAACTACTAACCCATTTTGGTGTAGGATCCGGTAATACCAAGGCACCTAACTTTGTTTTCTAACATTTGTGCTTGTAGGAAGGGGTGCCCATAATATATTGTCTTAGTTTTTATTGTATATAAATCTTTATTGCATAAATTTACTTCACTATATATACTTTCTTGTGTCCATATTTTCTTGTCACTTAATTGTATATACTTGTGCCTCTCATATGTAGGTAATTAATTGATAAATTCATCATGTTGTTTTTGCATGTGTGTTTTAAACCCCGAGTTTAGGATATCATGTGATGTGGAATCCATACCCATGTATGGGATTATTGAATAGGGATTGGTGACATATATTTCATCACCATGCACTAACCAAACTTTGTGTTTTGGTGGAGTCTAAAAATCATGAGAGTTGTCATTTGATGTCAAAGAAAAATTCCCCATACAAGTTTTCATGGAGTGAAGGGTATTTAAGCTCCAAGATACAAGGTAGTTAGAAAACACCCTATACAAAATTGGACCTCACTATAGCTTCATGTCTATAGGGGATACACCTATAAACCCTAATGTATACCTAGATTAGGATCCTTCAACCATAATAGGGGTACCATTTCATGATTCAGTATCAAATTTGAGGTAGTCATCATGTGCATGGTTAAGAGGGTTTGATATATTCTATAATAGGTCATTGGCCTATATCCTTACTCATGAAGCTATTGGATGGTGTGGGCATTGAGTTACACACCCTTATGAGTTGACTAATTTAGGATTCATGATTATGTAGGTTATTTAGGTGTTGTGTAAGGCCCATATTGTTTACAATCTGACTTAGACATACCCTATTTTATGTGTAACACCTTAGATATTTCTAGGTTAACCTTCATATTCATCTTATCCTCTCATACTCATATCATCTCATCCATATCCTAATTTTAAATTTTCCATCTACCTAAAAATTATTCACCTCATAATCTCTATCTATCCTATTGTCCACCCTATTTCATGTACCCATTTTGTATTAATCAACCATATCACATTTTCTACCTTTTAATACCCATTTTATATCTTCCATACCTCATAATACCCATTGCATATTCTAGGTAACTTCTATAATCTCTCTTGTCCAATCTCATATCTTCTATCACATTATCCCATACCTATCATCTCTTCCATCCTCTAAGTTTTCATCTTATATCCAATAATTTTCATCCCCCATCTATCTCATCACCTGTGAATACTATATTCTATCTTGGAATCAAGTTCTAGTGGTCACCAGTCATTTTGATCATTGTCATTCCCAAAATCTTTAGACTAGGTATTATCAATATGTATAGTCTTATTAAGATTCTAATATAGCACCCATCACCCATCACTATTAAGTGCCTTCTTCACTTGATTATCTCTTTGTTATTGGACAAGGTGTTTGAGCCCATCACTCTCTTTTATCCTTAATGAATGTTCTCTTACAAGACTTTGTATTTTGGTAATTCTTAGTCACCCCTATCCTTTTTTAAAGATCATCACATCACTCTCTTTGACTACTAGGAGATTTGGTCTCTAGATGGAGATAGTATTTGAACACTTCCACTTCATCTATCATACCTCATCACATCTCTCTTTCAAAATGGTGATTCACACTCATGATCAACTTAGGCTTGGACAAGATTTTAACCAAAACAATGATCCAATAGATAACATAGAAGATCCAATTGGGGAATATGATGATACCCATAGTGATATTCATACCCCTAAAGAAGAGGATAAATGGTTTAATGCCCTCCATAATGATGAGGTTAGGAACCTAATTTACCAATATATCTATGAAAACTATAAGCATATTTTAGCCCATGCCATTGAAATAGGGGGCACACTACCCTAAAATTTTGACTGTAGTCTCCTAAAAAATATAGTGTGTCCTCCCACTCATCCAAATACACCACATCAAAATTTACATATCAATAAAATACCCCAATAATAGGAAGGTGTGGACCATGGTTTATATAAGAATAAATATCAACACCTCTTTGTAATAATGATATCGAGGCTAATCAGAGATAGACTATCTGAGAGGATTGATTAGACCAACTAACACAATAAATTAATCTCTTACTTCATGCTCAAAATCAATGCCCACCATCATCCCATCAGAATAACAACCAAAACATATAAAACACCCAAAATACCCAAAATGTCCATAATACTCAAAACACTCACAGTTTTTAAAACATTCATATCCCCCAAAATAGTCAAAATCAAACCACTAATCCTCTTGGGGACTCTACATTTACACAAGAGTGGAGAGAAATGAAGGATACCCTTTAGAAAATAGACCCATGCTCACAATCTCTCAAATATAAATATGAATATTTTTGTTCTTTACCTTTGGACATGAGAATCTTATAAATACCTTTCCCTCCATAATTTGAAGTACCAAAATTTGAAAAATATAGAGGGAAAGGTGATACCTGAGATCATGTCTAAGAATTTTATGTGGTCTACCATTAAATAACATACAAAGATGCCTATTTATTGAGACTTTTTCCAAAAAGTCTTATTGGAGCCACTTTAGAATGGTTCATGCACCTACTTAAGGGGTTTATATCTAGCTTCAAGGAATTAACAGAAAAATTTGTTAGACACTTTTCATTCAATATTGAACATGACATTTATATAATAAACCTTTATAACACCAAGTAAAGAAGTGGGGAAAGTTTGGCATACTTCTTGCAAAGGTGGAGAAGTTTAGCAGGCCAATTGAGGTGTACAGTACCTAAAAAGGAGTTAACCAAGATATTTGTGGATAACCTTAATGTTGAGCTCAAATAATAGATAAAACTATAGTGTACTAAGACCTTCGATGAAATAATTGAGAAAGGGATGCAAATTTAAAAGGCCCTCATTGAGAAATGAACAATCAAGATATATTCCCAAAATAAGCACTACCAAAATCAAGACAACTCATTTTTAGGAAAATTAAAGGTCTTTAATAAAAATAATAATGTCATGGGAGATGGGGTAACTAATTCCAAGTAATAATATGTGTATATAATTCAAAATAAAACCCCCATAGAACAATCAAATGTCTCTTTTATCCACATACCACAAGTCAAGCCAAAGCCTTAGACTGGCAAAAGATTGCTTACTAACTTGGGAGTATCAATTAAAATAGTCTTTGATCAATTAATTATTAATAATATGATCACCCTTCTTATAATTAGACCTATGGATGATCGACAACCAAAACCAGAATGGTACCATGAAGATGAATTTACCACAAGGTTAAAGGTCATGATACAGAAAAAATGTATGAAATTGAAACACTATATTCAGGATATGATTGAAATAGGTGACATTGAAATATAAGGAGATAATCGTCCCAATCAATTTGTAAATGGGAAACTAGGCATTTATAAGGACTCACTTCCCAAGCATGATCAAAGAAATAGGAGACTGCCAAAAAACTAAGGTCAGGCCTCTTCCTCTAATCGTACCAAATACCATGCCATTCTATACCACTATATCAACACCATTAAAATCCATAACCCCCAAGAGTTTACTCCACCTTCATCTACCATTTTGAAAATCAACCAAACCACTATCGATTGAGTGGTCACCACTAAATGTAGTAAAATTATAGTTCCTATAGCACCACCCAAAGACCCATCTACCACATCTATTAACCAAAGGGGAATATTTCTAAGAAAGATTCAAATTATTTTGATAAGTCTTATGAAATCATTTAGAAGCTAGAGAAAACACTAGCTCAAATTTCATTAATGGAGCTTCACAAAACCTCGACTTTGCATCAAGAAATAATTAATCAAGTTTTAAGTGATCTCAAATTCCCTAGTGACTTGGATACTAATCAATTCCAAGCTTTAGTAAGACATTTATCCCCTTTATAGTAGATTAATTTTGGTGCCCTAGGCATGCCTCCAATTGGCCCCCACCATTATTATCCATTATTTATTTAAGTCTCTATATCCCACCACCACATGTCTTGAGTGCTTATAGATGAAGGATAAGCACTAAATTTAAGCAATCTAGACTTATTGAAGAAATTAGGGTAATTAGAATCATCTTTAGGGACTACCTTGATTATGATCAAAGCCTAAAATGATAATTAAATGCCATCTATAGGAACTATCTACCTTCCCATTGTCATGGGACCCATAGTTCACCAAACTCTACTTCATGTTGTGGATGTTGACTTACCTTATAATATGTTGGTATGACATCCATGGATCCATGAAATGCAAGTTATCCCATTAACCCTGCATTAGTGTTTAAAACTTCCCCATTCTAGTATGGAAGTCACCATTCTTAAGCATGTGTCGAATGGACCAATCCTCATCACCATATAATTATCTCAATATAAATAATTACATCCTAAGTCCAATAGCTACCAAGTATATATCCCCCAATCAATTTGTATCCACATCAAATCTAATACCTGAGGTTACCCAATTAAAAATAACATCCATGGGTTATAGAGAGTATGAATATAAAAACTTTTGTGTAGGTGATTTATCACTCTCCTTACATAGTTATGGGTTCCTAACCATGTGGAAGGCTAACCCAATTAGATATCAATTGTGACCAACGACCTACTCAAGTGCAAGATTGTTATCCAAAGAATGCATTGAAGAGTTAGATGGCTCATGGCTCACTAAAAATGATGAGCCCTTATATCTCCAGGTGATAAATACCCCTGTGTTTATAAGATGATGGAAAACATGAATTATCAGGGAAAAGGACTAGGTAAACAAGAGAAAGGAAGGATTGAAACCATCATGGTTTAATAATATCCATAGTATCTTGGTCTAGGGTATATAATATTTGATGATTACCTAAACAATATAATTATGGATACTCCTTTGATCCCTGAGCAGTCTCTCCCCAATAAAGAAATTGAGACAAGTTCTATTTGTAATCACTTTGAGAAGCTTGTTACCACCAATCTCTTCCCCAATACTACCATTTCCACCATCAACATCTCCATCCACTACCTTGCACTCATCGACTGGGATCATAATCATGAGCCATCATTTGATACATTTAAAAATGATGAAGAAATCTTGGAATTCTTGGGAACTCATGATTTTATGCCTTCTATATACCACAAAAAAGGCTTTTTCATAAATCTCTATCAATATGCATATATTGGGGAATAACAAGAACCTTAGGATCAAAGTGACAAAGAAAAATTTGAAAAGGAAGAGCCTCCCAAAAATTTGGATGATCTCCCACATGTCTCAAAAGAGTACTTTGACATTGATACCAAACTCCCAAATTATTTTTCTTTAGATATTCTAAAAATATCATTTCCTCCTTATTTATAAGATCAATCACCCTCTTTTATTGAGGAAGGGGTAGAAGTCAACATTGGGACTAAAAACATCTAAAATAGTTAAATTAGGGACATTTTAAACACCTAATAAACATGGATTTATCATTGAGTTATTTAAATAATTCATAGACATCTTTGCATGGAGCTATGCAGACATGCCTGGACTAGACCCCTCCTTAGTAGTACATTACTTGGAATTGCATCTTAATGCTAAATCAATCAAACAAAAATTATGGAAGATGTACCCTGAAGTGGCCTTGTTGGTTAAGGAGGAGATACAAAAGTTATTAAAATATGGCTTCATCCAACTGATTGACTATTATAATTGGATCTCTAATATTGTTCCTATTTCTAAACCATAGGGAGGAATTTAGATTTGCATAGACTTCCAAGATATTAGTAAGGCATGTCCAAAGCATGACTTCCCCCTTCCCAACATGACATGATTATGGACTCAATCATGGGATATGAAATTTTTCCTAAGGACCAACATAAAAAAACTTTCATCACTCCATGGGGGATCTTTTGCTATCAATTCATGCCCTTCAGCCTTAAAAATGTTGGTGAAAATTATTAATGGGACATGATAATCATCTTCCATGACATGATGCATAATATAGTTGAATATTATGTGGAGAATATTCTTGGGATGTCTTGATTTAGGTCAAAACACCATGTTATCTTAAGATGAATATTTGAACGATTGTGATCATATAAAGTCAATTTAAATCCCAAAAAGTGTGTATTTGGTGTTACTTTCAAAACATTATTGGGATTCATAGTTTCTAGAATAGGCATAGAAGTAGACCCATCTAAATTTAAATCAATCATATAAATTACTACACCTCAAAATCTAAAGAAGCTTATAAGTCGTTAAGGAAATTGCAAGCCATTCAGTGCTTTATCTCTCATCTTGCGAACAAGTGTCACCCCTTTACCCATCTATTAAAGAAAGGGACTAATTTTAATTATAAATCTGATTGTCAACAAGCTTTTAATAATATCAAACAATATTTTTCCAACCCACATGTATTATCACCTCTTGTCTTAGGAAGATCATTGCTCTTGTATATCTCAGCCACTCCATGTGCAATAGGTGCCCTTCTAGCATAACATAATGATTAAGGCAAGGAACAAGTAATATATTGCCTCATTCACACACTAATTTACTATGAGCTAAACTATACTCTAATCAAGAAGGCATGCTTATCTATGGTATTTTCCTCACAAAAGCTCTGACACTACATGTTCAATAATCAAGTCCAACTCATTACCAAGGTTGATCCTCTTAAGTATTTATTGTCTAAATCAACCCTTATTAGAATAATGGACAAGTGGATCATGATCCTTAGTGAATTTGATATTTAATATGTTAATCAAAAGACCATTAAAGGAAAATTCCTATCATATCAATTATTGAAAACACCACTTGAAACTATTGAACCTCTTATAACAAAATTCCCAGATGAGTCTATAATGAGTACTTTAGAATCTAGTAGCTAGAAATTGTATTTTGATGGCTCGTTCACTATGCATGGATCATGGGAAGGCATCACCCTAGTCACCCCACAAGGTGATCCCAAATACTTCCACCTTTCCTTCTTATTCACCAACTATATCTCTAAATATGAGTCTTTGATCACCGACCTTCATTTAGCCATATAGTGGAATATCCAACATTTACAAGTATTTGGTGACTCACAACTTATTATCAATTAGTTAAATGATGAGTTATAGATAAATGATGAGAATTTAATCCCTTATAATAAATTGGTTTATCAATTAAATAATAATTTTCAAACTATCATGTTTGAGCAAGTACCAAGAGGGAGTAACAAAGTAGCTGATTCAATGGCCACCATCAGTTCTCTTATTGATCCCCCTAAAGATGTTTTAAAAGGAAATTTTCTAATTAAACATATGATTCTCTCAATACATAAATCTATGAATCCTTTTAAAAATTTCACAATCAATTATCCTAATCTTCCCTAGTACCATGACATCTATAGGTACCTCCATGATAACATCCTACCACCTAACCTTAATTGCCACCAATGAAAAGCCTTCATCCATAACACTTATCATTTCAAAATCCTTGGTAGCACACTCTATCATAGGGGATATGACATGACTCTGTTAAGATTTCTAACTTTGGAAGAGGCCTCTCACATATCAAAGAAGTCCATGATGGTATTTTTGGCAATCACATTAGTGGAATGGCCCTGGCCAAGAAACTACTCTAGACTAGATATCATTGGCCAACCATGGAACAAGACTCCTATTAGTAAGGGAAGATGGGTGTCACTTGTTAAAACATGGGAATTTTATTCATGCACCTACACTAAAATTACAACCCATCATGAGTCCATGGCCATTTTCCATATGGGGCCTTGATTTGATAGGCAAGATTAATCTAACCTCCTCAGTTGGTCACAAGTTTATTATCTTGACAATGAAATGCTTTACTAAATGGGTAGATGCAATGTTGTTTACCTGTACCTCAATCCTCCAAATCTCCAAATTTATCCTCAATCAAATCATTTACCACTTGGGCATACCTACTAATATCATCTCAAATAATGGTAAATCATTTAAAAATCAAGAAGTTGAGGCCCTATATCAGCAGTATCACATCAAGCAACATTTTTATTATCCATACTACCCCCAGGGGAATGTAAAATTTAAGGCAACCAAAAAGACCCTTATCAAGATCCTTAAGAAAATAGTCAATCAGGTAGGTAGGAATTGGCACCTACAACTGTATCTATCTCTTTGGTCTTATCACACAAGCATCTACACACCTATTGGGGCCACTCTATTATGCCTTGGTCTATGGGATAAAATCAATTTTTCTAGTGGAAGTAAAGCTTCCCTCCCTTCAAATCTCATTAAGGGGTATCATCAATGACCATAATTGTGAATAAGAATGCCTACAAGAATTGGAGCTTCTCAATGAGAAACATCATAAGACCCTTGATCAATTATAATCTTGTCAAAATAGACTGAAAGGCTAATATCAAAAATAGATCTAGTCCTGAGAATTTAAGGTCAATGACCTAGTCTTAAATGAAAATAAAAAAAATACTAATGCAAATAGAGACAAGAAGGGAAAATTTTAAGCTAATTGGCTTAGGCTTTATATTATAATTACCAAATTTGGATCTGAAGCCTATAAATTGGCCACATTAGATGGTAAAGAGATTGATGATCCCATGAATATCATGCATCTAAAGCATTTATACACCTGACAAGATCCACCATCCTCCATCTATGAGTTCCCACTCTTCGGGGCATACTCTTTTCCACTCCATCCACTACATCATATCTCCCCAATAGTAAAAAAAAATCATTTATCCAATGGTGAAAACTAGTCTTATGGTATCTTAGGCAAGTACCATAGCTTACAATGTCATGGTAAAATCACCTTGACCCTAGTCTTCATAATGGGCATCATCACATGTTCTTATACAACAATATGAGACACATGCTTCAACACAAGGTAGATGACATTGCTTGTTGAGTAAGGATAATATTTTTTGAGAAATTCATCTGGCATCACTTGTCCATATCTGACATAAAAATGTCCCCATAATCCCTTCACATCCTTATCACCATACCCTATCCTATCACTCCATCACATCCTCTCTAAAAATCATGTCTCCTTTTATCCTCAAGTTGATTCTATCCTTATTTATCTCTTGCTTCTCTAAGAGATTGGTTAACACCTTCCCACTAATATTGTCACTATGGAAGGGTTAAAAAAGCATAAGTTTATACTTTTAATGTTTTATCATACATTATGATATTGAATCCTGAGGGGTCATCTTAACCCTCATTTGTGATTACTTTCAGACTTGGTTGGAATCTTGTCCTAGCATGAAAAAGTTTTTGGGCACAACATAATCTATGTACATAGCCTCTACTCATCATTAAGACCCATTATCCATAATCATTTTAATCACATCATTAGCTTAGTTTTTTTAATTTTTAGTCTATGATTGACTTGTGTGATTTTATGTTTGTTTTGAATGTATGTGGTTGTTTAGTTAATTAGGTACATATTAAGTCTCATTTAGTCATATTTTGATACTAGTTTGTATATATTTTATTTGGTTTCCTATTAATGGGAACAAGGATTCTCTAAATGAGCCTCTAACATTTGTTTGGGAAAGGTCACTTATCAAATGGAGTTTCCCCTTATGCACCTATTTGATATGCCTTTTTGAAATATGTGCTAGTCTCCACTAGAATGTATATCCTACAATCACCCCTAGATCCAAAATAGGTTTATAAAAGTCCCAAGGCACTTGGGTAATGATCTCATAATTAGTATGTGCATCTACCTTATCTATTGGCCTCTCCCACTCACTCTAAGTGATTAGGTTCTCTACTCCAGGTACATCCTTAATGAACCTAAATTGTCATTATACACAATTGGGTCTATATCACTCTATCACCAAGTCCCTATGACCAATCAAGTAATACTCGATCAACATATACTATGTCACAACATCATCATCCTAGCCAAATTATATACCTTTATATGGCATTCAAGTAATGTGCTCTAGATGAAGGCTATCAAACTCATCATTATAGAATATCATCTCTCTTTTATGGCCTTTTTACACTCCCAAAAAAATGTACCAAATAAAAATCATAGGTTGATGAGGCTACCTCACTACAAGAGTCCCCAATGGTTGCTAGATAGAAATGTGCTCCCAACTCCAGATCTGAAGAAGCATAGATTGTCCCAAGATTAAAGCTCCCTTGTATGCACCTAGATGTAGAGAGTGTAGCTCTATATACAAGTATGCTAGTACAATAGGTCCCTAGGCAAAAAATCAAAATTCCTAAACTATTTTAGCCATAACATCCCCTAAACCCAAATGGAACCACTAATCATTCTTATCAGGTAAGAGAATGCTGATATCAAGAGACATGATAACCAGGGTTAATATGTCAATCATATCCTCCACCAAACATAAATCAATATCAACACATTTATCCCATAATCCCACCTTCAATCCTCCATCTAATCATTGTAATGTCAAGGCCAATGTATGTGACCTCTAGTAGATCTAAACTCCTCACATTGAAAGGTAGAATATCTAATACACATCCTCTAGATTAATAGTCATCTCCCCTATGACAAAATTAAATGTGTTGGTCTCAAAAATCTAGTGCCCCACTAAGTTTGTAATCAATGCATGATCTTTTTAGATCATGGGCATCATAGGTACATCATGTAGACCAACCAACTCTAATACCTTAAACTCTAGCTCTGTCAGCAAATGCATCTCATGAAGCACTACTAGATGATGGGATCATGATGACATCACTCCTAAGTCATCCTACACCTATCACAATCAACCTATCACTCTGTCTATCATAAACCACTCATCCTATCTACCATAAATCACCTATATTATTCATCCATTTTGCTTGCAAATCTCACCCTAGCCTATCCTAACTAATCTTTAATCCTCTTTACATCTCCTACCCCAACTAATCCTACCCATCAATCCTAATTATCCCTAATTATTTCCCCATACTACTATCCCTACCTAATTACATCCCTTTCTCGCTCATAACTTATCCCATCCACCCTACCTCTAGCCTTCAACATTTATTAACTACCTATCAACTTCCTATTTAATAACTAAATACCTCTAACCTATCTAAATACTTGTTTAATTAAAACCCATCCTCACCATTTAACTCACTTAACCCTTATCTCTATCCCCTACCTTACCCCATTATCCTAATTAACCCTCACAATTTCTAATTCATCTATTTCCATCTAACCCACTAACTCCTTATCTCATCACAATCACACTAACAACTAGTCAATCTACCTAACTATCTAACCTATCCAACCAACCATTCTAAAAACCCAATCAAACCTTCCAACTAACTCATCCATTCACCTATCCTAACCCTTACCCATTTTTGTTAGCCTTGGTAAAACTACAACTTATGGGCATGCCCTTAATCATGACCTTGATAAAATCATAAATCATGATTTTCAATTTTGCTTAACCTCATGGTTAGGCAAAAATGTGACTCCCTATTTACAAATTTTACAAAATTGATAATACCTAAGTAATGGTATTATAAAATTTCAACTCTACAGTCATAGTATTAGAAAATTGTGACTCTAGCGTCATAGTATTGAAAAACCATATATTACCTCACAAAGCCACAAATCATGATGGCAATGTTACAACTAAGGGCATAGTCATCAGTCATAGTATTTTTGAGGTGACTTGGTCAATGTCTATTATTACCAAAAATCCATAAAAAATTAATTAAAACTAGTAAAAATTCATAAAATCACTAGATAGGGGTTAGGCACTCACTGCAGGTCCAACATCGATAGGTCTCTGGTGCTCTCAAACTCTCTCATTGTGATGGGAAGATTGGGGAAGTTGGTCCATGGTTTTGACTCATAACTCAAAATAACTAAAAGATAAAATGCAAAAATGACCCCATTTTGACACTTTTATCTTATTTGACCCCCCTACACCAATTACAAATCTATTACTAACACTTCCTATATCTAAACCTATCAAATTATCTAATTTCCACACTAACATCATTTTTAATTATATCTAACATCATCTGTGGCATGGATTTTCCGTACTTTCATTTTCCATTATTAATCCCCTATCAAAAATACATTATAATGAGGTCTTTTAGGACTATGTAGGTAGTACCCAGACCCATTTTTGTGTTTAGATCTAGCTCGATCACCAATCACCCTTCATCACTGTCCCATATTTAGACTCATCACTTGAAAATAGCCTATCCATATTATCTATAGATCTTACATAAAACATCTCCCTATCATCAATAAAATATTGTTATCTCTATTATTTATTTTCAAGCCTTCACTAGCATGTGTCCTTACTACAAGACTTATCACTGACTTGAACCCATCTCATCTAAATTAATTTTGTCCTATAAATTAAATCAATTTTTTAGACATTGGTAGTTTATCTAGAACCTATCACAATGGAGCTACGTTATCTCATTTCAACTTGGGGTATATTCAACCATATCTATGACTTGGTTAATCTCAAACCTATTTTATTATATTGATCTCATCCTACCCCAAAATTTTTATTCGAGTGACCATCTAGGTCAGTTCTCCCTGCATGCTTCCTTGAGGGGGCATCATACCCTACTAAAGCATTATTGACACTATCTAACATTATGGTTCTTATTTGAAAGACAAGTATTCCTTCTCATCCTATCCACTTGTAATTCCCTTTCAAACAAGGGCAAAATATATGCACTTAAATCCACTCAGCCTACTAATTCTACTAATTACACTAATTTTTGCTAATTTATCCTATAACTATATTTCCTATCTAATTTAACTAATATCTTATTATCCCAAATCCCATTCCTATATGCTAAAAACTTTACCCCATCCCAAAACCAATTAATCCCTTCATTAAACCCCTAACAAAACCTATTTACCCACTAACCTACTTCCTAAACCACTAGCCAATTTAAAAATACAAAATATTCTACCTACCCAACTACCACCCTATTTTAGTCTCTCCTAAACCCCTAAACCCTAATAGGAGATTTTTAGAATTGGAGGATTCTATAAATCTCCTCCATTTTATCCCCCTTTCTCTAGAATTTTCTAATTCTAGAATTCTCCATGGAATTAAAAATTCCATGTAAAACCCCTATCCATTGATATCAATGACTTAAATTTTAATGTCAACAAGGTAGCAAGTATGCTTCAATATTTATAGTTAGTTTGAAGGAGGGGGTGAGCTTGGTTATATATGCATGGAGGGAGAAATCAATGGCTCAAATTCAAATTTGAGCCATTGATTTCTCCCTCCATGCATATATAACCAAGCTCACCCCCTCCTTCAAACTAACTAGTAATCTTGAAGCCTACTTGCTACCTTGCTAGCATCATCATCTTCCTTGTATCCATCCAAAGCCATTATCAAGCACACTCACTTCTTGGAAGCCATTATCAACACCAAGCAATTAATCCAAAAATATTCAAAATATATCAAACATCTTTTGGACAATCTTGGAGAGGAATTAAAAAGAGGTAAGTGATGATAAGATCATTCTTATGGAGTTGATTATCTCTTTTATCTCCTCTTACTTTTGTGTTTATATTTTAGGTTTTTATTACTAAAATTAGTAATAGGAAGTGAATATAAAATTTAGGATACAATTCATTATTTAGGTTGTCATATTTTGACTAAAATTTAGAAAAGAATTTGAGTAAGATAATATTCACAAAAGTGTGATTAAATTTTGTAAAAAAACTTATTGCTTACCAAAACTTTATCTCTCTCTGCATTGGCAAGGCAGCAAAGGTTTTAACTTCTTGCCCATTTATTTTAATATGCTTGTGCCTCTAAATTCAAATTGTCCAATATATTTATCATAACATCTAAAACATTATTATCAAACTGAATTGATTTCGATTCAGCTTGATTCCTTAAAATGCCAATTTTGGAGGGATCATTTTGAACCTGAGAATATAACTAATATCTTTGCTAATGGTTATGATAATGCTCATTAATTTCCTTTACCAAAGCCTTGCCCCAACTCTTGCATTATTTAAATAGTTTTAAATACTCTATACTATATCATCTAATAAAGCAAAAGCATTATCTACAACAAGATTATTCAATGGAAAGGATGTCAGTTCATCAAAATATTACTCCTTAACATTGGTTTCCTTAGGTGGTAAATAGATGAACCACAACCAACTATTTTTTTGGGAACCTAGAATTGAGATACCTAAATAATATTATGTGAAATAAATGTATCTAAAGGCATTGTATCAATGCCCTTAAGTAAATCATCATCAAGATCAATATTCTACAAAATTGTAGTTGCATCTATTGTAGTAGACACTCTACCCATAGAAAAATTAGGAAACTCCAGTGTTGTTATATGAATTATTGCCCTACTCGATATGGGTAATGACAAATTATTCCCACTAGTCTATACAAAGTGGGGTGGTGGTAGTGGTGTTATGTGACTTCTTAAGGAAATTTACTTTGCAATAATAAATTCCATCATAAATCAATAAACAAACTTCAACAAAATTTAAAATGAGTTAAATAGTTAAATTGTAGGTTAGAGATGTTACACTTCGGATCCATACTTCAATTTTATGATATGTTTTGAGGTGGTGGACATGTTGTAAGAGATGATGAAGCTTCATTTTTTAAAATATGATAAAAAAATCAATTTACCATGTTGTTCATATAATTTAATAAATAGAGTAACTACAAACATGAAGTCACATACCTTGAACTGAAGTAAAATGCTGAGTAGGTGGAGGTAAAATGTTTCCAATGATAGAGGCCACTAAAAAATTTAATGAAACATTTACAATGCCATTTTTTTTTGTTACATTAATTTTTAATAAGCTTTCAAAATTTTAAAACCTAGATTTAGGAATGTGCCTAGCTGACATTTGGTAGTAGTAGATCTCCTCATATTTTTTCTCCTCATTAATGGTGTTGTCTCACTAGAGTCTATCTCATCACTCCTATTTGAGTGAGAATACCCAAATCCCTCAATGGGATGGAATTTATTCAATGCAACTTTTCTTCTTGATTGAGAGATAGTTTATCTTCCCTGTTACAAGGAAACAAAAAGTAAATAACATGAGAATTTTATGACATAATAATTAAAATTTAAACTTACCTCCAACTTAACAAGGGACACATACTTATATTTCATTTTTTCATGTAATATAGTTGGAATAGTTATTCCCTTCATCTCATGATATGCCTCGTAGTTTAAACCCAAAATAAAATGATAAATAAAAATTGTGTGTCACTTTGAAAAACATAATCCAAATCATTTCTTATCTTATTATAAATTAATGTATAACAACAAAATTTTTGTCTACCAAGAGAATGAACTATGTATGCTAGATCCCAAAAGGTAATATTACGAGTTTTCCTTTTAAAACAATCCTCACTTGGAAAAAATCAATAAAGGCTTATAGATATGGGTTTGTTATATTTTGGATAGAAATTCGCCTTATTGGATGATTAGGGGTGACTATAATTCAAGGAAAAAATTAATTACAAACTAAATGACATTAATTTCAAAGTTCATACATAAAACATTGAATATTAATTAACAAAAAGAATATTACCTATAGAGTAGGAATCCATACCAAGTTAGTCCATGCATTAGTAGTAAAAAATAAAAATAAGTATAAAGTACATAACATACTAAGCCAAATACCTCATGGGATTTTTCAAATGAAATATAATAGCTATTGAAATAATTAATACAACCATAAAACCTTCCCAAGAGCATCCCTCCTCCAAGAGCGGCTCAAAAATATGATTTCCCCTGATTTGATACTCTAGGTCTGGCTAACTCCTCCATCATCTCTCAATGAACCAATGAATTAGGATAATGAATTTGACCAATGTGTGTCAATGGTTTAAGTTATTCTATTAAAAATTCATCATAATAACATTACACAAAAACAACTTAAAGTAATGAGTGAGGACCTTTGTATTTATAGATTTTTGGAAATGATCAAAATCAACCAAGGTCATCCATCTTGAGATAAATATGTGTGGCCATGGATCAATTAAATTTTGAAGGCTCAATCCATAAATATCCCCATTAATATTTAGAATAATGGGTCATGAATAAGACATGGGAGGGCTTAAACCAGATATTTGTTGCATTTATGGCTTATGGATGCCACCCCATTGATGATGTCACTAGATGATGTAGATATTAGAAATGAACTTTTAATTAATAGATATTCAATATATTCCATGGATTTTCCACTTAATATCTTAATTTTTATTAATTTACTTAAGTGGTGTTAATTATTTTTTTTGCAATTCTTTGGAAATTGGTTGCTTAATTAATCACACTAGTCAAAATGTCAATTTACTGAGTTGTAATTTGACTAGAGTAAAATTAAAAGGTGTCAATTATGTATGGACCAATACCCCAATTAGAGCATTGTGGATGTGAAATAACACATGCACTTGATGTGTACTTTCTAATTAGAAGAATTCAATGGTCCAGAGTGTCATTTTGTGTGGTCGTAATTTAACTCGAAGTGATTTGATAAAAACTAATAATCACATAAGATAAATTGCCCCATTCATAGATTATTTTGCCTAAATAAACACTTTTACATGACAGATCAAACCATTTAGTGAATTTTAGTGATTTTGGCCTAAATTATGCATTCTCACAGAATATTGCTTAGATTGACAATTTTAACATAATGGTGATAAGAATTAGATGTCTACATTACCTACTAAGGTGGATGTATCAAAAGTCAAGCCTAAGTGATTTTACAAATATATTTTGTCTTCCTTAGTCAAAATATCTTTTTTTTGTTATAGGTTCTATGTTTTAATGTGGCATCCCTATCAAGTACTTAATGTTTAAAGGCAAGGTGCCATAAGTAATAGTTCAAGAGCCAACGGTACAAGTAAACTCTCCAAAAGTAGGTTTGTAAATAGATACGATAATGTTAAATAAATTCATGTCCATTTCATGATGGGGCATGTAAATAAAGTGTCTTATAGAACATTTGTCTATCCAGTCTCTATAGGTGTCTTTATCTTTTAACAATCTCAATATTTTAGGGAAAATAATATATTTGTAGATAAATTTACAAATGGGGGTGGAAGATATGGGGTGGGAAGCCAATTATGATAAGATAATTTCATGATGAGGTTGATGTTTGAATGTATTGAATGGGAAAAATGAAAAAATGCAAGGGTTTAGGGATATTTATAGGGAAAGTGGTTAAGCATCACACAAATTTCTATATGTCATCTATAAGATCTATATGGCATCCATAACCTTTTGATGGCACCCATTAAGTATGGTCACCATCTAGATCCTATGGTCTCCATCCCATTCCTCAATATGGCATTCAAATCCTTTGGCCATTGTTTAGAGGCTTTGATTATCATCCAATAAATTTGGATAGCACCAAGAGGTTTTAAACACTAATTAGAGGATTTGGATGCCATACAAAGGAACTAAACAATGACCAAAGGATTTGAAGAGTGTTGCGATATTATAGACATCATCTAGAGGCTCTATATGGCATCCAATTCCTCTAGATGGTAACTATAATCTCTATGGAGCATCTAGAGGATCTATATGATGCCCAAGCTCTCTATATGGTGTCTAAGACCTCTAGATGATACACAAATAATTTGGATTACATATATAAAGTTTAGACACAATCTATAGGGTATGGATAGTATCTACATGGTATAGACATCATCCATAGGGTTTGAATGATGTCTATAGGGTATAGATGTCATCCATAGGGTTTGGACACCATCTATAAGGTTTGGATAGCACTGCATGGTCTAGATGTCATCCACAAGATCTAGGCATCATATATAGACTCTAGATGGAGGCACCTAGATTGTACATGTTAAATTTGGGTGATGTGTAGGATTATATTTATATACAAAACAATTTTACCTTCATTTTTCCATGAATTTGAAATTGAATTTTCAATATTCACATCATTTTTCATAGTGATTTTTCCTAGGGGCCCTTAAAAATAACCTGCTACTAGAAACCAATAGGTTATCCCATCATTTATAAATAAATAGATGCCTATTAATAATTCTCATAAATAAACACATCATTTTCCCCCTAAATTTATAAATACTACTACACCTATGGCTAACCCACAACCATAATCAAGAAATCAACAAAATGTTAGTGTGAACATAAAAGTAGTAAATTTACAAAAAATAGTTCAAAAGTTAACAAATGATATGGAAAATTTACATAGACAAGTGCCTTAGAAAACCAACCAAAATTAAAATAACCCACCACAATAAATAAATTTTAACTTCTAGAGAACCAATAGGTAGTGGAACATGAGGCCCAATAATGGAGGAATGTCTAGTCCACTTGATAATGTAAATCAGAGTAATAACAATAGTGATTAAAATTTAGTACATCATGGTGTAGGTTGCATAACATGGTTGATCATGCTAAAATCAATTGTGTTCAGTTCATCCTAGGCTCAAACATCTTCCAGAAGGATATGGATAACCTTGAAATAGTTCTTATACCTGATAACATCAACTATAATCAAGGTAAATTAAAAATTGGTACATCTATACTCTTGGAGACTTATGAGTTTTCATTTGAAATTGATAATGAGCTTGAAGATAACTTAGATGAGGTCTATGCATTCACATAATTTCAAATAAGATACAACTATCAGTTGAGGAGTAAAATTCAAAATCTGCTAACTACCTCTACTCCTCTAAAAAACACTCGAGTTCCACCTAATGAGAACTCAAGAAATAAGCTGTTTCTTCCTAAAGGACCTACAACATCTTATCAACCCAATAAAAATTATACAAACTTACAAACTAGTGAAATAAAATAAATGTGAATATAGCATTGTAGATGACCTAAATAAAACTAAGGCTAATATAATAATGTTTGATTTGGTCTAAATTTATAGCCAAGGAGACCTATTAATAAAATAATTATCCACTCCTAAAGGGAAAAAATCTAATATGATTACTGAATCTTACATTATAATTTACAAAGAAAAAATGGAAACTCATTCTTTTCTCCTAACAATCTAAATTTTTGGTAAAAACTTACAAAATTATTTGGTGGAGTCAAGTGCTTTCAACAACATGATGCCATATGCAATTTTCCATAAATTTGGACTAACTCCTATGAAGTCAAATAGAAAGGTTATTCAATTGGAAAAATTAGAGGTCATATTGGTTGGCTAACTAAACAACATTCATATGCAGTTGGCTTTTGATCTAAGAGTGCATTAATTTATTGATATTCAAGTAATAGATATACCTTATGCATACATTATGATATTAATAAAATATTAGTCAAGAACATTGAACATATACATGGTAACTAATTTCTCTCATACATGGCTCCTATGGCATGGCATACCCAATCAGATATGAATCGAAAGAGAGCTGAAAATGACTTATATGATCATTGAATATAACAGGATGAATGAGACTTTGTATGAAGAATATGAACCAAGAGTCTACACACTTAATAAAGAAGCATAAGATCGTGATAACCTCTTAATTAATATGTTAACAATATAATAAAAATTAGAATTTGAGGGGCTATATGAGGAGGATATCCTTTGTGCACATGAGATACCTTCATTCTCTAGTACTTCCATAGCACACGAGGGTGTGAGACACACTAATCCAAGTGAGAATAAAGTAATTTCAAGCTATTTATATGAGAAAATAACTATTTTAGACAACTTTATTCCTACTTATATTACTAAGGACCTAGACAAAAGATCCTTATCATCCAAGAAAAAAGTGCATGCCCACTTAGCATTGAGAAAAAAGTAAAGATATCAATATTGCTCACACCCACCTTTTAGAATCTATTGTACATTGTTGAAAGCCACTTGTGGACTCTAAAATTTGATGGATATAAGTTTAATATTAGGTTTGGTGCCAGTATTGAGCTTAGTAGCCCATGAGGTAAGTCATACTTAGTTTTGTTTTATCTATAATTTACTTGCATGAACAATGTATTTGAATATGAGGCACTAGTTCACAGTCTCCAATTTATTTTAAGGAATAAATTCAATCATCTCAAGGTGCTTGGTGATTCAAAATTGATGTTTAAACAAGTAATAATCTAGTATACTTTCAATGACAAGTTTTTATCTAGATATCGTATTTGGGTGTGTGATTTAATATAAGATCTTGATTTATTCAATATTCAAGAACTACCTCATAGAAGAAACTATATGGAAGATGCATTTTAAATAAATACTAGAACTTTGGAACCAATAGCTAACTCGAAGTTGAGAAGGTTATTGGTGGAATTACTCACTACTTTTATTCTTGATAATATCATTAGCTTTTGGGTATTCTATGATGATCAACATATCATCTACTTAATCACAAACAGTGATGTATTTGATTCTTAAATAATTGATGAAGATGACTGAGAAGAGTTTTAACTAGATGAGAAAGGGGTGATAAATTTGAAAACCAACATATACCAAATGGTATGGTCTCACTATAAAGACTATTTGACATGGATTACCAAGGTGAAATGGAAAAATTATCCCCCACCACATGTAGTTGCACCAGCATTTCAACCTAGGCAATGCCAATAAATCAAAAAATGTGTTTCTAGGCACAATGTGTACACTGAGGGAGAAATAAGAATTTGTACTAGTCCTAAAAGACTTCAAAGATGTCATGGCATGGAGCTACAAGGACCTAAAAGTATTCAACACTTCTATTCTCATGAATACTATCCCTCTTAAGCCAGGAGTCATTATTAGATTCAAAGACCAATGGATCCATTACTATATCCTTTGATATTCAAGGAAGTGCAAAAATTATTTTTAGTAATGATCATATTTCATGTTAGGCATTCCACCTAGGTGACTAATCTAGCGCTAGTTTGAAAGAAGAATGGGGAGATACGACTCTGTGTGGACTTCTACAACTTGCATAAATCCTCAAAAAAGGATAACCACCCACTACCTTCACTATATGAAGTATTAAAGATAGTAAATGGATCTCAAATGATGTCATTTCTATATGAATGTTCAGGCTATAATCAGGTAATGGTCAACTATGATGATAGAAACAAGACAACATTTATAACATAGTGGGGTACATTCTCATACAAAAGGATACCCTTTGGCATAATTAATGTAAGTGACACCTTATAGCATGCCATGGATATTGCATTTAAGGATCTAATTGTAAAATGCATAGTCATATACATAGATGACTTAACTGTCTTTTCCAAGAATCAAGAAGACCACATAAAGGATCTGAGAGTAGTATTGCAAAGGTGTAGAGATCATGGAATCTCACTAAACTTGAATAAGTGTATATTTAGATTAATTGAGGGTAAATTAGTGGGTCAAATCATTTTATAACAAGTCATTTCAATAGACCCATAGAGGGTAGAGGAAATCCTAAAAATCCCATTTCTTGGTAATAGAAAAGAGATGAAGTCATGCTTTGGCAAGATCAGCTTTGTAAGGAAGTTCATCTCAGGCTTCACATAAATAATCCAACTGATAAACAATATGCTCAAGAAGGATGAAAAATCTGAATGGATGACTAAAGGACAAACAATTTTTTCTTAAATCAAGATATTGATTATAAATACACCAATGCTAATCAGACTGACTATCACAACCCTTCTACATATATTTGTTCACTTATGAACACTCAAGTGTTGTTTTCCTAACATATAAAAAAGAAGATAAAGATGCGATACTTATTTCATTCATGAACTCTTCACTTTAAAATTTTGAACTAAGGTATTCAACGTTAGACAAATAAGACATTTGTAAATACCTTAGGCATTACATTCTATATAATAAGGTATTTAATGAGAATGTAATGCCTAAACAATATAGAGAATGTATTCAAAAAATTTAGGCATTACATTCTATATAATAAGGTATTTACAGTTGTATCAAACCCAATTGTGAAGGCTATGCTAATACAAAATGAGTTATGAGAATGAAAAAGAAAGTGGATGACCATTCTCCAAGAGTTTGGCCTAGAATTCCAACTAATGAAAATTTGTATGAGGTCAAGGAATCAATAAGGCCATGTTTGATGTAGACCCACAAATAGTTTACCAGTAATACACTATGTAAAATATCACAAGTGATGATTAGTAACATAATATGTTCTATTATTTTCTAAACGATGAGTGTTCAAGCTAATTGAACTCTAATTAGAGAAGAGAACTACACCAAAAAATTAGTAATTTCATTATCAAATTAGGCATAATATATAGAAAAAATCATGAGGGCATATATCTAACATGCTTAAACAAAGAGGAAGTGGTTGGAGTACTCAGTGATTTCCATGGGAAATATGAAAATGGTCATATCTCAGGAAGTGATATAGCCCATCAAATACTTAGGGTAGGTTACAACTCACCACATGTTTTTAAATATTCTCATGTTTACATCCAAAGTTGTCATACCTACCAAGTTATTGCACATAAAGATCGTACCCTTACCATGCCATTGTATTTTTTTATTGAGGTCTACCTATTCATAAAATGGGGATTGGAATTCATTGGTGCTATAAATACTAACTCATTTACTATAAAAATGTTCATCCTTATGGTAATTGAATATTATACCTATTGTATTGAAGCTCAAGCATTCAATAATTTCATGACTGACATGGTAATCGACTGATGGAATGGGTAGTTGATTTATTATATTCTTACTTGATATGCAATAACTCACATATGCTAGTCTTTAGAAGTTTTTTCATGTCAAATGTTTTGATGAACTCAACCATAAATTGGAAAAAAGAGCGTATGGACCACTCAAGGAGGTGATAGTACTAGTCTAGCACTATCCCCTCGAGAGTCTTGGGAAAAATATTTGTTATAACCCCATCCCAAGGTAGGATCTCTCTAAAAGTGGTGGTGTAGGCTTTTACATGTGCTTTGGGATCCCCTTCCCATTTAAATTTAGAAATATCTAATAGGTTACATGGGAGAATGACCCCCATATATTAGCATCCAGGGACTTTTTAAGGTATTTAACATAGGTTCCCATGTTATTAAAGTATATCATCATCGTAGTGAGACTAGGATGAGGAGGCAGGGTCACGTATGGGTTGGCCTAATGGTGTCTAGGAGGAATGGAAGAATCTTGATAAGGTGGTATGAAGTAGTCCAAAGAATAATTATTTATCTGAGTGGACTTTAAAAACATATGGAAATATGTAAGGACATTGTGAGACATTAGAAGTATTGCATCCTATTATGGTAAAGTGTGTGTGGTTTTTTGTGGTGGTATATAGGTAGTCTATGTATAGCCTGGTGATGTATAGGGAAAGAAATATCCTATCTATGGAGGATGATTATATGTGAGAGGCACATATCTTGGAGGCATAGAGGATAATAGATTATTTGCTACTACATTATTTTGTAGTGGTGGAGCATACATGTATACACCTCCTATTGGAGTTTGAATAGGTACTTGATAAGATGAAGGGGTTTTGGAGACACTAGGGATAGGGACCCTAGTAGTGAGGATATATCTAAGAGGTTGAGGAGAAATGTGGTTTTATGGTGGGACCTTCTCCTGCAGTTGTGGGAGCATGTAGGATTGTTTTTGTGATTTGGGGTAAGTTATTGTTTAAATGTGATAAGAGGGATGAGTTGGTGCAAGATGGATTGGGCCCACCCCTTGACTTAGAGATTATTTATTATTGTATAGGTCATGGAAATGACCCAATAGGGTTTTAATGAGTTATATTCAGTTAGTATTGGTGTTGGTCCCATGGGCCTCTAATGTAGGAGGGGTAGATGCATGATATGAGGCTTTATGAAGGGGTTGGTTTGGGGTGAGAACCTCAAGAGTAGTGTGTGTGTGGTGATAATTTATGGTTAGATGCATCTTTAGACCTACTAAGAGGATGAGAATTAACTTGCATGTAGTTGATCTTGTCCTCTAAATGATGGATCCTTCCTAAGTAGTGATCATATTTAGTGATGATTTCTACATCTAGGCTATGCAAATTGATATATGGCCTTGTGGCCATACAAGGAGTGGCCATGCCTCTACCCATAAGGGTCATGGAATTATATTTAGGATGTTTACTTACAATTTTAGATATGTCATGTATCTCTTGAATAACAACCTCACTCCTTATTTGAGTTTTAGGAAGATACTAGTCATAGGATTGGTATTGTATGTTAGTGTCAAAGCTTTGGCTATTCCAACTCATCAACGAAGGCTCTCTAGAGATAATATGGATTATCCTATAGCCCTCTAAGCCAAAATATCTACCAATATCATATCTATACATATTATGGGGGTATATGGATATCCAAAAAATAAATGGAAGGAGGGAAGATGGAGAAAATAAAATGAGAAGAGGAATAAAGGGATACATAAAGGATAAAGTCCTTTATGTCAGGTTCAAAAATTTATATACACATAAATTAGCACATGTTAACCTATGCACCTAACTCCTTGAGGTCTAGTCAAGGTAACTGACATAATGGATGGGTTAGGGGTTTAGTTGATTGTTTGGTGGAATGGAATTTAGGATAGGTGGTGGTAATGGGTTCTTGTGATGGAACCAAAAGACCTAAGAGGCATATCAATGCTCTTTAAGAGCATCAAGATATGAAAAAGTAGAGATCTAAAGTCTTTTAGCTTTTGATATCACAAAAAGGTGAAGTTTTTGGTCAATACTAGGTTTGGAGAAAGGAGAGAGATTGGGTTGGATGAAACACGAGAAAATGTCCACTCTATTGGGTTGACTCTACTAGATTAATGTCATACACTGAATGTGAATGATATAAGATGGGGCTAAACCTAAGGATAAAAGGATGTGTGGATGACAGACCAGGCATGGATAACATTATGTTGATGTCTCATAATCTGAGGGAGGATAATGATAGGTGGGTCAAGGATACATTCTTATTCTTAGAATGTGACTAAAGAATCTACGATGAGATGGGGAATGGCAGTGGATCAAAAGACCTCACTATAAAATTAGTGATAATGTTATATTGTGTGATGATAGTGGGAACATGTTTCATAACTTTAGGGAATAGACCATTCTAAACAAGACCTGGTGTCTTGGTGAGGGTCATCAAAAGAAAACTAGGCAAAAGCTAAGGAAAAGTGTATGATCTTGTTCAAACAATGACTTGTAAGGTGTGGTTGATAGAACGTTGAAGTAAGGATGAATGGATGGTGATTATGTGGATGGATAAGGATTATATGAGATGTTTTTTCTTACACAAATTTTCAAGGATTTTGATATGTCTTGAGAGTGTTAACAAGGATTTTGACACTATTTTTTGTTTATCTTTGTGTTTTTTTTTAGTTTTGTAGAAGTAAATGCTCATTTGTTGAAAATGAAGTGCTTATAATAAAGATTAGAAAATGTTGAAATTAAATGAAATAAAATAGATTTCATTATCATTTTTCAATGTTTGAAATATATCTATAGAAGGGGAGAATAAACATGTGCTATCATTCAAGATGCTCATTTTTCCTACTGCTCCTTGTATGTAAACTAGTTGAAATATTTTTGTTTGTTTTGGTTGTTTTGCATGAGTGAAATAAATGTATAAATTAAATCTATGTATGCAATCATGTAACAAAATATCTTATCTAAAATATAAAAAACACAACACTTTCATTTAATTTTCTTTGTTTACAAATAAACTAAACTAGATTTTCAACCTCCCTAGTTTGCTAAGAACAAGTTTTTATAAATGAATTGCTAGAATGGAAAGAAGATATGAAAGTTATAATTTTTTGTTTTGAAAGAGGGAAATGACAATAATTTTAAATCTTAAAAATAAATAATATCATCAATATGCTACCCCTTTGTATGCACCCACAGTTGTCTATGTTTCTATGTTCATCTAGGTGACTATTTAGAATGCAAGAGACTTGTTTAAATATTAAAGAAAAGAAAATTTTTCTTGGATGGAAATTACTTGGATATTTTCTAAGATAATTTTCAAAATGACAAAAAAAATTATTACTAATTTTAGAGGAAACTAATATACTAAAATGCAAGAACAAATCTTAACTAGCTATGTTTTTGTAGCAAAGACAAATGAAAAGGAATAGATCTATGTCTCTATAAAATTTGATTCTTTTTCTAAGTATGGAAAAATAATATAAAACAAAAACAAGATACATTGTATCTAATCTAATGGAGAAAACAAATACTATAAATGAAAATAACTCCAACCTGATTCTATAATAAATTAGCTGAAGTGTATGTGGTGTGTTGATAAGAGAATCTTCAATATGCTAGCTCTATATGCTCTTGTGTAAATTCTTGAAAATCTCTAGCTGGAAGATGTAAAAACTCTAGAATAAGATGGAAAAAGGGGAAGATACAATCCAAACATGGAGAGCAACTGAAATAGATTGGCTAATATCTTGGCTTTGTAAATTTTGAGTTACTTTCACCAAGAACACTTATCCACTTACAACTATGTAGTCAAATAAAAAACAATAGATGTTGAATCTCATGGTAATTGTAACAAGAATGTGGCTGTAAAAAATTCACAATAAAAATTTCTATTGACATTTTTCAAATCTGAAATTAGGCCAAATTTTCCTTCTTGTAGAAAGATATGGAAGCTTGCAGGGGGGTTTCAACAATGTGTGATGGTGAGTTCAAATTGAGAGGAACCGAAGAAGACTAAAAATAAAAGGAGTGAGTTAGGCCTGATTGAAGGTGAACACAAGGTGATAAAAATAAGAAACATGAAGTTAGTTGAGCAAAATAAGTGAAAACTGGAGTCATGGGAGGTAATTTTGGAAGGTGTTTCAATTGTGACAAAGCCACCTCTTTATGTAAGGGCACTTTTAGAATTTCAAATCAAGTTGTCAAAACCACCTCTATAAATTTCAAGACTACCACCTTTTTAATGTAAAACTACCACTTTTTGTAAAAACCACCTCCTAAGTTACACAACCACCATGGCAATTGTGTAAAATAAGGGGTGGTTACGTAACATAAAAAGGTCATCCTGTTACCTTTGGTAGTGGTTCCATCACCTATGGTTAGTTTTTGAAACAAATTCAAAATAGCTAGGAAAGTCAGAATCAAGTGGACTGTAAGGGATCAAAAGAGGAATAGGGAAGCAGAGTGAAGGAATAGAGCTAGAGAGTTCCATGTTGAGCACAAAGTAAGATGTCATTGAATCATCATCATATGTGTATTGGAAGTGTCACACCATGTAAATTTTGGGTGCATACATATTGACCCATCAAGAAGGTCCCTTGTCATGAATTAGCAAGGTGTAGTCCTAAATAAGGCATATGGAAAGGAAATGAGATGTTATAAATACTTACCTTACTTACCTAAATAGGGGGATGAAGCCTACCTAGACACTGTGCAACCTATAGATAGAAAATGAGATTGAAGTCCAATTTTAAATAAAATTGAAAAGCATGCTATGTAACTAAAACATAGAAATAATATGTACCATATGTGTAGGGAAGATCATATTAACTAGATCATCCTGCCAGGGGACTGAACCTGGTGCCAAGCCATGTGTACCTACAAAATTGTAAAACTTGCTACAAAAGAACAAAGAAACTTGTTAAAATGTTAGTGATAAAATACTAATTGTGGGATCCATGAAAGATAAATTATACATGTGATAACAAACATTAAATATAAGGTGTCATAAATGGAAAACTTTTGAATTAAAATGACTAGCTTTGGGCCTAATATATTTAAAAATTTGCCAAAGTAGTTCATTTGTGTCATTTACCTTGAGAGAGATTTTTGAGCTCTAGATTGTTGGTAACAATTTTGAGCGTAAAATTATTAAATGGAATGAGGGTGAAGATATAATGGTGAACATACCATTGAGAGACACAACCAATCATGATAGGGTCATTTTTACTAACTTTTTCATTTTTACCCCAATTTTGAAATTTTAATCAAAATTTAGTTAAAATCTAATGAAATTTAAAAAATTTGTTTCATGGTCATTGTTGGGGGGTATATGATATATTTTTGGATTTTTTTAGGTTTTGGGTAGATTATATTGGGTTTTAAGGGATTTTTGTGGAGCTTTTGGGTGATTGGCAGAATCACAGCTTGGGTTATAAAACTGTCACCTTTTATAAGATAGCAGTTACATAACTACCCATCATAGGCTAATTATGACACCATCATCTTAGGGTAGTTATAAAACCACTTGGGGTAGTTACGTCACCACCTTAGGGTGGTTTCACAACCATCGTAGGGTACTTTCATAACCATTGTCTACAAGTTGGGGCAGTTTTATACATTGAGGGAATGTGAATGTTTTTGACTTGTATAAATTATGGATTTGATTTCTTTGACTAATATAGGGTCTCTTTGCTTATTTAATTGGTCCTAAATTCAATTTATTATATCCTAGGAGTATGAGTGGCTCCTTCAAGTCTTATCACCTTTGACAACTAATGAGTTGGCCCTATTTGACCAAGCATGGATACTTTATATAGCACAAGTGGGGATTATCCCTCTTATATCTAGTTAAAATAAAACCTAATGAACTATTGGGACCTTGAATAGAATAATTTTGTGTTCCTAAAGCCCTAAGATATTTTAAAATCTCTCTCATAAATGTCTATCAGATCACATGTCTTCCTAATATTTTGCGATGCTAATAGTCATTATGAGGCTTTTAGTTGGGCAAACCATTTTGGAGACTTTGAATCACCTAATGTGGGTGAGATGTATGAAGTGATAATTTATTAAATTAAGATATTTGTGATCCCCAATTTATGAAATGATAAAATTTACATCATTTCCTCCTAGTTAGTGGGGGATAATGACACTGATAGGCTCTTATACAGTTAGTCACAAATCATGTGATGCATAGAGGAAAGAGGGCCCACTATGCTTGGAACCAAGAGATAATGGAATAGACCTACATATATTTGTAATAAGTGTCTCATTGGGGGAAATTTATATTAGCCACTTTTCCATCATTATGGTTTGGGTCTATTAGAGGATGATTCCCTACCAAAGGGGGGTGATGGTAGGGGCACTAGAGAACATTAGGGCCATTAGATGGGAATACTTGGCACCCTTTCATGATTTTACCTTTATTTTGTGGTCTTTGACGGTAGTAGATTTGATCATTCTACCTTACCATGACATGGTTAGTTAATGGGATAATGAGGGAGTCTATCTTATAGTATTCACTTGGGCCACCTAGGTTCAAGACAAATTATTACAGGTTGAGGTGCACCCCATGTATTAAGTACCTTGGTATTTTTGTATGTCTAGGGAAACCTCCCCATATTTATAATTATGTATGTGGGGACCCATGAGGTGATATCCATGAAACTATGGTGATTTTCATGGCACCCACTTATGAGAGGGGTGCCCATCACCTGACCATACTAATAGGTAGTCAGAGGAGAAGGAGGATAGGTTGCATCTAGATAGTAGCATATGGGTCCACCATCACTAACACCCCCTCTACTACTATAAGGCCATGCACAATAACAGTAGAAGTATCCAAGAGATGGTGAGGTTAAGGACCTAGCCCACATTGAACTAGAGAAGGACCTTTATGTGGATGAGGAGGACCTTGATGTAGATCTATGTAAACTATTGATTTTATTCATTTATTATTTTAACTTGTCTTTTGTTTTATTCTAGTTACCTAATTTTACATGTGTTATATTTTCTCATGTTAGTTAAATCTAATTTATATTATGTATCTTATGATTATAGATATTATGGCTATAGAGGAGGATGATTAGGGATACCCTGATCAATTTATTTTAGTTGATCATTGTTCAAATGCAGGACTAGTTTTTGGTATATCTTGGACTTCCTAAAAGTATTAGGCATCAAACAAATGTGTTTTCCCTAGTTTACCATACCTCAATAATGATGATGGTGTTTAAGATAGATAAGAACACTCTATTGGTCAGGTCAAGGAGATTGGAGGCCCTAGTGGACACCATGGTGGTAGGAGGAGGTGGTAGATCCTCCAGTCATAGGACAGTATTGGAGGGAGGCACAGGTAGGGACCATATTCTAGGTTACTAACATATATATAAGAAGGAACTATCAGATAAAGGCATGAGTAGGAGACTTATTTGGAGCCATAGACCTAGACATTATTCTACCTCAACTTTATCCCAGAGGAGGAGGAGATAATTTTGAGTCTTGTTGCAGATTTTTTTAATATATCATTATAGATGTTGATTCTTTTTTAGATGTCTTGAGGTATATCAACCCTCTATGGAGGTCCTTGCATAAAATAGTTTTATAATATAAACTTGATAATCCACTTGATATATATATATATATATATATATATATATATGTTTTTTGTATCTCCATTGATCATTATGCGATGCTATTCTTTATTTTCATTATTTACTCTAGAGGACTAGATATGTGATGACGTATGTATATCTTAGGTATTGTAGGAACCTATACCAAGATTTACTTCATACACTATGCAATGTAGCTAACCATAAAGTAATTTAATCACACAATATAATATATTTCTCTATTACATTGTCTTTTGACATTATACAAATAAATAGGAATGTATATCCTATATTTAGGGATATAATCGATCCCTCAAAACTATCAACCACGAACCTCCCTAATCTAAATTCATGAGTTGGTTGAACCATCCAATCTCAAATAAATATATGATTTTTTATCTAATAAATCATTTACAATATTATAAAATTATATTATGATAAATAATATAATCCAAATATAGTGTAAGGACTAATAATTCCTAACATCCCCCCCCCCTTAATTCTTACATGGTAAAACATATCCCATTCTTTGATTGTAGCCTGCCACTTCTATGTGCTCATGATCAACTCATTGATGGTTTTACCCATCTATGATCACTAACCTTACCTATTAGTTTTATAGATGTACCAATAACCTTTCATAATTGATTTTCCAAGTTTACCAAAAACCTTATACAATTGATTTTCTAGGTTCACCAAAAACCTTACACAATTGGTTTTCTAGCTTTACAAAAAACCTTACACATCTGGTATTCTAGGTTTACCAAAAAAATTACACAATTGATTTTCTTGGTTTACCAAAAACCTTCACATCATTATTAATAAAATATGTTTTGATCAACATTATACAATGTATCTACAAAAGGGGTTACATGAGGAATACTCAAAAGTGAATAG
This sequence comes from Torreya grandis, assembly GCA_037957365.1. Classification (NCBI taxonomy): domain Eukaryota; kingdom Viridiplantae; phylum Streptophyta; class Pinopsida; order Cupressales; family Taxaceae; genus Torreya; species Torreya grandis. The sequence goes on from JARHVA010000525.1 coordinate 2,073,455, forward strand.
GAATACACATTTTTTTGTATTTTTCACATCACACTGAAAAGATGAAAAAACTAAAATATACACCACACAACTAAATCACTTGCCACTAAAGTATAAGTGGCATTGTCATTAGTGGATAATGAGAGGATTGAATGGCCTCCTTCCTTAATTGCCTCTGACCCCCTTCAATTTGTTTCTTACTCAATAAGATAGGTTTGCATGTGTTATGATGGTTCTGGCATATTCTCTATTAGTTTCTTCCATATAAATTGGAACCCCCCATAATCCAAACATAGTGTATAAGCAATAATACGTCCATGAGGCATTTTTTTTATTTTTACAATTTTAAATTTTGACATCGATGACTCAACTATTGCCTTTGACAACTTTTAACTCATGACTCATTCTTGATTTTGAAAATAGACCCAAATAACTTACTATGATAATTATGACTTTTTGACTTAAATACTTTATTATATTTTACAATTTAAAAGTAATAAAAGAAAATTACCTATTTAAATAATTTAATCAATACCTTGTGTATGAATTAAAATATGCTCATCCCATTAATTTCAATAATTCCCATTAATTTGGCCTAATTACCCCATTTCCTAGTCATACTAACCCTTAGCCTAAACCCATATCCATTCTTACATCCCACATACCCTTTATCCTATCCTAAAACCAATTAATTTCCTTATTAAATCCCTAATAAACCCCATTATTTACTAACCTACTCCCTATTCTACTAGCTAATTTTAAATTCAAAAATATTCTAACTATCCACCCACCACCCTACACTAGCCTTCCTTAAACCCCTAAAACCTATGGGGAGATTTCTAGAATTGGAGGATTCTAGAAATTTCTCCAATTTAGTCCCTTTCCCTCTAGAATTTTCATATTTTAGATATTTTCATGGAATTAAAAATTCCATGGAAATTTCTCAACCATAGATTTCAAAGGTTCAATTTTGAATTTGAGCCCTTGATCTTCCTTCCTTTCCTCTATTTAATTAACCTCTCCCTCCACTCTCAAATAAGGAAGAAGAATTGTAGGGAAACCATATACAAATGAATCTAGAGATCTTGTGATCAAGTCTATGATCAACTATCAAGCATCCATTATCACAATCCAACATCAAGCTATCACTTTGTCAAATCTTAGTCTAATCACATGCATTCAAATCCTATAATGGAGGCATGAGAAGGTAAGGAGCGTGGTAAGAATATTTTACTAGTTATGATTTATCATCTCTATCCTTTCCTATTGGTGTTATCAAGTTTTGAGTTTTATTATCATTTTGAATATATTTTGTTTGAGATTTAAATTTGGTGCCCAAATTGACACTAGTTTTTAGGCACTATAAAATAGATTATAATAATTAACTAATAATATATTATTCAAATAACCGTTAATAACAAAACTAAAGAGAATTCTAAACTTGACGAATCAAGACTTTTCCAAACTCACTAATATTAATAAAGGACTTAATGAAACTAAATATATAAATAATCTTAAATCATTAGTGAAATACATAAAAAAATATTAACAAAAAAATATATTTCAAAAGGCATTTGACCTTATATAACATGAAATGCACAGACTACAATGAATAGAATTGAAATGTTGGGCTAGGTACACAGCTAGTTCCTTATCAATTATAGCCATTTTTATATCAATCCTTGGATTTAATACACTGATTCAAGCAAACACTTATTTCCAAGGTGATAAAAACTACATAAACATAATGGAACCAAAGAAATTCTATCTTGGGATTGATTTGTCTTCACATACAAGTTTGGATCCAGATGGCAAGATGAGTGAGGATGACTTAGAAAGAGATTTAAAGCACAAATGTGATAGGGAGATGCTTGGCTAAAGTTTAGAGATGGATCTATGCCATTCAAAGTAAATTTGATGCCATCAAAATCTAATGTCAATGTGATTTACAACTGAGGCAGTCGATGTGGATTCGAGAAAAAGGTTGTAATGAACTCGATGTAAGAGAAAGATGCTTCAATGAATATGATGCATTGGGGTAGTGTAAGACACCAATGTTATGGTGTGAAAAATGATCCAAAATTTCTTATTTTATACAAACTCATATGGATTCCCATGAAAAAATGAAAGGCATATGCATATGCAAACTAAACATGCATTATCCAAATGATTCAATGATAATAAAACTGACAAAGGCGATAGGTGTTATCAATTTCTAGGTATGATTGCATTGTTTATGAGTTTAACCAATGGTATTTGGAAAATAACTATGAAAAAATAATATGTATTTATCACCAAAGTCATACACATAATTATAAACAAAGGTACCATTTTTATTTCTTTATCAATAATAATGAACTCTTGTTGGATTGCTCTCAAAGAAGCACATAAATTTCTCTAAAGACTCTCATGGTGATATCCCTACTCTGATACCATTGTTAGGTATTATAGGAGACAATACCTATTTTTAATTCACACACTATGTAATGGAACTAATTCTTAATTAATTTAATCACATAATATAATATATTTATCTATTACATTATATTTTGACATTATACAAATATATAGGAATGCATTTTTGATATTTAGGGATATAACCAATCCCTCAAAAATTTCAAACACAAACCTTCCTATTCTAAATATGTGAGTTGGTTAAACCGTCAAATATCACATAAATATATGATTTTTTATCTAACAAATTATTTACAATCTTAGCAAATTATATTATTCTAAATAGTATAATTTAAGGACTAATAATTCCTATCAGTGTATCTCTTTGTTTTTGATATGTTGATATGGGAAAATGCTCATGTATATGTGGAAATAGAATGTATGCAGATGATTTAATGTGATGTATGTACATAATTTAATATAACTAAAAACATATTTATCGTGTAGGTGATTAATTAATCATTTTGTTCACACAATATATGATTTTCAATTTGTAGCAATCGATGAAAGGGAAAAATAGAATAAATGTGAGATAAATCATAAATCAAAATTTAATAGGAAAAAGAAAGATGACCTAATCCTTATGAGTAAAGGGTAATATGTACTTCTTGGTTAAACTTATAAAATACTAACTTTATTGTCTTCACCTAGAGATAACTTGCCCCAATAGAACCAGTAAATAGGAAAAGGTTACCTTATTTAAATGTAAGCATAGACAAACCTTTTGAATAAATTTATTTTTAGACACTCTTTATGATTTGAAATTAATTTTTCATTTATATTTTACTTCTTTTTTCAGCCCCCTATACTTAGTCTCATGTGAGTAGGAAGACACATGGGCTCATCATCGAAGGGTAGATATAGGTGAGTAAGGGCATCTCTCCCTAATGCTAACCCCACTCCTCTAGTAAGATGCGAGGGCTCAACACCAAAGGTTAAAAAATGGAAAGATATGTATGATTTTGAATTTTTCATTTGTATAATCTTTTGATTTTCATAGATGTATCTAATTTTCTCTTTGTAAGGCCTTTACCCCTTAATTTGTATCCCTGTGTAATTATTAAGAAGTAGGGGATCACCATCGAGTACTAAGATGGGTGAGTAAATATATTTTATTTCAAGAATTATAATTTTTTACTTTTCAAAGGAATCATCACAAAAAAGTTTGTAAACTCCATTGTAGGCTAGTATTTTTCTCAGCTGTGAAATAAGATGTAAGGAATGAGGTGTACTCTACTCATAATAACTAAAACAAAACCAATGTGACATGTTTATTTTGAGAATGCATACTATAGGGTGATAATGAAAATGAGGATGATGTAAATGTGATGTGATGGATTTTTAAAGTTTACTTATTGTGTAAACTAACCAACTAAACAATCTTAAGATAACACATCTACTAAACTGGTGGATATGTAATGTATGAGAATGTAATGCAAGTGAAAATGGAGTGATGTATGAGGACTAGATATAGAAATGTTTTAGATGCAAATATTTCATAGATGCACCAAACTCTTCACCCTCTAAAGTGCATATCCAATAGGATCCATTGTTTAAATCTTATGTTACTAAATAGGGGCCCAACTAGTTGGGTCTAAATTTTTGACCCTCTCCTTTTTGTCTTTTCAATTGCCAAGTTTAACAATGATGTCTCCAACATATATTGGGTGCTCATGGATGTTTTTATTGGATGCCTACACATGCATTCAGCATAAGCTATGTTATTATTGATAGCAGTGATCTGATGCTCATCTAAGAGATTTAACATAGCCATGTGCCCCTCTTTATAGTCTTCTTCATCAAGGAGGCCTTCAAGGGAGATGTGAAGGCTAGGTATCCTACTTCTAAGGTTTGAATAGCCCCATACCCAAACACTAGTGAATATTGGGTTACCCCCATTGGTATTTTAATAGTTGTTTTTTAAGCCCAAAGTGTTGGATAGAGTTATAGATGCCAATCCCATTTAGAGTCTCTAATGGTTTTGACTAGGATTGAATTCATGGTTTTGTTAGTAACCTCAACTTGATCAATAGCCTATGGATAATACATAAAATATAAGTGGTGTAATATATTTAATTTCTTACACAGTTCATGAACTTCAAGATTATTGAAAGGGGACCCAATGTCAATAATGATGAGCTCTAGATCCCAAAATTGACAAAGTATCTAGTTTAGGATGAAGTTTATAATGACTAATCTATTCACAATTATCAAGGGAATTAATTATACCTATTTGGTGAAATATTTAATCATTGTAATGATGAAATGGTGATCATCTGAGGAAGCAAGGGAGAGTTTACCTATTAAATCTAGACCCCATGTATAAAAAGTCCATGGAGTGATGATAGTTTGTAATTCCCTGGTGGGAATATGTATCTCATATGAAAATTGCTAACACTTATTGTATTAGCACACATATTCAATATCATTGTGGTCTAGAGTGGGCCATAAATAACCCATCCTATAGATTTTTTGAGTAGTCTCATGGCCACTAAAATATACATCACACATGTCTATGTGACAATGAAAGAGGACATTTTTCTGACTCCTCCTGGTTAACACACCAAAATAACATATTGTCAAAAACCTTGTGATGAAGGATCACATCTAAGATAACATACTTGGATGCAATAACATGAAGAATTTTATTCTATTATGAATTGTCACATTTGGGGTAAGTTTGGTCATCTTGGTAATTAATAATATATGTGTACCAAGGAGAGGAACTAATGGTAGGTTTTTTATAAACATATCATTATATGCACCCATAATTTATATGGTACAAAACTTTCAATACAAATCTGATGATGATGTAATGACCTATGTTTTTATGCTCCATGGGGAAGTCTATATCCCTATTCCTTCCCTATGCTTCTATATTATTTTTTTACCCCTTTTGGTCCCTTTAATTCTAACCTTTCTGTCCATCTCTACTTTATTTTAGAAACTATCCATAGGTGACATAACCATTTCCTTAGGTGATAAAACCAGCCTCCTCTATTATGAAACCACCTCTTAGATTACATAACCACTACAGTGGTTTTATAATTTAAATGATGTTTTTGATGCTAAAGGGTGGTCTTGCATTAAATATGCATAGGTATTAAAATGTCTAGTGATAGTTTTTCCACTTTAAGTGATGGTTTTTCAGCTACCCCTACATAAATCAATGATTATGTCATGGTTGAAACACCTTCTAAACTTAGCTCTAGTAACTCTAATTTTCATGTGTTTTGCATAGTTAGCCTTACATTTTTTATCATTTTGTGTTCACCTTTAATCAGGCTTAGCTCACTCCTATTTTTAGTCTTATTTAATTCCTCTCATGTTGAACTTATAGTCACACTTAGTTGAACTCCTCCGTGCAAGATCCCATATCTTTCTACAATAAGGTTAACTTTTTCATAATTTCATATCCAAAAATTTCCATTAGAAGTTAATATTATGAATATTTTGTAGCCACAACCTTGTTATAATTTCCAAAATATAAAACCTCTATTGTTTTCAATTCAATTACATAGTTACAAGTGAAGAAGTGTTCTTGGAGAAAGCAACTTAGAATTTACAAAGCCAATACATTAAACAACCTCAATTTATTTACTCTCCATTTGTGGATTGTGTCTCCCCCTTTTCCCATCTGGTTCCTATTAACTCACCAAACTACACCATTAGAAGAGGATTATTTAGACCTCTCCAAGTTCGGGGTGACATAGGATTAGTCCAAGGCTGTGGGTGACTTGTGGATGGACCAAATCTCTAGTTTATGGGGATATCTCCCCTAGTGCATCCATTATGGATAAATTCCTAAAATCTACTCACTTTATGATGAAAAGAGATAGATAAATGCATGAAATTAAAACATATGCTACTGGAGGTGATGTACTATGATGTATCCACTCTAACTAATTTTTTAACAACACTAATAAACAAGATAAGTAACTAGATCACCCTCTCTAAAGGATTTTATGAATTAGTGTTTCACATGAAGGTTATGGTAGATGGATACAACTTGAAGGTGATGGGTGAGAGGTCTATCTTGAGACATTACCAACTAAATTACACTTTAATCATAGCCACCAACACATTGACACATCATATGACATGCATAAATAATCTCTTAAAAATTAGGTGATAATAAATACCTATAAAGGGTAATGAGACTTCACCACTTTTTCAAATGAACAAACATATGACACACTAAGCTAATAAGATAAGCTGAAATAATTCTTCCATTAGTTCAAGAGGTTTACAAGTTACAAAATTAGGCAGAGTTTCCTCATACCCAGATGAGGGATGAATACAATAGCCTTAGAGGCTCAATTTATAGAATAATTATCAAGAGGGAGAAGATAATTTGGCATGAAGAAGGCATGAGTAGGTCATAATGGTCATCATTCACTTTAGATAGTAGTTATAAGTAGCCTCAATAACCCCATAATCTCTCCATGCATTGCCTTAACTAATTGATATCCTTCAATGAGATTATGGCATATAGATGGAGTGGTGGAGGATAATTAAATCTTAGTTGACCTCATCCAAAGCATGGACACACCAAATTGGTCAACTATCTCATCTCATGACAATTAAAAAGGTAGAAAAGTTATCCAACTAGGCCTCCATGAAGCATTAAGTAGCCTATCCTATTCCTTTGTACATGTTGACTAGGACAAAACTACCTAATCCTCTATAATGGACATGAATTTTTCATTTTTTATTCAATGTATAAGTTATAATGGTGTTTTTGACCCTACATTTACTCATCTAGCATCCCTCTATGTTTATAAACATCTCCCTTAGCTGACCAAGTAGGTTTAACAAGCAATTAGACCTAATTACTTAATATTAGTTTCTTGGATGACAATGAAATCACATAGAACCTTCAAGTATAGATAATTAAGTGTGTATTGGTTTATAATAATCATATTAAATCATGAATTATACCTTTTCAATAGTATACACCAAGCAAATTTTTCCATTTAGGTGACTAGGTCAACTTTAACTAGCCTTTCTAGATTGGCCCTTTTATTCAGACTTGTATAAGTATTTATAAGAGTATATGAAAGAATTTATTTATATAAAAATATGAAACATGCTTCACACCATCATCCTCCATGATCTGTAACTATTCAACATGCTTAGAAACCTATTTTCTACCCAAAACCTTGTAAAAATACATTTTTAATGAATCTATACAGGTGTCTGTACAACTACTATCATGGATGGGACCTCCTCAGAGTGAAATATGATTTTTAGGTTTCCTAAAATCCAAGTTAGGGAATTTTATTGAAAATTCTTAAATATTTGCTCCATTGGGTCCCTAAGACTGGTTTAGGTAGGTTGAGACATGTTTAACCTCTTAACGATTATTTATAGCTCTAAGGTCTTGAACTAAAAAAACTCCAATAAATTTGAGTACACAACCCCCTTCAACCTTAGTTTTTGAGGACCCCATTCATATTCTTTATATATTTTTGATGTGAATAAAGTTGCTCTCAAGCTTAAAACCCTACATTCTAGGAGGTTGAGGGAGAAAAAAGGGTGCAAAAGATTTTTTTTTGGCAAGTATTAAATTTTAATATCTCCTAGAGGTTTGTGACAACCCTATAAATATTATTTCATTACTATTCCTATTTTTCCATCCCTCTAAGTTCTTACAAACCCCTCACACCTCTGCCCAGGGTTCTTGAGTCATTATGCTAATTTGACCTTAGGGATCTAGTTTTTGTCTTTTCTCTAACTTTTTTGAGTCCAAAACCTCTAAACTTACCTTATGAAATTACTATCCCTCCCCTCATATGATTATATTCTTAAAACACCCCCAAGCATTCAAATTTTTTTAGATTTTATGTTTAGGACTATACATGTCAATTTAGGAGTAATAAGCCTAATCAGGCCATTAGGCTCTTTCTTGTCTATCTCAAAGGACCAAAACATTGACTATAGATTAAGGGCCTTAGGAAATAAGTCAAGAGACTTTGTTTCATCCTTACACTTCACCTCTTTGCATGGTATCTCAAATTTCCATTCTTTTACTCATGACCCTACCTATAACTACCTGCTTAGGCTTAATAGGTCTAATTAGGCCATTAGGCTCTTCTCTATCTCAAATGACTAAAACATTCAATGGAAATCATTGTGAAAATTTAGGAAACGAGTGAGAGACCCTATTTTTAGTCTTGCACTTCACCCTTATGTAGGGATCAACACTTTCAATTCCCTACCAAGGTTTTAAAGACAAGTACTCAATTAGATATGCCTAAGATTAAAGGTATAGACCTCCTTCTTTTGCTAGGATGTGGGGTCATATTAGTCATTAGAATCATAGGGTTTTCATCTTAATAGACCCCTAAAATTTTTATAATCATCCAAGATGAGAGAACTTCATAACTGATCTAGAGGATATTTTAGAAGTTCCTTGGTTTTATTTTAATGTGGTCCATTGTGTAGAGTTCATCAAGAGCTTTCTAGCAACTGTTAGAGTGTAAAAAATGGACATTGTATGCTCCAATTGTCATTGGTCAAAGTTTGGTCAACAAGTGGTCAAAGACGGTAAAATTATAAAAATTGATGGTCATTGAACATTTATTAACTGGATCTATGGTGTATAAATCATCACAAGATTTTTTATGCATTTTGAATGGACCAATTCTGAGTCCGTATGTGAAAGATATGGATGGTCAAAGTTGGTTAAAATAGTCAAAGTGATGTGGACAAATAAAAGACTAAAATATGACATGGATGTGTTAGAAAAAAGATAAGTCATAATTTTACAAGTGAACCAATGAGACATTGATATGTGGCCAAGAATAGACTAGGCTCAGATTGACACATGTGGCTAAGGTAAATTATAAAGGTAAAGAAAGAAATTTTTAAACATGTCTAAAATAATTGTTGTGGGATAAAACCCCACAACCTAGGCCAAATTATGGCTTATTAATTTGCCTCATTCCTCACATATTATAATTAATTGGTATTCTATATTAACTTAAAGCCTTAATAATTATTTAGAATCCCATGAATTAAATATGTGGGATATTATTAAAATTCCATATTAAATTATAAAGGGATAATATAAATCCTATAAAACATGGTGGAATGAGATATTATTCAATCCCATCAAAAAGGTGTAGATAAATTTTAATCTCATTATTATGAGAAATGGGATAATGATTAATACCATTATTTGTGCACCCTAACAAGTATATAAAGGTGTGAGGGGTTATTTGGAAATCATTGCAATTAAAATTCAATGAATTCATTTAAAAGCTCAGAGAAATAAAAGCACAGATCCAAGAGCCTAGAGCTAGAGTGAGAGATAAGAGAAAGAGCCATATCTAGAGCAAGATCTATCCACCAAAGCTATATCAAGAGCTAAGAGCTAGAGTTGAGAGCCAAGAGCCAGAGCTGAGAGTTGAGAGCCAGAGTCGAGAGCCAAAGCTGAGAGCGAGAGATAGTTGCCAAAGCCAGAGTTAGTAACATCAAAACATTTATTTATAGATCGAGAACCCTTACTAGGGACAACATGATGTACAAATAAAATTTGCATCAATAATTTATTGGTTCTGCCTTTGAGTAGGACCCAAAGATGTAGCCCAGATTGCCGTTATCAACTTGAGAGTTTTGTTGTCTCTATTTTTGCTCATAAATTTTCATATTGCTTTCCATTTCAATTATATTTTTGATTTTAATGGATTTATAATCAATTTGATGGTAATTTTTGATATTTAAAAAATATCTATTTTTAAATATTTTTAATAAGTGGGGGTCACTTACTGCTTATGAATCAATTTTGGTATAAGAGCAGTTAGAATGTAGGGATTAGCTTCTAATTATGTAAATGTTTGATTTCAATTTCAAATGATTTCATTCAATTTGTACAAACATTTGGACTTGTTTTTAACTTCCATTTGTATTTTTTATTTTTGGAAGTACAAGTTGTTTGTAGGAAACAAGAAACCATGGGCAAAGCCTTGAAAAGAGAAAGGTGTGCTAAGCTCAAAGCATATAACCACCAAATCTAAGAAGAGAACTCTTTCCTAAGAGATAAATTGTAATCCTTGGAAGAGGATATTGTGTGCTTTAAAATTTAATTACAAACCAAGGATGAGCTCTTGGTTCAATTATATAATCGTGAACGGGAGAAGGAATTACCTTCCACATCAGATGTGGGAACTATGATAGATGAATGTACTATAGGTTGTTCACTGTATAATACTTCCTTTCCCATAGTTTTAGACATTACTTTTGGTGGATTTAAAAAGAATACTAAAGGCATATTATCTAAACTTTTGATTAAAATGGGATTTTATGGAAGATGTCTTGGTAAGAATGGCCAAGGTATTGCTAACCCAATATAGGTAGAGGATCGGCCTCATCATGCAAGATTGGGTTACACTAGTGAGAAAGTGGATATTAGAGAAAATTATAAAACCTCTAAAGGAAGATAAGCTTTTAAAAACATTATAATACATTATGATTACACCAAAAAATTAGTTTATAAGCTATACCTGGTGATCTTTTGCAGTTATTAGTATTTTCACCAATTAGGGATGTGATATTTGTGTAGATAGTTTACCTTCACTGGCTTTTTCAGGGCTATTTTTTGATGATCATTTGTATAATCCTTCTAATCTTATAAACACCATTTGGAGGCATTTTTCCACATGCCATTCTATGTATAGGTTTGATTCCATGCAGTAGAAGAGGATGTTGATGGAGGTGCTCGATTATCCATTCTCGTGTAGAGGCTCATTAAGGCCATGCAATAATAGAGGTCATCTGACACACATTATGAGTTCCCAATTCTATGTAGATGCTATCTGAGGCTATGCAAAAATAGAGGAGTAATTTTGAGAGTGTGATCACTCCAGAGGAAGATAATGGCATTGCTCTTCTTACCATAATTTTATTATTTCACAAGGTCAATGGACACTCACCTATGTTTGACATTTAAAGTTGTCTAATTCAGATTGATCTAGTTCAGTGAAATTTTGCAATTACAGTGATTGGCCTTATCACAAAGTATCAAATGAACACTTGCCTCTTAGGGTGAACAAGTGTCTATTTTTTTTAAATGGTTGATTTTTTTTATGAAAATAACAAATCATTGGGTTCACAGTTGTTTGTAGAGATTGGCATCATCACAGAGTCTCAGGGGACAATTGTCTAATTTTTAATGATCAATTTTTTGTGATTAATCTAATATTTTTTTAATAATTTAACCCATAATGTTATTTCTATGGATCTTGTATGTTTGTGATATACAAGAAGATGATTAGCAACATTTGTGGGTGAAAAACAACTTTTTATGGACAAAAAGCCTTCTCAATGGGGAGGCATGATCCAGAGGATATTTTTAGGATTTCCTTGGGTTTCTTTAAATGTGGTCCATTTTGTAGATCTCATCAAGAGCTTTTCAACAGCTATTGGAGTGCAAAAAATGGACATCATATGATCTACTTATCATTGGTCAAAGTTTGGTCAACAATTGGTCAAATATGGTTAAACTAGAAAAATTGAAGGTCATGGAATGTTTTTGAATTAGTTCCATGGTGTAAAACTCATCACAATATTTTTGATGCATTTTAAACAAACCAATGATGAGTTTGTATGCAAAAGATATGGATGATCAAATTTGGTCAAAATAGTCAAAGTGATATGGACCAATAAAAGACTGACCCATGGCATCGACATGGTAGAAAAAATACAAGTCATAATTTGACAAGTGAACCAATGAGATGTCGATATGTGGCCAAGAATAGACTAGGCTCTGGTTGACACATGCAGCTAGGTGAATTATAAAGGTAAAGAAAGACATTTTTAAACATGTCTAAAATAATTTCTATGGGTTAAAACCCCATAACTAAGCCAAATTGGCTTATTAATTCACACCATTCCTCACATATTAGAATTAATTGGTATTTTGGCTTAACTTAAAGCCTTAATAATTATGTGGAAGCCTACAAACTAAATACGTGGGATATTATTAAAATTCCATATTAAATTTTAAAGGGATAATATAAATCCTATAAAACATGGTGGAATGGGATATTATTTAATCCCATAAAAAAAGGTGGAGATAAATGTTAATACCATTATTATGGGAAAGGGGATAATGATTAAGCCCACTATTTTTGCACCCCAACAAATATATAAAGGGGTGAGGGGTTTTTTGAAATCATTGGAAATGGAATTCAATGAATTCATTCAAAATCTCAGAGAAGAAAAATCACAGAGCCTAGAGCCCATAGCCAAAGTGAGAGCTAGATCTAGAGCAATATCTAGTCACTAGAGATATAGTGATAGCTAAGAGTCAAGATCTGAGAGCCAGCGCTGAGAGTTGAGAGCCAGAACCAGAACCAAAGCCAAAGCTAGAGCCAGAGCCAGTAGCATCAATTCATTTATTTATAGATTGAGAACCCCTACTAGGTATAAACTGATGTACAAATGAAATTTTCGTCAATAATCGATTGGTTTTGCCTTTGAGTAAGACCCAATGACATAGCCCAAATCAGGTGAAATCCATTATCAACTTGAGAGTTTTATTGTCTCTTTTTTGTTCATAAATTTTTGTATTGATTTTCATTTCAAATATATTTCTGATTTTAATGGATTTATAATAAATTTAATGGGAATTTTCGATATTTATATAATATCCATTTTTAAATAGTTTTAATAAGTGGGGGTCACTTACTGTTTATAGATCAATAACTCTATAGGTAAGTATTATGTGTTCTTTAACTATATGAGAGGTTATTTTTAATTTTGGATGCCTTTGTAACCTTGAAACCTATGTCCTTACCTCTCCAAGCTACTTTTAATATTTTTATGGCCTTACTTAACTCCCTATAGGATTCAAATTCAAAGTCACAGTGCATATTGTCCTTGCATTTTTAGGGATAGAGTTGAAGATTCTTCATTAGACCTATAGATTCCCATCAGGCTTGTGGATGTTTATTGAGGCATCTTGAATGGTGGAAACATATTATTATGTGTATCTCATTTACATAGACATTTTTAATCTCTTACCCAACTCATCCACCACATATTACTTCACTTTCTCATTCAGGCCTGTAGGTGGTAGTTTAGTTCTTTAACTATGTGACAAGGTGAGTCTCCCCTTTTGAGTGGATCTCAATTTATTGGATTCTATCTAACCCATTATGACTTGGTAGATAGTTTTCCTTTCCTCTACACAATGTTCTCTATGCCTTCTAATTCATCAAGAATGGCCTGATCACCACTTAGTCCTCACCTTGTTCATAATCCACTGAGTGTTTTATAATCCCATTATTATGAGATGATCAAGACTTAAACTATGACCTATACCATTTTATATTTATTTATTTGAGTGGGTTGAGGCTTTTAAACTAATCTTATCTCTTCAAATACCAAATTTTCCTACTAGACTACCTTTCCTCATTAAGTTGCATGTGTATGGTTGAGTTCATGTTTGCCTTCTTAGAGTGCCTCTGATGTCTTTAGTTAAGTTTTGTGGGGAAATTTTATTCAAATTATAGTGGATTAACATTTTTAGGATGAATTAATCTCCATTTATTTCTTGGAAATCATAACTCCCAGGACACTAAAAATCTCTTTTAGAATCCACAAGGCAGTTAGGCCTCTTAAATAGTGCTAACAGAGGTTCTTAGTTTCCCAGAACTTGATAATTATGAGGACAAATATGGGAGAGGTAACGGGTCCTTATATTATATAAAAATATATTCCTAAAGACATATCATAAAAATATAGAAGACCTAGATATTCTAGCTAGTGCAATTCTCATCTAAAGTTCATCAAGATAACAATATAGATTCAACATTCATTGCACAATATGAAATAGCCAATTTCTCAAGAAACCTTAGATATATAGAACATTATCATATAAAATACATCAATTTTGTGATAAGGCTACATCACACATTCAATTACATCACTGAAGAAACTTATCCTCACTTGACAGGAATCAACCTATTACACTATGTTTACAAGAGACTTCTATTTCATGGATCCAATACCTAGTTCTTCGATGTCTACCCTCTCTCAACTCTTTGTTATACACACACACACACACACACACACACACACACACACACACACACATATATGTATATATATATATATATATATGTATATATATATATATATATATATGTATATATATATATATATATGCATATATGTATATGTATATATATATATATATATATATATGTATATGTATATATGTCTATGTATATGTGTGTGTGTGTGTGTGTATATATATATATATACCATGTGGCTAAAATAGGGATAGTGAATTATATATATATATATATATATATATATATATATATATATATATATATATATATATATATATATATATATATAATTCACTATCCCTATTTTAGCCACATGGTGACAATAGATTTCATTTAGAATCTTCAACAACTATAACATCATTATAGACTTCCCAAGTTAAAGAAACCCAAATCCATGTAATTCATTCATAAGAGAATACAATTGATGACTAATCATCCTGTGTATGTTGACTTGTTATAGTATTGACATGTCCTTATGATACGATGGCATCTTGTGTGCATACTTTCCTGCTAACACTTTTCCAAACTTAATTAGTTGTCTCATCCCAAGACAATGTAGAAGCAACACAACTGGAAAGTAGAAAAATTCAAAATCATAGAATCCTCAATAAAAGATCTCAAGATAACCTACCACCCTTTTGGGTTTTCATCCAATCATATCTCTATGAAATAAAATAATAAATGAAATAAAAGGGACCAACAAAAAAATAGAACCTAAAGTACAACTAAGATTGGGAAGGAAGTGGTAGAGAAATAGTTAACGATAGGGTCACTGAAGACTTGATTTAATTTTTATGGGAATATTAGTGTATTATTCCTAATTTAGTTAAAGGTATAGAATAAGAAATCAATAAATAATATTGGAATAATTAATCTACTAATTTGTATCTATTAATTTTAATTTTAACCTTTCTATAAATAGCAATAAATCTAAAGAAAATAAGACTTAGCTAGAAACTAATTGAGATGGTTATTGTAGAATCTAAAATTCATTGTGAAAGTTTGGGACAATGTCACAAATCAAGATCTAGCCTTAATTTTATAAAAGGAAATGAACACTAAAATAAGACACCTTGAGGTCTAGTGCTATTGTCCTCTTCTATCACTATTGTATAGAAGACTTGAGCTTTTTGGGTTTTATTTTTTGTGTCTGTGTGAGCTTGCCTATGAAATTTTGACTATTGGATGTGCAAGATCATTGACCATAGGAGAAATGGAGGCATCAAACATAGCCAAATCCCTCTCATATGTTTTATATTCTAATAAATCTTCTTGGACCACCTGAACTAATACACATAGGGAGCCTAAGCATATAGTAAATGCTACAAATCAACATCATCACATGAAGTAGTACTAGCCCTCACAGATGAAACCTTTGCATAAATATCATTAGAAAGCAAGGAATTGTGATACGCATATCTATTATCTTTAATTTTAGTAAAGGAATTATGCGTAACATGAGTCTACCACCCTACAAGTTGATTTTTAACTATATCCTATGTGTTGATCAAGGCATTTAATGTAACATCCATGGATTATGGAGTAGCTTGTGGGTTCAAATTTTTTTGTGGAAGCAGTATATGCAATATCAAAATTGGGCTACAAAATATTTCAAATGCCTTGGATTCATTATCACCAATCCAACAAATTATGAATAATTTGCCCAGCTTATTGTATAGTAATACCAATTTCTATCTGATACTCAATAAGATACTTGTACAATTCTAGAGTCTCGAATTTGATCATCATGCCTTACTAAGTGTATTAGGTATGCATTTTATTGTGTTGCCAATCCTAGACAAGTTGATTGAGAATCAAAATAATTCAATTCATATAAGAATAGTTGGAATCACTAGTGACCTATTGAACAAGGTCCAAGAAAGCAGTTTGTATAGCATAACATGCATGCTGTAAGGCTTACCATAACCTAGTATTCTCTACTTCCAACTATGAAACCTTTTGGTCCAAATATTAAGCCTTATATGAAAAATATTATTGAAACATAGCCATACATTCAATTTTTTTACTCAGTGAAATCTGAGTAACATCTAGGGAAAGATCTATTAAGACCAGGGCGCTACCCATAGAAGTGGCCAAAACAATGGCTGGTGCATGTTGAAGAGGAGAAAGTGGCAATAAAAACATCATTCTTCAAGCTTATGGTACAAACACATATATCATGAACATCAAAGACAAACTTATCAAAGTAGATGGTGGCTACGAAACTAGCTATGTTTCACTTTGTGTTGAAGGATCTAAGGATGTTTGAACTAAAGCAAATTATACTGTAGTGGAAGGCTGAGTCCCAATAGTAGCCAACAGTGGTTACTCCATAGATAGAATCAAAGGTTGAGAATCTTGTGGGTTAGACTGAGTAATAGTAGTAGCACTAGTGAATTTGGCTTCCTAAATAGTTGTGATATCTTCCATCTATAGGCATTGAGCTTCCTTCTTTATTTCAATGTTACACTATCATGTTTCATAGTGGCATCTTGTTGACATTATTATTTAGCCATAGTTTGTTGGCTATTAGTGATGGTAGCTTGCATCATGATATCTATCTCATGAGCATTGTGAGTGGAAATATCTTGATCCCATGCCTATGTGTCCTACATATTCTTCATAGTTTCAACCTTGGCCCTTTTCTTTTCCTCTTAGTGGCATCATCATGTTACATCCTAGTCAACTTCTTCATGTACAGCTTACTTCTCTTCCTCAGTTGGGGACTCAAGGATAACTTCATCAGTATCTATAAGTGGTTCATCATACTATAAGGGTGATGAGGATCATGTGACCATCTAAATCTATGAGCAATAAATCAAGCCCTTCCTCAATTAACCCAAGGACACATCTTGTGCAACCACTTTTGGAAATGTTGTCTTGATCCATGCACTAGTTAGAGTTAAAGGTTGGAAAGTAGCTATAGTATATCTAGGGGTATCAATTTCACTGATGTCTAATTCATCAAGATCCTCCTTCACCATGCAAAACTTTCACATGGACCACTTGAAATAAAGTGTAGACTCTGGTGAACTTTCTAGTAGGATATATAGTGGTTATAGAAAAGGTGCTCCTATAGATAAAATACCACATGTAGGATCCATCTGACCTTGTTGAATCTTTGTTGCTTCACCCAAGGGGTCCATCGCAAGGGATGGTAGACAAGATGGAAGGTAAATCCATAACTTTGATGGCAACTTATTGTATATCTGCATGGTATGCACAACCTTCCAAAATAAAAATTCTTTTTCTTTCACATCCTCATACAAATCACCCACCATGTCTTCTAGCATTAGGTGGTATACCTTGGTTACATCAATCTATAGCTTAGGCCAATTGCACTAATATGTAATCTTTGAGACATGAGGATCATCATACCAAGAAACTTAACTCCTAGTTTTTCATCATGGCAGTGATGGTGGGTTGTATTCAACTAGCCATTTACCCTTTTTATGTTTTGGAATCTCCACCAATGTAGTAGACGAACTTGGAGGTGCTACTTTAGGAGGAACAATATAAAGAGGATTAGCCCATTATGTGTCTTGATCTTTCTACAATAACACCTCCTATTACATAGACATATCTAAGAAAAAACTCAATGGAGTGGTAGTCATTGGTGGGATCTCATGGGTATGAATAGATGTACCCTATGGAAGGTGTTGGACCATAACATGTTGGCCCCAAAATTTCACAACATCTGATGGGATCTAAGGATGTGTAGCTACCATCTGAATGATCTCTTTCTCCTAATTGTCAAATAAACGAACTTGATCTTGATATCAATTTGTGGAAAAAACAACCAAATTAGCAAATTTCTCATCAGGCCAATAGTTGGTATCTGGGTAGACTTGTACCATTGATGATTTTCCTTGAGTGAACACAAGAAAAAATACCAAAAATTGGTATTAGGTGTGTTTTGATGTGCTTAAGACTTTGGCAATGTTCTACTCCAATTTTTCAAAAAGGAATTCTAGTTAATTGAATTCTTCCCCACCATGGATCATTTGATATGTGATATCTACCACACCTTTGGTAGCCTTGATCATGGACTTGGTAGTCTACTAGAATTGTTGAGAAATACATTATGTTAATAACTGCATCAGTTCATCAAGAAAAGATGCCATTGGAATACCATGGTTCCCTCTAACTATAGTAGCTTTGATTTTATTTGAGATTGGTGGTGCTTTAGTCTTGTAATCCATGAGGGATTTGCCTTGGGAAAGCATTTTAACTGCATGAGCCATGGCTTTAGTAGATATATACACCATTAAATCATGCGAAAAATAAATATAATGTTGGTTATATCATGTCAATAACAACTACATTATGTTGGGCCATTCCCCAAAAGTGAGTAACTACATTAGGTGCTTGATGTTTGAGCCAGCCAAATGAGGTACTAAGCCATTTTGTATAAATAATCTATTTCATGTATGTTGTACCATGAAACTACTGTGAGGATCAAAAAACTTTGTCTACTAAAGTAAGACCCCTATCCCTAGATCCTCCTTCAGAGAGGTGAGTCTATTTTTGAAATTATTCTCAAACTTGGCAACATTAGGAGAAATAGCCATGAATTCTTATTGATAAAAAATTAGAAGCTCACAAAACTGATAAAGTACCTTGTGTTGTCCCCAAAAATATCACTCATTGTTGGGACAACATATGAACTATTTTGGTTCAACTGACCAAAATAATCTCTTCCCTTCTCAAAATTTGTTCTGAGCTTTCAAATTCCCCATTTTTCAAGCTTTTTCAGTAAAGGGACTAGTAGGTTCAAAGGGTTCAATGGATTTAACAGACGATTTCAATCAAATGAACAAGTTTCTATCACTTAGGCATTTTTAGAATTGGTTCAACACCTTGGTTTGACCAAAAGGGTTCATCAGCAAGCTTCTAAGAAAGGACTGAACCATTGAATCATTGAACTATTGAACCTTGAACCAAAAGGGTTCAAGGGTTCAATGGGTTCAAGGTTCAAATTCATCGGCAAGCTTAAAAGAGTCAAGTGCTTTGTAAAGGTTCAACAAGTTCAAACGGTTCAAAGGTTCAATGAGCAGTTGGTTCAATCAAACGGTTCAAAGGAGTGCCTAAAAAGAAAAAATCTTGAGAGTGGAAGCTGCCAAGTGTCATCTATTGGGACACATTATAATTTGTTTCTATATGCAGCAGAACATGCCACGTGTCCCATTATAACTCAGTGGAGCATGACAAGTGTCTGCATCCATATTTCAAGTTTCTTATAAGTTTCATAGCTTCTTTCAATAAGATTTTATCAGAATCCCACAGAAGGTGCCAAGTGGCAAATGCAAAAGGTTTTAACGTACTTTTCTAAGAAATAGTGGATCTTGCCACATGTCCCTTATAAAGTTTGGCAAAAGCCGCCAAGTGTCAACATCCACAGTTTCTACCTTTTGTTTTGTTATTAAGTAAGGACTATGGTGGGACCTAGGTGAGTTGCTAAAGTTGAGCGAAAGCTGCCAAGTGTCATCTACCAAGACACATTATAATTTGTTTCTCAAAGAAGTGGATCTTGCCACATGTCCCTTATAAAGTTTGGCATAAGCCGCCAAGTGTCAACATCCACAGTTTTTTCCTTTTGTTTCGTTATTGAGTAAGGACTATGGTGGGCCCCAGGTGAGTTGCTAAAGTAAGCAAAGCATGCCAAGTGTCATCATTCGTATGAATCCAAATGAGTCCCAAATGTTTCTATAATGTTTCTAAAGCTCAGTGGAAGCTACCATGTGTCATCTTCCGCAGGACTCTCAAAAGGTATCTAGAGCTTCTATAAGTTAAGTGGATGCTGCCAAGTGTCCTCACCTATTTCATAGCAGAAGTCACCACATGTCACTTGTTAAGATCAGCAGAAAGAGACCAAAGCAAGTGGGAAAGATGCGAAGGAATTGCTAAGGAGGCTGATGGGCCTGCGGCCATCAAATTCAGGATAACCAACTAGTCGTTAGCTTTTAAATGATGAGGGACCTGAAGACATCAAATTTGTGGAAATAAAGTATCCATTGATCTTTTCAGGCTTAAACGCAGACCTGAAGACATTCAAAGACCTTCAAGCTAAAAGGAAGAACCACCGAGAGGAAGAACCAAAAGAACCAGAAAGAGGGAAAAGACAGCCTGAGAGTTCAAATTGTAGTAGGAAAGAGGGAAGACCAAAAATATCTGTAAGAGTTATTTCTAGTAGGTGGAACAGTCCACCAAATAGATATTAGAGCCTAGAAACATTGAAGGCATAGCCTCTTTGTCTCCTTCAGAGTAAAGGTGAAGTGGATAGCTGCATAGATATCAGGTGACATACCAGATGATCTAAACCCAAAAGAAGACATATGAGATGAAATGACATGCCACAGTTAAGGCGGTTGTTGTTAGGATCCTACTCCTTAAGAGCACAATTGATTACCTTTGTATAAGTAACTAAACACATAATTAAACCATAAGTAATATGTACCTAGAATTCAGAAACAACATAGAATATGAGAGACAATACAATCTTGTATTAACACTCTTCCAAAAGGAAATACAATGAAGAAATCACACTCTTCCCACACCTCTTGGGCGTACAGTAATTCTCTCTCAAGATCTCTCTCTCTCAACCAATTACAACCACAACTCAACACTGAGTTGTTCCCTCCACCAGTAAGTGATAATCAACTCAACCGTTGTTGCCTACTTCCAGTCCACCAAGTACCACCGAGTACTCCAAGTAGATCTCCTTGATCTTGCACACCTACAGATCTAACTGATCTTACTTACCATGTAGATATCCCCTGATCTTACACACCTGTAGATCAACTGATCTTACACTCAGAAGGATCTCTTCCTTATCCTTGATCCTTGATTACAATACAGCCCCATGGGTCTCTTAAATAGATCCCATACAAACAATAATTAGACTTCTCAATTACAATAATTAGAAATGCAGACTCAAGACTAAAATTAGTCTTTACATGCAAACAAACTATCCATCTAAAATTAGACTAGTTTTGGAATGCACAGATGACCGACATCAGTCTCTGTCTGTCTGGAGATGACTGATGTCAGTTCTTGTCTGATCGATGCCAG
Organism: Torreya grandis; assembly: GCA_037957365.1. Taxonomy (NCBI): domain Eukaryota; kingdom Viridiplantae; phylum Streptophyta; class Pinopsida; order Cupressales; family Taxaceae; genus Torreya; species Torreya grandis. Next base: position 2,095,042 of record JARHVA010000525.1, read on the forward strand.
CTGACCCCTAACCAATGCCGGTTGCTCTGTACACTAAATATGACCGAAGTCAGTTACTATAACACTCATCAACCTCCTCTATTTGCATACCTGTGAAGATTTTAGCTCCACAACCTAACAATCTCCCACTTGGAGATAAATAGTTGCACCTATACTTGTACCTGTACATCTTTTAATTTTGTTTTTGGCTTGTATCCCTCTTCAAGTTTAATCTTGAAGACCAATAGAAGTTGAATGAAGATTCAACTTCTCCTTTGTTTCCGACTTTGTTAACATACCTGCAGGGTTCCTATCCATATGGATCCATTCCAGCTTCAACTCACCATCCTCCAATACCTATTTAATGAAGTGGTACTTAAGCTGTATATATCTGGTTCTTGAATGAAAGGATGAATCCTTTGCAAAATGAATTGCTCTTTGACTATCACTATATAATCTACAACTCTCTTACTCCTTTTCCAACTCTTCCATGAACCAAGTCATCCATATCATTTCCTTGCTAGCCTCCATGATTGCAACAACCTTCTACAACTCTAATATCCAACTAACCACCATTCCACCAACAGTGAACACATATCCTGTGGTGCTTCTCCTATCATCCAAGTAACCTACCATATCCGAATCTACATACCTATGTAGAGAAGTGCTTGACCCTGCATAGCATGAATACCTGCTGTTGGTCCCTCTCAGATACCTGAGAATCCACTGAACTACTTTCCAGTGCTCCTTTCCTAGATTGGCCATAAACTTGCTAACAACTCTCACTGCTTGGGCAATATCAAGTCTAGTACTCATGTACTCAACCTCATCATGTGATTTAGGGCACTATTCTGTGAACTATCCAACCATAGGTGTGCTAATCGATTCTGCATCCTGCATATTGAACCTCTCCACTACCTTATTCACATAATCCTCTAGAGACAAAATCAACCTGTGACTTTCCGTGTCTCTAGAAATACTCATGCCAAAGATTTTCTTTGCTGCACCTAAATCCTTCATGGCAAACATGTGAGCTAATTTTACCTTTAGCTCAGTAATTCCCTGCATGTGTGACCCTACAACAAACATATACACTACTTATAGTAATAGGATAATGTAGCTAATATTATCTAACCTGGTAAAATAAACACAATGGTCACATTGACATTGACTAAAGCCATGCTTTGGCATACACCTGTCAAACCTTAAACACCATTGTCCTTCAGCTTGCTCAAAACAATATAACTTGGCCTTCTGTCTCACTTGTCCATTCTCTCCTTTCTTTAACCTAGGAATCCATTCATCTTTCAGTGCTTTCATCCTGACTGGCAACTCTACTAAATCTCCCATTTGGTTCTCTCCCAAGGAATCAATTTCCTTTTTCATGTCATGTTCCCACTGTTTCCTGGATTTTACCTACATTGCCTCTTCAAAACTTCCTGGTTCTTGACCATCAGTGAGCAACAAGTAGTATAAAGAAGGGGAATAATGAATTTGAGGCTTACTTACCCTTTTAGTCCTCCACATGGGCATTTGAGACTCCTTGACAGCTTGCTATCCACCCAAAATTCATTCTAATAGTGACCACTCCTGATCATCTCCTAGTCTGCATCTGACCGATGTCAGTTCCATGCAATTGACCTGACCGATGTCGGTTCTTACCTAACTGACGTCAGTTTCCACCTACCCAACATCATGGACTTTGGTCTACACATGACCGACATCGGTTCCTACTTGATCGATGTTGGTTCTCACTTGAGTGACGTTGGTTCCTGTGTTTTCCTGTGAGTGATGATTTTCACCCATGATCTCATTTTGGATCATAACTTTGTCCAAATCAACACTGCCTTGCTCATAATTATTCAGCCTTTTGAGATGATCTCTGTCCATCATCTTCTCCTTGAAAACCAAGGCTTTCCAATTCTTTAATGTGTTAAAAACATCAAAGTTCCTCTTTATGCAATAAACCCAATCCTTTCTTGTAGCATCAGAAACATAATACTGTGATCCTCCAATAGAAGCTCCCTGAGCTAGTCTCCACACACCTGTGTGAAAAAGCTCCAACTTGTGCTTCTTCTTTATTGACCCAATTGTGAGAAACCTCAATTTCACCTGTTTCTCAAAGATACCATGCTTACAAAAATCTTGATCTATGTTTTTCAAATCTAAACTCTTACCTTTTGACTTAAGAACATCCATTCTCTTCTCACTCATGTGACCAAGCCTACAGAGCCACATCTTTGCATCTACATCTGAAGTAGATAAAACAGAAAGATTATCAATAATACAAGTAGATAGATAAAGTGTACCTACTTTCTTACCTCTTGCTAATACAAGTGCACCTTTGGAAACTTTCCAAGATTCCACTGTGAGAGTAACTGTGCAACCCTCATCACCCAACTTTCTTGCAGAAATTAGACTCCTCTTTAGGATTGAGACATGCATGACATCCTTCAACACCCATATGTTTCCCGTCTGCAATTTCAGCTGCACTTTCCCTTTGCCAACCATTTGACAAGGCTTACCATCCCCTAAATAAATTTTTCCAAAGTCTCCATGGACATAATCATGAAAAAATTCTCTATTTGGGGTTGCATGAAAAGAAGCACCAGAATCTAAAACCCATGATTCTACCTAACTATCCAAAGAAACTATAAGAGCATCATGTGCAACAATACCTGCAACATCTACTTCTTCATGCTGATCTTCTACGAACCAACAATCTTTCTTTTCATGTCCTTTCTTTCCACAATTTTAGTAGATTATACTGCCATACCTGGATTTGGATCCACTGCCTATCTTTGACCTTGATTTCCCTTGCTAAACCTTCTCTCTTTGCTTTCCCCTGATTTCAACACTTAAAGCATTACTTGATGTCTCACTTGTGCTTTTCCTATGAATTTATTCATTCAAGATTACACTAAAAACATCATCAACTTTCAAGATATTTAAAGCAGACGCAGTATTACTTACTACCATTACCAAGCTGTGCCAACTTTCAGGTAAAGAGCATAAGATTAAGAGAGCCTTAATTTCATCATCAAAAACTATATTGACTAAATTTAACTGGTTTACCAAACCATAGAAATCACTAAGATGACTATATACCGATCCACCTTCCAACATTTGCAAATTAAATAATTACTTCATAAAAAATACCTTATTCAAAGCTGAGGGTTTTTCATATAAATTTGCCAAAGATTTCATTAACTCTACCGTTGTCCTTGCCTGAGATAAGTTGGAAACCACAGAAGCTATCAAGGTCAGCCTTATAGCTCCTAGAGCCTTTCTATAAAGAACTTTCCATTCTTCATCTTGCATACATTTGGGCTTACATGAAACCCCACCCAACGGTAAGTATAGATCTTTTTGATATAGATAATCTTCTATCTGCATCTTCCATAATTGATAATTCTTGCCATTGAATTTCTCCATTCTTAGCTTACTTTCTTTTGCCATTGCTTTACTCCCACTTGAATAGAAACCCTTGTGAGTGACCTGTAATCAACAAACACTAACTTGCTCCGAACCAGGCTCTGATGAACCTTCAACCAGGCTCTGATACCAGCTGTTAGGATCCTACTCCTTAAGAGCACAATTGATTACCTTTGTATAAGCAACTAAACATGGAATTAAACCAGAAGTAATATGTACCTAGAATTCAGAAACAACATAGAATATGAGAGACAATACAATCTTGTATTAACACTCTTTCAGAAGAAAATACAATGAAGAAATCACACTCTTCCCACACCTCTTGGGCATACATAAATTCTCTCTCAAGAGCTCTCTCTCTCAACCAATTACAACCACAACTCAACACTGAGTTGTTCCCTCCACCAGTAAGTGACAATCAACTCAACCGTTGTTGCCTACTTCCAGTCCACCAAGTACCACTGAGTACTCAAAGTACTTCTCCTTGATCTTGCACACCTACAGATCTAACTGATCTTACTTACCATGTAGATCTCCCCTGATCTTGCACACTTGTAGATCAACTGGTCTTACACTCAGAAGGATCTCTTCCTTGTCCTTGATCCTTGATTATAATACAGCCCCATGGGTCTCTTAAATAGATCCCATACAAACAATAATTAGACTTCCCAATTATAATAATTAGAAACGTAGACTCAAGACTAAAATTAGTCTTTACATGCAAACAAACTATCCATCTAAAATTAGACCAATTCTAGAACGCACAGACGATCGACGTCCATCTCTATCTGTCTGGAGATGACTGACATCAGTTCCTATCTGATCGATGCCAGCTAACCCCTAACCAATGCCAATTGCTCTGTACACTAAATATGACTGATGTCGATTGGCTTGACCAATGTCAGTTATTGTAATACTCAGCAACCTCCTCTATTTGCATACCTATGAAGATTTTAGCTCCACAACCTAACAGCTGCCCTATTCCAGCATGGTCCTCTTTGATAAAACTAAAAAATGCATTCAAGGCATTGAATGCATAGCATGGGTCATTCCATGAAATAGAGTGCCAAGCCTTTCTTGGATACTATATATTGTAATCTCTTTTATTATTTTAAAGAGATCTTTTCTTTTATAGAAACAAAACTCTACCCAAATTAGAAGGCGAATACTGAGACTTTGAGCTCAGATTGTTGTTCATATTATTTTATCTGAATGAGAAAACAAGTTACTTGCAAACTTTGTGTTGTTATAGCTTGTGCCATTTTAAGAGATTGTTCTTATGTCTGTCTTCTAGATACAGTCTTGTTTATTTAATTTAACAAGCAAAACTAGTGGAGGTAATCCAGAAGATGTCCTGAAATTAGTTACTCTCAGACTTTGTGCTATCATAGTTGTCTTTAGTGTGTGTTTTTAGTTTCTTCCTATGTTGAGGATTCTGGGATGACTTTGTGCCCCCATTATCCTTTGTGTTTCACTCATTGAGCAGTTGAAGTGGAGACTTTGGGTTCCATTTCATACTACTAGTTACTACACTTTGTCACTAGTTACTTGTCACTACCTGAAAGAACTCCTGTTGTTTGCTGTAGACCACTTCTAAAAGAAGAGAAGTGCCTTCAGTGTTTTCACTAGGATATTCTCCTTTGTTTTTGAACATCATCTCTGAAAGAAGAGAGATGGATGGTGTATCTTACCCTTGAGTGTTATTTCTACTTATATCTATAGTATATAGCTCTTGCATATTTATAGGGAACCTCCCCTTGATGGGAGGAGAGATTTTCCCACCTCTGATGTAGTAAACCTGCACATTGGGCTGACCAATCTCCCTTACTATGGATGATAAGACCTATTTTTCTCACCAGTTAGCTGGTTGACAAAATATTCACCCAATAGTCTTTTTGGCAACTCTACTAGGGAAGGACCAGTAGTTTGAAGCCTCAAGCTTCAAGCTAAAGCAAGACCGATTATTTTCCATTTTTGTTTCACAATCTGGTAACTCCATGCTATACCAAAAGCTAGAGAGTTCAAGGTGTTGTTGACCCTCTCTTTGAGTTGGTGCAACAAGAAAATTTTGACTTATTCCCTCCCCAACTTCAAGTTCAATGATTCAGGAGTGTTCTTTTGACCTGTACCAGGTCACCAACCCAAGGTAAAGCTACTTTTTATACTGTCAATAGAGCTTTGCCTATACATACTCCACCCAAATTTGTTATCCCCATTTTCCATAATCTAATCATGGCAGTTCAAAGCCCCTGGAGTAACTCTTTTGGCCCACTCAATCTCACTCCACCTCTACATGAACTTCCACATAGCTCAAGAAAGAATTTTCCCAAATTCTTTGGTGATGGGAGAGTTCATCTTGATGAACACATTGCAGCCTTTAGCATAGCCTGTGGTGTGATAGGAGTAGAATTTGAGGATGTGGTAGTCTAGATTTTCATAGAAACACTACAAGGTGTTGTTGTAGACTGGTTTTACCATCTGCAAGCTAGGTCAGTAACTGATTGGGACACACTCAAAGCTAAATTTGAAGCTAGGTTCAAGTTTGAAAAAGATGCACATGCCTTACTAACCCAACTCACACATATGAAGAAGGAACCTCATGAACCTATGAGAGATTTTATATCAAAGTTTGAGAAGCTGAGGAATCAAATTCTTGTAATTACTCAGCCAACACCTGAAAACCTTAAATGCTTCTTCATCAACTCACAACTGCCTGAAGTGAGTTTTCTACTGGGACGTGCTAGCCACATAGACCTTGAGGCTGCTCAAGACTTGGCTATTGAAGTAGAAGATGACCTTATCTTGGTAGAGAAGATAAAGAGAGACCTAAATAAAGGTAAATCTTCTCCTTGATTTGAATACTCACCTATAGCCACCACTGATCTAATGGTGCAGAAGCTAGCAAATGAGTTGTTGGCTCTCAAAAAATAAATGGTGCAAGGGATGTCCTTTGCTCCTTCATACAGAGATGTACCAAGGATAACATTCCCAAATCAATCATATCAAGGCAATGCTACCAAGAATCAAGGGTAAACCAATCACCTTCCTCCCCCTTAGAGGAATAACCTTGCCATTGAAGCACCTCCAACTAATTCAGTAGTTAGATATATTGTAGCTGAATCAATTTTCTCCTTCCAACCTCAGCTGAATATGGAAGATGACGTTAATCTCTTCACTGAGGAAGAAGAAGAATTAGCTGGTGACTCCAACATTGGTTTCCTGAATTATTAGGACAAACCTAGAAGTGAAGGTAATGCATCTGAGGGATCATATGTTGTATTCACCCAGTCCAAGAATCAATCAGCTCAACCAACTGATAAAGAGAAAGTAGAAGAGTGACCTCAACCAATAATTTCAATTGCTAAGCGGGGAACCACCCTGCCTTTCTAGCCCAAGGACCAGGTGATTTTTAAAAAAGTAAGTGATCCAAACTTGTCTTCACCTTCAACTTCAAATTCATAGACCAATCCTTCCCCTTCTAAAAACCAAAAGGATGAACTCTTATCCTCTGCTTCTAGCTCTTTCTAGACATTTGACATAATTGACCATATAAAGAAAACCAAAATTCAAATGTCTGAATTTGAATTTTTGCAGTCCAATCCTGAGTAATTGGATAAGTTAGTTTAATATGTGAAGAACCAAACCATCCCTGTAAGATAAGAAGCTAAGAAGGTAACTCATGATCCCTCAAGGAACATGTCTATCCCAAACAACCTTGTCATTACTCTTCCTTCTGCCCCTAAGAAAATAGAACCTTTCTATGTTTTCCTGCTGATAAATGGTCACAAGCTGAGCAATTGCATCATTTATTCTAGAGCCTCAGACAATGTCATGCCTACCAAAGTGGCAGAATCCATTGGTCTCACACTAACCAAGACATTTGGAAGATGTTTCTCCATAGAGAAAAAACACGTACCACTATTGAGACAAATCAAAGATGCCTAATTTGCATTTGCAGCATTCCCAGACAAAATAATCAAGATGACTATCTTGGTGGCCAACATCCCAGCATCATATGGCATTCTTCTTGGCCAAAATTTCTGCAAAGATATTGGTGGCAAGTTAAGCATGGACTTGTTTGAGGTGAGAATCCTAGTCAAAGGCATTATGCAAAGATTGTTTCTTGAAAAGGAAGCAAAATATGTGGTCACCTAAACATCAGTGCCTGAAGCTCAAATTTTGTTTGAGTCTCCAGGCATGGGTAACTACTTTCTATCCACAGAGGAAGTTCATGAGGTGCCTAATGAAGCTCTTGAAGGTGAAAACCTAAAAATTGTTTTAGAAAGAACAATAGAAGAATTAGTGGAGTGAAGTGCAAGCATAGATAAATCTCCCCCATGAAATGGAGAGGAATCCAAAGAAAAAGTACTGTCTAATGAGGTATGGATTCTTGAATTTGATGGCAGTTGCTCTTCTACCAGTTTAGGTGCTAGAATTGTGCTAATAGCTCTTCAAAGAGATATTTTTCCTTCATCATACAAGTTCTAGTTCAATAACACCAACAACACAGATGAGTATTAATCTCTCTTACTTGGATTGAAGGCTGCTTGTGATAAAGGCATCAAGCTCCTTCATACTAAAGGAGATGCTAAACTAGTGGTTTATCAGGTGAGAAACCTGTATCAAACCAAAAATGAGAGATTGCACCATTACTGCAATTTAGTCTGGGATCAAATTGAAAACTTTGATGCTTTCAGCATCTCTACCATTCTTAGATAATTTAATGACTAGACTGATGCACTAGCTGTTTCAGTAATTCTCTTGGTTCCCCACCCAGACTTCAAAGGAGATAGGTACACTATTGAGCTAGTTTTTTGACCAAGTGTACCTAATAATGCCAGTCATTGGCAAGTGTTTAACAATGACTACCAAATCATTTATTTTCTAGAGTAAAAAGACATCTTTAAACAAATGCACTTCAAAGATAGTGAGCCTCAGAAGCTTAAACCAACCCCTAAATCAAGTGCAGATGCAGGTGAAGGGTTCTTGTAACTCAAAGGGAATAAAATCCCAAAAGACCTAGTTTTCCTTGAGAATCTATTTGAAAAACATGATAGAGTCATCAAACAATAGAAAATGGATTCAAGCTCCTCTCAGGAGTTTGATCAGATAAATTTTGATACCATGGAAGATCCCAAGATGGTGAACATTGGGAAATGCTGCACTCCTGAGGAGAGATTGAAGTTCATTGCTCTACTCTACCAGTACATGGATGTCTTAGCATACTCTTATGATGATCTAAAGTCACTCAAGCCTGAAGAAATCTACCATGACATTCCTCTCAAAAGTGATTTGACACCTTAAAGGCAAAAATCTAGGCAATATAATTTGATGATATCAGGTATGATTTTGGCTAAGATACAAAAAATGTTAAACGCTAGGGTCATTTTCTCAATCCATCATTCAACATGGATTGCCAACATAGTGCCTGTGAGGAAGAAGAATGGAAAAATTCACCTTTGTGTAGATTTTATGAATTTAAAATAGTCATCCCTAAAGGATAACTATCCTTTACCAATCATGGATCAAGTGCTTCAGACAGTGCTACGCCCCTAACCTATCACATGTATGAGGATAGTATTAGCTGACTTGTGGCTTAATTATCCCTCTTCGATGTTATATTACATTTATTTTGATTATTAGGTCGGCCTATGGAGTAACCATGGCCTAGATAGACTATATATAGGAGGTAGTGGGTAACTATTTATCATCATATTGTGAATTTTGCTTTTATTGAAGCTTGTGGAGGTTGCCCCCTCGAAGTGGCTTATCTATTATCATATATTTGAATGTATTTCAGTCATATTTGGATATAATTCTACTATTATACTTAATTATTGAAGTAATTTCATTACAATTGGTATTAGAGCCTCCACCCGAGTTCAAGTCACAGAGCGGGTGACTACGCTGTCATGGCAGTGTTCGTCTGGGGCTCGTACACGTAGGGAAACCTGGAGGTACAAGTACAAATCCAGCCCAAATTCTAGGATTTAGAAGTGTGGTGGGATGTTATGGTCCTAGTGGGTGTACTTCACTAACACCTCAAGGTTTTGGTATAGCGGTTCGTTACAAGTCGTATCAGAGCTGCGATTTGGGCAATCTTGTGGGTGAAACACTACATTTTTAAATTTTGTGATATATAAAATATGGTTGAAAATTTCTCTACAAAATTTTTACTGGAGGTGTAAAATAATCAATTTAATCTTCCATTAAAATATCAGCTCATTTGGATCTATTTTACAAAAGGTATCGCTATTTTATGGTTTTTCATAAAATTGCTCTATAGTGTGCAATTCAAAGAATTTTTTTGAGTTATTTACATTTTTGGAAAGATTAGAAAAATTTGGCTATGGTATGTTCTTTGTATATTTTTATTTGAGGCCTACATAATTCCAAAATTGCTTGGTCAAAGTTGGGTCAAAAGTGCCAATAAGGGTCGACATCGTAAAACCCTTTTATGGCAGGTCCACAAACTCAGGGCTAAGGAAAGAGTGCTACAACTCTAGGTAAAACTCCTAACAAGGAAGAAATGGAGTCGGAAGGGGGATGTACTAGACCCTTTGTACTAGGATTTTCTGACATAGATCACAAAGTGAGCCAGCTTGACTGTAGTGTGCAAGGCATTCAGAGTGAGGTGCAAGACATACAATCTAATATGCAATCCATACAAGATAGTTTGGGAGATATCATGATGGATTTAAACATTAATCAGTAAAATCATCAAGCTAACTCTATTACATAAACCCCCCAGGGTGGTTTTCCTAACCAATCTACTTCAAATCTAATTCCATGGCCATAGAGGAACCTATTACCAAAGGTGGATATGCGCAAATTTGATGGAAAAGATGCACTCAATTGGATCAACCAAATGGAGAGTTTTTTTTACCTACATCAAATTCTAGGTGGATAGAAGGTTACCATGGCATCCTTGTATCTTGAACTTGATTAATTCATTTGGTATCGATGGTTGTGTGCTTAAAAGAAAAAGATGACTCTCAATGTCACCTGGTCAATTGTTACAGAGGAGCTACAATTACACTATGGCAATAGTGTGACAGAGAATTACTTCAGCCAACTGGGAAAATTGCAATAAAAAGGCTCCGTCAAGGATTATATTCATCATTTTTAGAACCTATCCTTACGTGTGGAGACAATTTCTGAAGCAAACTTGAATGACCTATTTTTGGGTGGACTCAAGGACATCATTCAACATGAGGTACGCATGTTTAATCCACTTAAGATTTTTGATTCTATTATCATGGCACGTAGAGCTGAGGAAAAATCCATGGCCAATAAGAATTAGCCATTCACTCACTTCAAAGATCGTAGCATATCGTCACCAACATTTCCTCCACCTACTAGATTGACCCCTCAGCAAATTAAAGAGAAGCGTGCAAAAGGATTATGTTTCAGTTGTGACAACAAGTGGAGTAAAGGACATAGATGCACTGAGAAGAATTTATTCTACATTGAGGGACCAAATGAAGATGAAGTAGATGATGCCTCCAATGATGATGAGGAAGATATAGAGGAGGTACCTAAAGCTTCCCAACCTATAATTTCTTATCATGCACTTGCAGGTATTATCACTCCACAAACTCTTAAGGTGGTGGGTTTCCTCAAGAAATAGAAGGTGATAGTGTTGATTGATTCAGGGAGCACACATAACTTTATAAACCATAATTTGGCCACTCGATTGAACTGTTTCATCTACCCAGCACCAAAATTTTAGGTCATGATTGTAGATGGTGGCACAATTAATTATTCAGGTAAATGTCATAGTATTAAGCTTACTATGGGTGGATACAATCTCAAATCTCCTATGTTTTCTATTCCCATGGGTAACACAGACATTGTTTTGGGAGTCCAATGGCTCACAACCTTAGGTACCATTGAGATGAACTTCCAAGAACTATTCATGCGCTTTCATTCTGAAGGTAAGAAAATTGAACTACATAGATTACATGCAAAATCTCCATAATTGATTAGTTCACATCATATGACTAAGATGCTAAAAAAGGGGGAAGAGGGAATTATTGCACGATTATGCTCATGTTTCTATGTTATTTTCACTTTCTACATTCAAAGAGAGAATTAAGAAACTAAGAGAAAAGGTCTAAGGCTTGTATGTACCTGGATATAGTTTTGTGCACCAGAATTTAGATGATAGTGAGAACTCCTCTTTGGTTGTGGAGGATGACACCTGAAAGAGAAAGACACTAAAACACAAAAAATGTTAGATGACAAAAGGGTGGACTGCCAAGCAAAAGCTTGGTCCTAGAAGTGCAAAGGATTCTTGGAGGATGACAGTCCACTGTTTAAAATAGAATATGATAGAGACAAAAATGAGAAATAATAAAAGACTGAAAAGAAAGAACTAAAAGCAAATGCATACCTGATAAGCTGGGATCTGCTTTGCATAGTCGCCGATGTCGGTGATATTGCCGACGTTAGTTAGGAAGGTCGCCGACATCGGTTATGATGCCAACGTCGATAGGGGAAATGGACGAGGTCGGTTGGGGCAATAGTCAGGGATGAGTTGCAGGTCTAGTCTTGGTCTGAAAAATGGACTGAGGCTTCATCTGAGGGTCTGAGGGTCTGTGTGGGATCGTAAAACAGTAGATAAAATCTTTAATAAGAACTAAGGTAGAGGGTATGTTATCAGAAAAAGGGGTAAGGAGTAGGAAGAAGGCCTTTCAGCCTTTTCGGGAAGCAATTTAGTCAGATTGATCAGGATGGCCTTAAGAGGGTCTGTAGGTCTCTGATAGCTTGTGCTGAGTTGATTGGACAGAGGGTGTTGTCTAAGGAGAGACTAAACGGGTGTCAGAGGCAAAGAAAAGGGAATAAGAGGTGAGAGAAGGCTTTTCAGCCTCTCCAAGAAGAACAGAGAAGGTTGGGTCAAGGATGCTTGGAATAGACAATAGACAGAATGCTAATATATTTGAAATGACACTGAAATAAAAATAGTACAAATACTTAGCTGTGACACGAGGTGGCAAAGGTGCAGAAGCTGTGTTTCCATTGCCACTGGTGATGGAGATATCATGCAATCCCTGTGTAGAATCTCTGATGCAAGACCTCGGTGCTTAGAAAATTCTATCAAGAATGTTGATCCCTGCAAGAAAACAAGAAGCCAGAGCACTGGAAAGCAAGAGCACACGAGAACTTTGTTTTGCCGAAAGAGGTTTCAAGATTCCTGATTAGCTCCCCAGAGATTAAAAATTTGTGATTAGCCTCATCAAAGGTTAGAAATTTGGTTTAAGTAAAACCGACGTCGGTGATCCCACCGGTGTTGGCCGACATTTGACCGACGTCGGTGGGTGGAGAACGAGTAAAAGAGCCACCAAGCCCATTCTCCATCCGCCAAGTGCATGATCTGTTGGAGAATTGTCGAAGGTTGGGCTAAATACGCACGAGAGTTGGTTAGGCGGTTAGAAAGTAGGAATAGGTCTTGGGTGAGTCATAGGGTGAGAAATAGTCCAAGGTGAGGTGTCAGACGAGGTGTTATAGGTGATGTGTCAAAGGGGAGGATATTAATAATAAATTATTATTATTTTAAATTAGTAAGTGCATGGTTTAAGAATGGGTTAGGAATGGACCAAAGGGGGAGGATGACCAAGGGTTAGACACGATTTCGGTGTCTACAACTCCATAGAAGTTCAACCCACACATGTATCTACACATCCTGATCTTCAGACAATTCTTGAGGACCACTCATTTATTTTTGGGGAAATGGCAAAAGGACTACCACCAAAAATAGAACATGATCATGCCATTCAACTAATTCTAGGTAGTCAACCACCAAATATCAGAACATATAGATATCCATATGCACAAAAGAGTGAAATTGAAAAGATGGTCCATGAGATGTTGGAGGTAGGGATCATCAAGCATAGCCAAAGTGCATAATCATCACCAGTGGTCATGGTACAAAAGAAAGATGACACATGGAGGATGTGCCCAGATTATAGGGAACTCAACAAGTACACCATCAAAGATAAGTTTCCTATTCCAGTAATTGATGATTTATTTGATGAGTTGCATAGTGCTAATTATTTCACAAAATTGGATCTTCGCTCGGGGTACCACCAAATTAGAATCAAGGATGAAGATGTTCATAAAACTGCTTTTAGAGCACATGAGGGCCATTATGAATTTTTGGTAATGTTAACAGTTTCTTAGGATACAATCAAGTTGAAGTTGGTGAAGCAGACCAACATAAGACTACCTTCACCACACCTTGGGGCACATTTGCCTATCGAAGAATGCCATTTGGCCTGATAAATGTTGGTGCCACCTTCCAAAGAGCAATGGACCTTGATTTCAAAGATGAAATGGGTAAGTTCATTGTAGTGTACTTGGATGATTTAACAGTCTTTTCTAAGCATCACCCGAATCATGTGTGCCACTTGCAACAAGTGCTAGAACGCTGCTACCAAAATGACATTTCCTTAAACCCCAAGAAGTCTATTTTTGGGGAAACTTCTTGGACACATTGTGTCCTGAGAAGGCATAAAGATTGACTCAGAAAGAGTCAAGTCTATTTAGGAACTTACCCTTCCTAAAAATAAGACTGTAGTAAACTCTTTCTTTGGAAAGGTAAATTTCTTACGAAGGTTCATCCCAAATTTGCTGAGAAAACTCACCATATTGTAAACATGATGAAGGGAAAGGCTACCTTCAGCTAGACTGAAGAAGGAAAAGTAGCATTCCAAGATATCAAGACAGCCATTGCCCACGCCTCAATTCTAGTTTATCCAGATTATACTAAGGATTTCATCATGTATAGTTATGATTCTAAACACACACTTTTAGCCATTCTAGTTTAGCAGAATGAAGAAGGTGTGGAATCTCCCATTTCTTTCATGAGTTGTCCTCTCTAATCTCATGAGCTAAAGTATTCAAACATGGAGAAGCATGCTTATGAAATGGTCAAGGTAGTGAAGCATTTTTGCTTTTACATTCTAAATTTCCACATTACTGCCTTGGTTCCTGACACCACAGTCAAATCCATACTAACTCAGCAGGAGTTTGGGATGAAAAGAGGCAATTGGATTGCAAAAAATTAGGAATTTGATCTAGTCATCAAACCAATGAAGTTGGTGCATGGAAAAGGCATGTGCCAATTGATTGCTGACAACCAACCAGAAGTAGTGGAGCATGAAGAAGAAGTGGAAGACACACCAACAGTCCTCTTTGTCTCTACTACAAATGAGTGGTATCCAGGTATTGCTCATTTTCTTACTTATGGTGAGTGTCTTGCTCACCTATCTTATAAATAAAAGAGGACTATCAAGTTGAAAGCTACCAATTTTGTCCTCTAGGACAATGGCCTGTATAAGAGGAGCCTTGATGGAGTATTTCTTTTTTGTATGGATAAAGAACAGTAGAACCAACTTTTGAAATCCTTCCATAATCTGGCCTATGGAGGACATTTTTTTGCTCCTATGACTACCCATAAAATTTTATGATCTAGGTACTACTGGTCCACTCTATTCTAAGATGGTTACAAATGGGTAAGAAAATGTGAACTATGCCAGTAGTTTGTTGGAAAACCCAAGTTAGTTGCCTTACCTCTCAAGCCAGTGGTGATAGAAGAGCCATTCCGGCAATGGGGAATCAATTTCATTGGTATTGTAAACCCATCTTCTAGTGCTAGACATGATTATGTCCTCATAGCAATAGATTACTTCACCAAGTGGGTGGAAGCAATTCCAACCAAGCATTCTACTTCAAAATTAGTGTGCAATTTTCTCAAGGAGAACATCATTGCTAGGTTTGGGGTCCCAACTAAGATTGTCACTGACAGTGCAGCTTGTTTCACTTCCCAAGAGATCACTCAATTCTATTTTTATTATGGGATCATGCTCTCTCACTCTTCTGATTACTTTCCACAACGGAATGGACAAGCTGAATCAAGCAACAAGAACCTGGTGACTATCATCAAAAAGTTGGTAGATGACAACTAAAGGACATGGCATAAATCATTGGTTGATGCTTTATGGGTAGATAGAATTACACCAAAAATGGCAATTGGTATGTCTCCTTTCCAACTTCTTTATGGGCTCAATGCTGAGATACCAATCACCTTGGAATTGCCAGCATTGAAATTGGCTAAGGAAATTAAAGATCAAACATATGAAAACTCCATTGATAAGAGAATCATGTGCCTGAATAAGTTGGATGAGTAGAGACATATGGTGGTGGACCAAATTGCTGCCCATCAAAGTCTGATGAAGAAACTCTTTGACCAGAAGGCAAAAAATCATGATTTACAGATTGGAGATCAAGTCCTGTTGTGAGACAAGAGGAGAGAACCAAAGGGAATGCATGGAAAGTTTGATTCCCTTTAGAGAGGCCCATTTATTATTCATCAGATCAATGGTGAAAATAGCTTCCTATTAAAGTATCAATATGGCACGCTCTTTTCTTTGCCTCACAATGGGTAGCATTTGAAACACTTCAATTCTTGAAGTATCCGATAAGTTCACCTATACGTGTGTATATTTGTATAGTCTTTAGTTCTGTTTTGGGCTTTTCCTTTTCATTTTCATTTTTAGCACCTTACTTTTTTATTGGTTAGCACAACTCCATAGCCCAATGGCATAATTCAAGGCACTAGAGATTCTAGTTTCTACTCCCCTCAACTGTTCTAAGTTTTCAACTGAAGTAAGTTCCCCAACTAGAGCCAGCTATTGTCCCCAAAAATATCACTCATTTTTGGGTCAACATATGAACTATTTTGGTTCAGCTGACCAAAATAATCTCTTCCCTTCTCAAAATTTGTTTTGAGCTTTCAAATTCCTCATTTTTCAAGCTTTTTTAGTAAAGGGACTAGTAGGTTCAAAGGGTTCAATGGCTTTAACAGGCGAGTTCAATCAAAAGAACAAGTTTCTAGCACTTAGGCATTTTCAAAATTGGTTCAACGCCTTGGTTTGACCAAAAGGGTTCATCAACAAGCTTCTAAGCAAGGATTAAACCATTAAACCTTGAACCAAAAGGGTTCAAGGTTTCAACGGGTTTAAGGTTCAACTACATCGGCAAGCTTCAAAGAGTCAAGTGCTTTGTAAAGGTTCAAAAAGTTCAAATGGTTCAAAGGTTCAACGAGTGGTTGGTTCAATCGATTGGTTCAATCAAACGGTTCAAAGGAGTGCTTGAAAAGAAAAAATCCCAAGAGTGGAAGCTGCCAAGTGTCATCTGTCGAGACACATTATAATTTATTTCTATATACAATAGAATGTGCTAGGTGTCCCGTTATAACTCAACAGAGCATGACAAGTGTCTACATCCACGTTTCAAATTTCTTATAAGTTTCATATCTTCTTTCAATAAGCTTCTCTTAGAGTCTTGTGAAAGGTTCTAAGTGGAAAATGCAGAAGGTTTTAACATACTTTTTTAAGAAACAACAGATCTTGCCACATGTCCCTTATAAAGTTTGGTGGAAGCCGCTAAGTGTCAACAACTACAATTTCTTCCTTTTGTTTCGTTATTAAGTAAGGACTGTGGTGGGCCCCAAGTGAGTTTCTAAAGTTGAGCAAAATCTACCAAGTGTCACCTATTGAGATGCATTATAATTTGTTTCTCAAAGTAGTGGATCTTTCCAAGTGTCCCTTATAAATTTCAGCAAAAGCCGCCAAGTGTCAACATCTGCAGTTTCTTCCTTTTGTTTCATTATTGAGTAAGGACTATGGTGGGCCCCAGGTGAGTTGCTAAATTAAGTGGAGCATGTTGTTTTCAAAATCAGCTCAGCTCATTTTTGGAACAACCCCTTGCAAAACTTGTCTATTTCGCCCTTTGTCTCTCTAAGTCCATCTTTTAAATGGGTTTTTCTCATTCTCATCTTGGCCCAACTGCACCCTTCAAAATTCATAACATCTTTTCATTACGTTTTCCCCAAAATGTGAAGGTTGTTATGGCATCAATACGACCAGGGGACCAAAATCTAGCTTTTTTAGAGTCAGTGTATTTCTTCCTTTTTCATGCATGGGTGGTGAATTTTGCCGCCAGTGCATTTTTTTCCTTTGACATGCAAGAGTGGCAAATTTATCACCCCTGCATCTGTACCTACACGGGTAGAAAATTTTCTACCCCTAGATTTTTTCATCTCTCACATGCAGAAGTGGAAAAATTTTTTGCCCCTGCATGTCCCTTCTATTTCCCAGTGCAAGGGCGACAATTTTCGCTACGCATGCACTACCTCAGTTTCTGCATGCATCATTTATTACCACATGCGACAGGTTGTTGGGGTCAATTTTCACCTCATTTAATCAAAATTTTAACCTCATTTTGATTCATCCCTCCTCTCCTCCTCCTACCCTCTACCTCTAGATGATCCAGCGAACAGGTCAAAGTGCATTTTGGTAGATTTGAGCTCGTAGTGCGCGTGGTTTTCCAGGCAGGACGTGTATTTGGAGTTTTTCCCTTTCCTCTCTTTTAGCTTGTTTTTCAATTGTTTTTGTTGGGTTTTGTTGTTTCCCCCTTCCCCGTAGGCCTTCTAGGCTTCCTCTTCATGCTAGGGCAATGATTTTCACTACCCTCCCTTGACCGTGGGTTTCTAATTTTAACCTGCACGGGTGGCAAAATTTGCCACCCGTGTTGCCCTTTCTCTCCTTGCTGTTCCCTTCACCTGCATCGGTGGTGAATTTCACCATTGATACATGTTTACTACATTGACTTGCAGGGGTGGAAAAATTTACCGCTGATGCATGTCAAGCCTGCAAGAGTGGCAAATTTTGCCGCCCCTGCACATTCCAACCAAACATGTGCAGGCGGTAAAATTTGCCATCGACGCAAGCTGAACATCCAAGGGTGGTGAATTTTACTGCCCCTACACTTCCCTAGTAATTATTCATGTATAGGTGGTTAAATTTTCCACCCATGCCATTTCTTTCTCCCTCTTGCATGCAAGGGTGGCAAAATTTTCCAACCGTACATGCAGTTCATTCCACATGCTTGGGCAGTGAATTTTGATGCCCTTGAAATTTTCCTCCAAATTTCTCCAACTCTAGAGAGATCTTAATATTTTTTATTTTTTTTGCCTCCTCCCCTTTTTTCCCTCATTTTGACCTAGTTTCTGAACTGGCCCTGTTAAGTGCCCTTCCTTGGTCATGATCACCCAATATGTGAATTCCCCAATTTACCCATTGTTCCCTAATTACACGATCATGATTGCAGTTCCCCCTAAAGATTTTTGTTCATCAGCACCTGCTCAATCAAGACCAATTCTAATGATTGAGACTTATCTAAAAAATTCAAAAGCCATGAAGTACCAGTACTAGGGCATTTTTCCAATCACCTCAGTCACTTCTAATGTCAATGACATTAGAGATATAGAGATTAGCCATGTGGATATGGCTGAGTTTGTGACCAAAACCAAGGCAATGAACCCAAGCTCCAAAATGAAAAAGATCATTAAGAGAAACATTCATCTGGTTGTCACTTTCCCAGTAGCAGCACATCATATGAAGTTCATCCTCTAGTGCGCCCAATTCTACAACAAAGAGACTAGATCAATCTCTGATGCTAGCAGCAACATGATAATTCACTAGACCCTAAATTCATTGATAAAGTCTTCATGTGCCCTCCTGATACTAAAGTAATAACAATTGACTTCATAGAAGCACAAAAAGAGTATGACAAGGACTCCAAAAGGGCAAAGAAGGTGATGAATCACAGATGGCTTAAGGCGCCTAGAACCAACTTATCCAGGTGGCTATAGAATTTCTTGAGGAGTGATTTCATTGAAGAGGTTGGTGACTTGATTAATCTCCTCAACAGGGTATGAGGCCTATCATCTTTTTCATAATTCCATGAGTGGATGTACCCCTTCATCAAGATCATCCTCCAAGGGAAGCAAGTCATCTTCTGGGGTGAGCAAATCAGCAATGCTCTTCATGAGCAACTGACCAAAGTACAAACTACTTCGAAGTTCTATATGACTTCATACTTGGTGTACATAGCTACTTCAATGTGAACCTTTCCAAGTTTGACAACTGAAGGAGATAGGAAGACCACCCCAGTCTACTCATATTACCCTCAGTTAACACTGCAAGGATCAATCTACCATTTTAGGAGGGTAAATGATACCTTCTTCGTAGTATTTTTGTGCCTCTTTGACCCTCAGCTCGAATAGAAAAAAATATCTGATGAAGCCTAGACAGTCGTTAATGACTATAGTTTTATGTTCCTAAAATTTTCCTCCTGCTATCTTCAAGTTGGTTTTTTCCAAGGCTATCCCCATATGCTCCCCAAATTTCCTTTTGATAAGCTAGTTCTAATGGAGCTGTGTAGACAAATGGTTATCATATACACTAGGTAGATGGAACTGAAAAGGCCAAGTTTCAGGTTTCTAATTGAAATTGGTAGATACTCAATTTTGATAGCAGCCAAAGCAAAGGTCATGGAAATGGAGATGCAGCTAGTTACTATGAAACAGTTCAAGAGAAGGGACAAGTTTGACTATAGGGGTGTCAAAGACATGATCAAAAGAAAGACTCAGTTTCATGAGCCTATGATCTAAGACATCTGGGTAGACCTAAAGACAGCCAAATAAATCAAGAGGATGGACTACAGAGGCTGACCTTAGAATAAATTGAATATTTAGGGCTTACATATATTACCTCCAATTTGGTCAATGATAAGAATATTATCAATAACAGGTACCTGGCTGAGAAGGTTGCTGACTCTCCTCTTCCTCCTATCCAGTGGTCCCAAAAAGAATTAACTTCTTTGAGGAAGAGATTTGAACCAATATTGGCTAACACTAATGATTGGTTAACAGCCAAAGGGATCATGTTGAAAGAGTTCATTACAAGATTAGAGGCTGAATTCCAAGCAAAAATAAGGAAGAAGGCAAAAAATAGGACCAAAAACAAAGGTGATGTTCCTTCCCCATTTAGGCCTCACAAGCCTAGAATCATCTTTGTTTCCAAGAAATCGAAGGTTGTTGAGGAGCCAGATTCAACGGCTAAAGGAGTTGGAGAACAAAGCTCCTAAGAATAGGTAGCTCAGCAAATAGAGATAGATGACAGGCCCTCAGAGCAGCAAAGAACTAAGCCTCTACCTTCTTAGGAAGGGGCACAACCACTTACAGACGTCTCTCCTTCACCACCTCTTTCTCTTATCAATGTTCCTTCTTTTGGAGCCGCCTCTCCTTCCAAATTCATGTTTGGTGATCCTCAAGGCACTTTTGGGGATACTCTTCACTCCTCTAGATCTATTCCTAGTCTGGCATCTCCTTTCAATTTGGGAGAAAGTTCTGCTCTTGATCAATCAACGGTCAGTACGATTTCACCAGTTACTCTAATTTCAACCACTGTTACCACTAGCAGTGCAGAAGTTACCACAGTGACACCAGCTGCAAGAACCGTTACCACAATAGGTACTTCTCTCCCTCCTTGGATGTCAGCTTTCATGCCCAAAAGAAAGAAGCTAGTCATCTCTATAGATGACTTCGATTTTGGCAAGTTAGTGCCAGTGAAAGCTAAGGCCCCTAAGAGACCAATGATCCTTTCAAAATTGGTTGAAGAAAAGGGACATAAATTTCTAGAAATAGCTAAACCATTGCAGGACGCAACCCTTAAGGGTTTTGACATGAGCAACTATTCCATTTCTCATGTTGAACTTGGGAAAGTTACTCACAAAGGTGTGAAAAGCGATCTATAGTCTGCAATGGACATCATGATCCAAAAATTTGACAGAGAAAAAGAGATGAAAGATTACTATAAAGCCAAGGTAGAGCAATTGACTGTAGTATTAAGGAAATTCACCCTTGCCCCTGAAGTGGCAACCCTAGAGGCCTTTTCCATAGACATCCCTGTTATTCAAAAGGCAGAGAAAACTTATATGAAAGGGAAAGAGCTAGAGGATTACATTGAAAAGATGAACACTCAGGGAATTTCCTTACTTACAGAGGTTGCTGAGAAGATGGACAAGATGAAGAAAGTGAGGATGGATCTAGAGGACCTTGTCTCTCTTATCTCTCAGGACATTGACAGTATAGAGAAATATCTTGGCAAGTGGAAGGAAGTGAAAGATCTGAGGAAAAGCACCTTGATTTCCATTGGTGTTATTTCTAGCAAAGATTCTTATGTTGAGATTAAGGAATCACTAATATACAAGATTCAAGTACTCAAGGAGTTGATTGAAGATCTCGAGTCTTCCAAGGATGTTAGCGAGAAAAGTGACATAAGCCTATTAAATAGATTGGAAGAACTGCCTTGTGACCTCACCTCTAGGGATAATCAATTTCTCTCAGCAAAAGAGATGATTCGAGGATTCAAAGGTATGATTTAGAGGGATTTCAAGGAAAAAGCATTCTCAATGACTTCTATGGATAACGTTTTAAATACTCAATTGACTCTGGATAATCTAATATCCAAGTTAACGAGTCATGCCAAGGCAATCACAGCATTGAAGGATGACATAATCAGGGCCAGGGTCATCTTCAAGAACACCATTGCACCAGACAGTATAGGAATTTAGGCATCTATAGCTATGTACGATGCTCATCTGAAGAAGTCCAGTGGCAAGAGCTGAACATTTTTCCCCTTCTCTCTTCTTCTTCTATCCTCATGCACTTTTGTCATATAAAAGTGCATGCAATTTTGTAATGTGTAATTACATGTAAAAAAGCCAAAAAAATATCTCAAAATTCAAAGATGACTCATCTTTGACCGAGATATTTTTATATTATAATCTTTTTAATTTTGAAGGTTTCTCCCTATATATAGAGGGGACCTCTTTTGTAAATATATCTCTGATAATTGAGATCAAAAACTTTTATAAAATTGAGACACTTCTTGAGACTTTGTGCTCAACTTGTAAATCATATTTTGTTGAATGAATGAGAAGTAGGTTTATTTCAGTCTTTGTGTTGAAGTTATCTGCATTATTTAGGAAATAGTTCTTATGTCCTCTTTCCTGATAATCTCTTATTTGTTTTATTTAATAAGCAAAGTGTGTGTGTTGATATTATCTGATGACATTTCTAAAATATAAAAGAGAGAGACTTTGAGCTACTTTTATCTTTGTGATCTTTTTATCCTTTGTAGTTTTAGGCGAAGACTTTATGCTTCATTTCACTCTACGGTTACGTGTATTCCGAATTGGTGAAGGAGACAACGGAAGACTTTGTGCTTACGTAGGTTTCTTTGTTAACTTTGTTACTTACTTTAGGTGATTTTCTACTCTATGTTGGATACCATTCATGAAAGAAGAGGAATGTTGTTGGCCAACGACCAGGATTTCTCTCTCTTGTTCCTTGGACATCACCTCTAAAAAAAGAGAGGTGGATGCTGTTATACCACCCCAAGTATTATTTTCTACTTAATTATATATACATATAGCGTATAAATATTCATAGAGAACTTCCCCTTGATAAGAGGATAGATTTACCTTGTCTAGATCTGGTAAACCCACACTTTTTGTGACGTAAATCTCCCTGTGCTGCGGTTGATATACCCATCTTGTCATCAGTTAGTTGATGAAAAATATTCAACCAATAGAGCACACCAAGTGTCATCATTTGTATGAATCCAAATGAGTCCCAAATGTTTCTATAATGTTTCTAAAGCTCAGTGGAAGCCACCATGTGTCATCTTCCGTAGGACTCTCAAAAGGTATCTAGAGCTTCTACAAGTTAAGCGGATGCTACCAAGTGTCCTCGCCTATTTCACAGTGGAAGTCACCATGTGTCACTTGTTAAGATCATCAAAAAGTGGCCAAATTAAGTGAGAAAGATGCAAAGGAATTGCTAAGAAGGATGACGGGCCCATGGTCGTCAAATTCAGGACAACCAACTAGTTGTTAGCTTTTAAACGAAGACATCAAATTTGTGGTAATAAAGTATCCATTGATCTTTGTAGGCTTAAATGTGGACCTGAAGACATTCAAAGACCTTCAGGCTGAAAGGAATAACCACTGAGAGGAGGAACCAAAAGAACTAGAAAGAGGGAAAAGACAGCTTGAGAGCTCAAATTGTAGTAAGAAAGAGGGAAGACCAAAAATATCTGTAGGAGTTATTTCCAATAGGTGGAATAGTCCACCAAGTAGATATTGGAGCCTTTAAACATTAAAGGTATGACCTATTTGTCTCCTTTGGAGTAAAGGCAAATTATACAACTATGTATATATCAGGTGATAGACCAGATGATCTAGACCTAGGAGAAGATATATGAGATGAAATGACATGCCACAGTTAAGGCAGTCGCCCTATTCCAACATGGTCCTCTTTAACAAAAATAAAAAATACATTCAAGGCATTGAATGCATAGCATGGGTCATTCCATGAAATAGAGTGCCAAGCCTTTCTTGGCTACTATATATTGTAATCTCTTTTATTATTTTAAAGAGATCTTTTCTTTTATAGAAACAAAACTCTGCCCAAATTGGAAGGCAAATACTGAGACTTTGAGCTCAGATTTTTGTTCATATTATTTTATCTAAATGAGAAAGAAAGTTACTTGAAAACTTTGTGATGTTATAGCTTGTGCCATTTTAGGAGATTTTTCTTATGTCTATCTTCTAGATACAGTCTTGTTTATTTAATTTAACAAGTAGAGCTAGTGGAGGTAATCCAAAAGATGTCCTGAAGTTAGTTACTCTCAGAATTTGTGCTATCATAGTTGTCTTCAGTGTGTGTTTTTAGTTTCTTCTTATGTTGAGGATTCTAGGATGACTTTGTGCCCCCATTATCCTTTGTGTTTCACTCTTTGAGCAGTTGAGGTGGAGACTTTGGGTTCTATTTCATACTACACTTTATCACTAGTTACTTGTCACTACCTAAAAGAACTCTTGCTATTTGTAACAGACCACTTCTAAAAGAAGAGAAGTGCCTTTAGTGTTTTCACCAGGATTTTATCTTTTGTTTGTAAACATCATCTCTGAAAGAAGAGAAATGGATGGTGTATCCTACCCCTGAGTGTTATTTTCTGCTTATATCTATAGTATATAGTTCCTGCATATTTATAGGGAACCTCCCCTTGATGAGAGGAGAGATTTTCCCACCTTTGATGTAGTAAACTTGCACATTGGGCCAACCAATCTCCCTTGTTGTGGATGATAAGACCTATTTTTCTCACGAATTAGCTAGTTGACAAAATATTTACCCAACACCTTGAAATAGTAATTATAGAACTCAATTAACAAAGACTAGTGGTTTATAATGCCATGAATTGAATTATTTATACATTTTTGGTTCACTTGGCCCTTTGATCTTGTTCATTTAATATTTAAGATCCTAAAATCCCTCACTTATGCGATCTAGCTTCAAATTTGAATTAATGTTGTAACCCCCATTATTTTGTGCATGACAAAAAAATTAGCTTGGTTGATGTGGCATTCAATACAGTCAATGTGGCACCAGTCTAGCTATTGGATAATGTTTTATGGGAGATGCCACCATCTTTTCATTATCTATACCTGTTAGATAGTTGATCCTGATTGTGACATAAAACTTTGACAATGATGTTATAATTGTTTCCCTATATGAATTGGTTATAACTCTTTTTTAGCAACCATTATTCATAATCATGACCCAATATTTTTTTAGGTATAGTTCCCAAACTTAATAGGTGACCCAAACCTATCTTTCTTTGAGAACATCACTTATAATCTTGTCCACCTATACTGACTAGATATCCAGCATGTGTTAGTCTAGCTATACCATTCCTATCTTGTATCATTACCAACTATGGTTGATCCTATGCTCTACTAACAATAACTTACTAGAACACACAACACACATAAAATGCAAACTAAACTTCAAAGAATTTTCATGAATGTAACTTTACTAACTAAGAGGGGTGTGTGAAACCACACTTTATTTCTACAAATGTGAGACTAATGATGGTAGAATTTGAGCCTTATATCCATCAACCTTTCTTGGCAAAATATTACCTTATAGGTCCCATAAGACTGCAATCCCACTTTACAAAATCTCATGAACAACATATGGACCTTTCCATCGAATGGTGAATTTACTAGGAAATGCATGAAACCTACTATCATATATAAAAACCAATTAATCATAATGAAATTCTTTCATGCAAAGATTCTTATCATGTCATACATTTTGGTTTCTTTTATTAACTTTTTTCACCCATACGAATTTGTGCCTATCTTTTTCCATGTGATTGAGATCCAACAGTCAATTTGTAAGTGATTTTTCATCACCAAGATGTATTGCATTAGTAACTCACAAGCTAGGCATGACATATTCCATTAGCATAATAGATTCCATCCCATAGACCAACTAAAATGGAGTAAATCCTGATACACACTTAAAATGAGTGTGATATGCCCAAAGTACCATAGGAAGTTGATCCTCCCAATCATCTTTCTTCACATCAAAAACTTTATGAGTATCTTACCAATCACTTTGTTCACAACCTCTACTTTCCCATTCACTTCTGGATGATACACCATTCTGGATGATACGCCATGCTTTTATGATGGGAAATCATAAATTTTGTTGTTAGTATCATGATGGTCCTATTCAAAAAATGCATACCCCGATCACTTACCAATCATAGTGGGCACCCAAACCGAGTAATGATGTTCTAACACAAAAACTTAGTAGTGTCCTTAGCTCCACATCTTGGTCTAGAAATAGCCTTGACCTATTTGGGAAAATAATCTATTATGGTGATTATATATTTAACACTACTATGTTTACTTACTAGATTAATATGACCAATAAAATCTATTCCCCACTACTCAAATAGTTGTTGCGCTAACATGGGATGAAGAGGCATCTCATCTCTTTGAGTGGGGTTACCCATATGTTGGAAAACATCACACTATTGTTCAACCCTCTGCACATTCTCAAAAATATGTGGCCACCAAATACCACTTTAGATTATTTTCCTTGTGGTAGCTTCCCCGTAAAATGTCTACCTATAATGCCTTGATGTGCCTCTTCTAGGACTTGCAGTCATTCATGTTCTATTGATACTCATTTTATAACCTAATCCTTCCCCATATGATAGATAAATATATTTAAAATACTAAAGGGAAGCACCTTAGTCAAGAGCTACTTATTTTCTCTTTTATTACAGTGTGTTGGTAACGTCCCCTACTCTAAGAAGTGTGTGATTTATACTAGTTGTTCAGGAATCATAGAGACTCAAAAAAAATGGGCATCAAGAGACTCATTAAGGATATCCTTTGGGTCCTCACCATTATGCAATCTACGAATATGGTTAGTACCAACATTCTCCCACCTTAGCTTAACATTAATTTAAAAGTAAAATTCCTAGAAAAGCATTAACCAATGAGATATCCATCTGCACAACATTAGCTTGTTTACTAGATATTATAGAGCTTGATGATTTGTAAACAATTCAAATGGGGTTGCCAAAAAATAATGTCAAAATTTTTGTATAGTAAATATAATTGCTAGAGCTTTCCTCTCAATTGTGGTATAATTCTTTTCAGCTGTAGACAATTTTTGGCTTACAAAATAGATTGGATGGTCCAATCCTCCTTTATTAGGCTATGCAAGCACTGAGCTAATTGTGGTACTTGATGCATCAACATGCACATGAAATGTTTACCCCAATCAGGAAAAATAAGGATTGACATAGTAACCAACTGATATTTAAGGTCCACAAAAGTTGTTTGGCCCTCTTCTATCCATACAAAGGGAATGCCTTTACATAGTAATTAAGAAAAATAAGGATTGACATAGTAACCAACTAATATTTGAGATCCATAAAAGTTGTTTGTCACTCTTCTATCCATACAAAGGGAATGCCTTTACATAGTAATTTCTCTAGTGGGGTTGAGATAGCTGCATATCCTTTTATGAATTTTTGGTAATACCCTATGTGTCCTAAAAAGGATCATACTTATGTGAAGTAATTTGGTGGTGTCATACTCACTATTATTGCAATCTTTGCTTGATCCACCAAAATCCCCTTGCTACACACAACATGGCCTAATAAGACACCAAATAGTGTGAAAAATAAACATTTTTATAAGTTAAGCGTAATATTGAATGCTCTACATCTTTTCAACATTAGTCTTAATTTTGATAAGTGTTCTCAAAACAATGATAATACTACCCAATCATTTAAATATACCTATATAAAATCATGGATGAAGTCCTTGAATTCAATTACTATAGCCCTAAATAAAATTGCATGTGTGTTCTTTAGACCAAATGACATTAACTTATATGCGAATGATCCCCATTCTATATAAAATGCCATCTTAGTTCTGTCCTAAACTATGATGGGTATCTGATAATGGCCACTAAATCCATTAGTGAAGGAATACACCTCATGTTCATCTACATCTTCTAATACTTCATCCATAAATGGTATTTTAAAGGGGTCACTAACATAGGCATCATTTAGAATGCAATAGTCTTTGTAGATATGAATCTCACTTTTTTTCTTCAACTACATGACCAAAGGACTCACCAAGTTCACTTTTTCCATAGGAAATATTATTCTTTCATCTTGCATATGATTAAATTTAGCTTTGACTTTCATCTTCATATTAGGATAGAGATGCTAAGGCCTCTTTTTGATGGGGCATGCACCTTCCTTAATTTATTTATGCATTTTCCATAAATAAGGGTCCACCCCTTTGAATTCTATAAAAGTAGTAGGAAACACATCTATGTAATCCCATAAAATATTTAATAATTTTAAAATGTCCTATTCCCAATAGTCACCGATGTGTGTCAATTTTGGTGTGTCTTCCAATCTAATGTTCATAATTTGCTCCTTTAGAGGTTCTTGATACACTTTGTGCTCATCTTATAGAATGGACTATTGAATGGCCCACTCACCCTCTTACTTTGGAAATTTCATCTATCATAGTTGGTCTTCTTCATCTTCTTCATCCATAGGTTTAGGTAATATTTTGTAATCTGGTTTAGGCTAAAAAAACTCAGCAAGTTCTAAAGAATCTTCACTAACTAAATCAGAGTCATCAAAATACTCCTCTTGAATACGATGGTAAGGTTGAATTTTGATCTTTACTTTACCTCTGTGCTAAGTCTCCATAGTCACAACCTCAATAAGGTCTTAGGTGTCTTATTGACTGTGCTTGACTTCCATGGTGATAGCATCGATAAGTCTTCTATCTTTCATGTCCTCTAGCTTCAAATCATGGACATTGTGCAAATTTTATACTCATCCATGGCATAAGAATATTTTCATATTTTGTATCACACAATGAACCAGTGGAATCTCACTTTAAAATATGAAATTTTGAATAAAGTCCTTTTATAACTAAATTCAGTGTTATGTCTCTCTATGGTGTTCTTGGTGAATGTACCAATTAGTAAGAAAAACCCCTAATGTATAAATAAAGCAATGTGGCCAATACTTTGAATTGATTTCTTTGGCCATCCATACTTCAATGCACCATTAAATATAGTTCTGAAGGCATTCCCCTTCCTAATTATCTTCACACTTCCACATGCAATTGAAACCATGTGATGAATAATTTACACACTTATGCCCATGTCTTACTACTGCTATGATGTACTACCCACTAGTTAGATGTAACTCCTTTTAATGCGTAATTGAGGGAACTTACCCTTTGGTTGTCCTCAAGTATATGCATTTAGAAATGCACTATAAATTCACCAATGTATTTAGTTGCAAAGTAATGAGGTATATGTTGATTAGACACATAAATCATGCATAAGGGTTTAACTTCATGATCATTTATAGCCCAATTTAGCATGTAAGTATCACAATCACTATTGACAAAAGAAGCTTGGTCCCATGGAAGCATACCTTTGAAAGTAGGCTCAATATATTCATGATCCATAAAACCTTATTGATATAACAACTCTATATCAGACTGTGTAGGTGAGTGTACAGACAAAGATAACACTTCATCCTCTACATCTATAGAAATATTCAAAAGTTTGAAAGAACCCTTACCCCAAAATTTGGTGGTTTCTATATTTATGTAAAAAGAGTTATACTGGTTCATTGGCATGATGTATTGTATATTAGGTACACTCTACATCATAATTTATATCCAATTGTTCCCTTTCACTACGTAAGGAAAATCAATTTCCCTAGGAATTATGTATGACTTGGAGTCTCTGTTAATAAGGATGATAATTATATGATCATCTTGGTATGATTCTATTTGATTCATTACCATGTTGATGGTCATCTTACCATCATAGGCCCACTTTTTCCCTAGTAAATTTGGGTAGTGAGTTTCATTTGTATTCATATCTATTACTTCAAATTCACCATGTAGAGTTAAATCTATGATTTTAATCTCCACATCTTCCAGACATCCTATGGGCTCTAGCCTACCATACTCTACCAAATTGAGTGTTACCATATTGGAAATCAAAGAATGTCTATCGATCACCTCCCAGGTAGATCATGGGATCATATTCACTATGCTCCCAAAATCAAACATAGCATTCGATATCTTGTACCTTGATAACTCTATATCTACTCTAACATCAATGTCCCATGGTTTCTTAGTCTTAACAAGCTAAACCATCTTCTTAGGCCTTTCCTTTCCCTTCTGCACACATTCAATCAAACTATGCAAGATATTTGTGATATTTTGTGATATATCTTCATTTCATAGAGTATTAAGAAATTTCATCAAGTTTATCAATGTTGTTACAACCCCCTCTTATTTCATGATTCATACAATCTACCCATAAATCTATGTGTCAAGTGTAACTTCATCTTCTATAGCTAAACCTTGCTATTGAATGCTCTAGAAAATTTATATATCTTCTTTCATGAGTCCCTTCTCCTTTACCAATTTTGGATAGGTGTTTATTTTAGCTTTGCATATGCCAAAATCTGTTGGCATCTCCAAAAGAGGTAGTCCTTGTTGTGTTTACTACATTCTTATCACTACTTATATAAATTCATTATGGTTGGGCTCTAAACCAACTTGGTTTACATTCTACACTACTCGATCTTTGTGTTGTGCTTCTAAAATAGGATAATCATGAGTATCATGTTGTTCTAATACTTAGTAGTAAGTGTAGTAAGCTTGTCATTATGGATTTGTAAGGTAGTTCCATTGGATATGATTGAGATCCCCACATAAATAACATATAATAGGGCCTCTAAGACCATTGTTGCATCTTTTTTGTGCACCTCCATGGTATCCACCTCTATTCCCTTGGTATCCCCAACCATTTTCCTACTGTGGCCCAAAGGTTATTGTAGTTTGTAGCATATTCCACCCCTAATGGTATTATTGGATGTCATAACCACCATATTGAGGTTGATTTATATGTGTCACCTAATTAGCCTATTATACCTATAGAATCATAGGATTTTACATAGATTGGTAAGTGCATTTTAGTGGTTGTGTAGCTTGAACTCCGCTAGCTAATCCTTATGATTGAAATGGTTATGCATTCTGAGCCCATGTCAACCCAGTTTATGTTACACTAGTGGGAGGGTTTTCTACTCTCAAAATGTCCTGTGACATCATTGGTTCTTGTTGTGTAACTACTATGAAGACATTATTAGTAATGTCTTCCTTCAACTCTTGTAGAGCCCTACAATCCTTATCGTCATGATTAGTAGATTTTCAAAATTTATAGTACATACTCTATGGATTTCTAACATACTATTATAATATGTGATAATGAGTTGTTGAGTGCCTCACTATGTGTAAAATGTCACAAAAATCCATATGTACCTTTAGATATTCATTCCTATAATGTCCTTTTTTCACACTCAATACACCAGAGACCAATTTTAGGTCACTCAATAATATTTTATAGAGTTTTTAACCTCTGTAAAATAGCTTGAAGAGTGCTTTCTAACTATGTGTTATTCTCTATCAGGGTACCATAATCTTCTATTTGTTCCACTCTTATTGTGGCTATTCTAGCTTCTACTTTATTAGGAAATTTGGTTTGTGCTATCACAAACCAGATCTTAGGTTGCAGTCCTTAGACAAACCATTCAACCTTATCCTTATCATCCAAGGTAAATTCAATTTTGTTGACCACATAAAAAAAATTGTAGTCATAATCGTGAAAAATTTCCCTTGGACCTTGGTGGATTTCCTTCAAGTCTTATATGGTGTGTCCTATGCTTTTCTTAACTTTGAACTCTATAATCAACCATTTCCTCACATCATCCAAACTTGTTGTTCTTGATTCCCTACAAAACATGAAATCCAATGACCTTCTATAAAAAGCACCAATGAGATCACACTTCTTAATATTTTCATCCACAATTCCTTTCACCTACCATTTCATGTCACACATAAGTAAGTATTGATATAGATCTATAGTTCCATCATAGAGTACTAGTACAATGTTGGCACCTAGATATAAAGGCATAGTACCTAGGTTCAGTTGTAAAGGAAGCATTATTTGTGTTCCTCTAGATAGTGGTAATGATACTATAACTTGTGGAATTGATACCTAAAAACCTATTGGTTTTGGAATCAATGTGGTCACTTAGGGAGGAGTGATCACTAGTGGCGTTTGTGATGATGATCTTGTAGACCTAGTTGGACTATCTCCAAGTACTAGTGTAGTTGTCAAAAATGGTCAACTTTTTTGAAGTAAAAAAATATTCCTATGATCATAGAGGTGATACAAATCACTTAAGCGATGAAAATGCCTTCAACTCATCTTCAATCTCTATAATGGTGTCTATTTTTGTTCTCTATTCCTTAGCAAAAAAATTGATCTATGACATCTAATCAACAACTTGCTCAATCAATAAGGGGTCAATCAAATTAGTCGACACTTATCTTAAATAACTCTTCTATGATTTAGTGAATCCTTACATTGTCCTTTCAAAATTATAATCTACTAACTCTCTAATACTTCTTGATTCCTCAATCTTCTACTCTCTCTGACTTACAAATCTTTGAGGTTGAATATAAATAGGAGTATTTTTATAAAATATGGGCTTAGGGGGTATACGTTGAAGGGGTGAAAGATATCTTTGTCTGATTCTCCTTATGTGGAAAGTTGAGCCAATACTGTGCCTATGGATGACCATGCTTCCAAAATTAGGTAACTCTCTTACAAAAGTGAAATATGTCTTCTTGAGCAACTATAATCTATTATCAGCTATCAAACTACCTTCCTCTAAGGGTTTTCCCTTATCATCATCTTCTACTTGTTTAGTTATTTTCTCTTCTATCTCACTAATCTTGGGCCCTTATTCTCTCTCATTAACTCTTTCCTCTCTTACCCTTTCATCAACTCATTCTTCCTCCTTTCGATCTCCTACAGCTATTCAACCTCTACTCTTGCTTCTACCTCTACCTCTACTCATAGTCACCCATGAAGTCCCTAATATATTCCACATATTTTTTTGTAGTTCTCATTATGTATCTATAAGCTTCTTCTGATCCCTTTCATCTAGTCTCCTCATCTGATTTCTACTAGCCAACTTTCTAGATTATCTCTGTACCACCTCACATCCTGACTGCACACATCCCCATAACACCCTAAAAGACTATTCCATCATAAATGGGTAAGGCACTATGGATTTTTCAATTACTAACATCTTGATAAGAATTGGTATTTGCTATAGAAACTTTCCTTTAGTTCTTTGCACAAATAAATCTTGTACAACATCAAAATAAATATAACCATGAACTATGAATTCCATTATATATTGATCTATAGTGGTTTGTGTCTAGTGATCGATCACATGGGTCCAATCAACCTCAAATATTTGGAAATGTCTAATTAGGTCATTGGTCCATTAAATTTTAGATGCATATCTGGCCTAAAAACAAAAATTCTCTAATCTCACCAACCATGTAGCAAACAATCTCAAAAATTCACAAGAAAAGATTTCATGTATATCACCATACAAATGATTCTTTACGTGTTCATTTTTGGTACACCCTATCCTTCTTGCCTCTTTCTATGTAAACTTAGATATTTTCTGATCTCACCATTCTTCCAAATCCCTCTAACTTGGTAACCACTAGAGCATATCCTTTCTTTAGCAATCCACAATAGTTCCACGCTCACTGCACCATTGTTAGTAGAGGTTCTTGGTTTCCTAGAACTTGCTAATTATGAGGAAAACTATGGGAGAGGTAATAGGTCCTTATCTTATAGAAACATATATTCCTAAAGACATATCATAGAAATATAGAAGACCCAAATATTTTGGCTAGTATAATTCTCATCTAAAGTTCATCAAGAAAGAAATATAGATTCAACATTCATTGCACTATATGAAATAGCCAATTATTCAAGAAACCTTAGATATATATATATATAACATTATCATATAAATAGATCAAGTTTGTGATAAGGTTACAACACACATTCAATTACATCACCAAATAAACTTATCCTCACTTAACAAGAATCAACCTATTATACTATTTACAAGAGACCTATATTTCATGGATCTAATAGCTTGTTCTTTAATGTCTACCCTCTCTCAACTCTTTATAACTTATATATATACATAACTCACTATCCCTATTTTAGGTACATGGTTATAATAGACTGCATTTAGAATCTTCAACAACTATAACCTCATTATATGATTCCCAAGTTAGAGAAACCCAAATCCATGTAATCTATTCAAAAGATAATATGATTGATGACTAATCATCCTGTGTATGCTGATTTGTTTTACTGTTGGCATGTCCTTATGTTGTGATGGCATCCTATGTGAATACTTTCTCACTAACAAATAGGTATATTCAACTTGTCTTGATGCCTCATTTATATTCCATAACTCCTTAATTATTTCAACTTTGTCATATGGTATACATACCTTGTTTACCCCTTGAATAGGCAATCTCATGACATAACTATAGAATAACACTCTTGGAAATTTTATGAATTTTATAAGGAACATTTTGAACCTCCCATCAAACTTAATATCTATAAATAAAACTCAAATGATGTTGAAACTACAAGTAACATGGTTCCTCCTAAAAGTGTGAGGAATCATTCCTACAGCTAGTTCACATGGCTCTCTATTCAGGCTTGACACTTAGTTTGATCTTTGAAAACATGTTTTCAAATATTGAAGGAGGGTTGAAGATTGATTGATTGAATCTAGGCCATCATTACAACTCCAAAGTATACAAATCTATACCAAAACCTATGTTGAGGTATGTTCCTATTGTTATTTTAAAGCATTAATGGTGTCATTGGTATCAAAGGTAATTGAGTGTCATTAATATCCTATAGGTTCTCTTGTGAAGATGCATGGTAAGTGATTATGATGGCTTAAGCATGGTCTAATAGGTGATTAAGTTTTTCATAAGGTCTTGACACAATATTGTGATGTGACAAGCTTATGAGAAGTATTGTTTTGTATTTTTATGAGAGATCATAAAAAAGAGAGTGTTGATTTTTTTAAAGTGATTATTGTGATAAGGTCATTGATTGACAAAGTTCACAAGAAGAAAGTCTTTGTGGACAATGTGTTTTATGAAGCCTAGTCTTATCTTGGTGAAGGCATGATTAATAAATCTTGGTGAAGTGAGTGTGTTAATGTAAGTGAGAATATGTTTGCCTCTGTGTAAAAATGTGTATAAGGTGGATAAGCTACATAATGAGTCTTAAAGGTCTCAAATTAGTATGGTGCCTAGTAGGTCTATTTAATGGACTAGTTATTGTGCATGGATATGGTTTGTAGAGGCATGATGATGATTTGGATGTGTATGGACTTTAAGTTGAGAAATACAGTGTTATAGTATGAGATAAATATGTAAACTTAGTCACATAACTCTCAGAGTGAGCCAAAGGAGTAAGTTATTCATTGGTGGTCTTCTCATAGAACTTGTCTTAAGATCTTAGCTGGCATGATAGGGCATCAAGATTAGTTTTGGAGGCTTTTGAGATTATTTGAGCATGTTTTTAGGTCTAGCATGTTGTTTCAAGGTTTTTTGTGAATTTTGAGGTCTTGAGTTGAATAATAAAGCATAAAAAATGGATTTGAGGTATCTAGATTATACAGAGTAAATGCTTCTAAGACCAAGAGATAATTTTTTATACTTGTTGGCATGTGTGACTATTACATGTGAAGTTTAGATCTTATGGAGAGATGGAAAAGGTTCCTAACAATGATTTCCAAGAATTAAGAGTTGGTTTAGGGGTAGATATTTATGAATAAATGTTAAAAATGAAAATTGGTCTAAAACCCTCCTAAAACCCTCATAGTGACCTGATATGGAATATATTGATGGAAATGGCTCAAAATTAATTGGATGACCTAGTGTGATGATTGGATCATGTAGAGGACTCTCCCAAGTACCTCTAAGTGGAATCAATCTATTAGAAGAGTGAGTGGAAGCTATAAGAAAACTTTTATTTCTTAGATTTTTGATGTAGTAGGTAAGATTGACCAAGTCAATGAATGAAAATCATTGGACGAAAAGTTTGATAATTTTATCTTATTCCCATGGTGTTTTTTTATTAGGTTATAGACTTAAAATATGCTAAACTATTAATGAAAGTTGACCTATTTCTAAAAAGGCTAGTGAGAAAAATAATGAGAAAACTAGGTAGAAGTGAGAGTGATGAGTTGTCATGGATTAGAAATGGATCCAATTACATGGGGTTTATTTTAAATACCTATAACACATTTCCATATTTTTATATGTTTTTAATTTCAATGAAAATGTTTAAAATATTTTTCACAAGATGATGTGTCTAATGAAGATGAGACAATGAAGATGTAAAGTTAAAAGATTGGTCTGCAAGACCAATATTGTCACAAGACCATGATATCTATCTATATGAGAGTTACCTAATGATATAAAAGGACAATACACACATATAAATATCTAATAAAATTTACCACATAGGTGATTAAAGACATAATCACATGAATGGTCTTCAAGGCAAAATTGTAGTTCTAGTTATGTAAGATGGAGTGATGAATTTGAGATGTTATATCATGAATTATTGAATCCAGTGCACATTTTTATGTTTTTTGGGATATATATTAATTATAAATTCTTTATATAAGTTTTATATTTAGTATAATAATTTGAATTATGGAATCCAAAATGGCTTGTATGGTTGAGTAAGAACTGTGAAAGAGAAGGTCAACAAATTGGCCTGCAAGACCAATGGTTAACACTAAAACTTGTGATATATCTATTGGAAGATGTTATATATGTCACATAATAAATATTAATGTTAATTATATGTATTTTAAGTTTCCTTATAGCATATTGATATAACATTCATTAGGACTATGTTTTGGATCATTTAGGCATTTTTTTGTGTATTAGTAAGATTAGTGTTCCTCTGTCATTATGCCCAGGTTGGAAGTGTTTTAAGAACATAATGGTTATATATATATATATATATATATATATATATATATATATATGTGTTTGTGTGTGTGTGTTTGTATAATTTTCATGATTTATTATTCATTTTAATTTCCATCTCAAGTGTTTTAATTCCAAGTTTTCATAAGTAGTTTCTAAGGTGTTTTGATAGACTTGAGTAAGTTGAGTGAAGAGTTGTTCTTGAACCATTATATCATGATCATATCTATATAAATAATAGGGTGATGGTATATATATTCCATGGTATATTATTTATGCATCTATAGTGTTTTAAATTACATATACTAATGTTTAAGGTCAAATTTTTAATGACTTGGTTTTAAGCAAATTGGCAGTTCTAAGTGAGGTTTTTGATGAGGTGTTCTTGAGTATTTGGACCGTAAATTATGGAGTCTAATGAGTTTTATGATGACCATAAGGTCATGAATTTTATATCCATATGTTTATTTTTCCTAGAATGTGTGCCTATAGGTTGTTTTAGATTCATCTTTGAAGATAGTGCTTTTGGGGTAATTAGGCCTAATAGGTCTTTAAGGCCTAATAGAGCTTTCAAGGTCTGAACGAATGATTTATGACTTATTTATCATGGAGGAGGTTAGTTGAGTTTTATATATAATTTTTTAAAAGGTTTTATTTCTTTTATGAGGGCCACGTGGGCCATATAAATTCAATTTATTCTATGGATAGGATAGACTAATGCATTAGGTCTATATTAGGCCTAAAAGAAGAATGAGGTCTAAATGTGTTTGGACAACCTAATGGTGATCTTATTTTGATTTATTCCTATGTGTAACATGTATTAAGACATTTTTGTGATTTAAAATGATGGATTAATGTCTTGGGTGACTAAGAGTGTAAGTGATCTACTGATTTGTATTTATATAAGGCCTAATTGGCCTAATTTGTATGTACGTGAAAAAGACACCAATGAGCGAATAAAAGGGCAGATTATGAAGGAAAAATAAGACTTGAAGACAATTATAAGAGATTATAGAGGATATTTTAGATAAATAAAATATTTTATACATGTGGATGACAAGGTGAGTTGACCTAATAAGTGTAGTAAGAAGCAAGTTGAGTGAAGAGGCCTAATAGGTTGTTTGAGAAAGATTGAAGAGTGTGAAGAGAAAATGAAGGTGATCATCATCAGTTTTGTGATAAATAGGTATCCAAAGGTTATCAAAGGTTTGAATTGGTAGATTTGGTTCTGATTTACCTAGGGGATTGGTGCTTCCTTGGAATTTGGTGCTTGCTAAAGGACTAATTGAGTTGGTGCTTGACTAGTGAGGGGTTGGTGCTCCTTATGGGATTGGTGCCTCACTAATCTTGATTCATTGCTTATATTACTATAGTAAAATTTGTATTTCAATGTTTTTATCTTACATGATGGTTTTATA
This sequence comes from Torreya grandis, assembly GCA_037957365.1. Taxonomy (NCBI): domain Eukaryota; kingdom Viridiplantae; phylum Streptophyta; class Pinopsida; order Cupressales; family Taxaceae; genus Torreya; species Torreya grandis. The sequence goes on from JARHVA010000525.1 coordinate 2,133,132, forward strand.
CATATCTCTTTTGTTCATATGTTGTATGCTTATGTGGATGCTTGTTTATGCATTGGTTGACGTATGTATTTAAATGAATTGCTTTAAGAATGATAAGTGAAATTGAATGATTATTTTAAGGGAATTGATTCACCCCCACTCAATGGTTTTGATACCAATAACCTAGTACATTATGTCCCAAATCTTGGATTCTTCTAACTCCTACCTACTAACTCATTAAATATCTCACTAGACTTTGTAAAACCTTGGAACATTGTGTTGGAAACATTGAGGTAGGTCTACAGACTCATTGGTTTGATCTAGACCACTTGAATATATGTGAAAGTATGAGTAATTACCATTTTTTGGGTTTTATATCCATTAAATCACTAAATATCCACTATTATAGAGCCTCAAATAGGTTTGGAAGAGTTTTAAGATCTCACCAAGACTTTCCAAGTTTTGGAGACCCTGAAATCTCAAGAACCCTACTATTGTTAACGTATAGGTAGTTCCATAAGAAAGTTTATTATCTCCCTAAGGTCACACATGAAAAATGGGGCTTTAATATGGTGTATAAATGTTTTTAATACCCTTGAGAAGACACCCAAATTTCCATTCCTCTTTCATCATGCTCAAAAATGGGGAAAATGAAGTAAACCAAAACCCTGCCTAGATGGAGAAAACACAATGAGTCTTTCACATTCTTAGTGATTATTCATAAATAATGGAAAGTAAATATGAGAAATAATTCCAAAAAATATAATCCATATATGTTCCCCTCCTCTAATAAAAATATTAGGTCCTCACCTTCTCTCTCTTATATGTATCATTCACAAACCTGACTAGTTTTTTTAAGGTGCTAAGGAGCTCGATTAAGGAAGGGGGTCAGTATTTGACTTGTTTTGACTTGAAAATCCCTCCAAAGAATGGATATAGATATAATATACTTAAATTAATCCATTTTTAGGTCTTAACATGATATTTCTCTAACACACCAATACATATCAGTTGAAAACTCTCTTTTTGCCATGGAAACTACCTATTTTGCTTGAAAGCTAATGGAGATGATATGTCAGGTGCCATAAAGTCTATAAATGACCTATACATACATGTAGTGATATGCCCATACTTTATTTCTATCATAAAGTTGTCATCCCTTTCCAAAACTCCTTTAGAATGTTATAAAATGGACAATAAAACACTTTGAGAGTGGAATATAATATTATAAGTTTAATTTTCCACCTTTATAGGAATGATACGAACTAAAGGGGGAGTGATATGACTTGGACACCACATGACATGTCCCAATAGGACCCATTTGGACCACTTAACCCCCTTTTACCCATTTTACCATGCTATCAATGACCATATAATCATAAGGTCAAGGAAAACACTTACCTTAATTTCATCAAAACAACCTTAAAAAATGCTAACCAAGACTTGTAAAGGCTATTTAGAATACCCTATAAGGCATATGATGACCATACACAAGATCAGAGGACATGATAGGTAAATTTTTGAATTTCATGGGTTGAAATTTGGCTTGGGAGGCCAAATTATCAATAGTTTTAGATTTTGTACATCCTCTAGCTAGAGAGATTCCAAAATTTACATAAGATCATACAGAGCTATCATACTGAGGATTTTCCTATCAACACACTACATGAACTTCAACTAATTTATTTCAAAATTAGGGTGGAGTTATTTTGATTTTCACAAATTTATTTTCCTTATTAGATTATATTTAGTGCATCTTGTTATTATGTTATAGTTTTCCATATTTAGAAAAAGATGCAAAATTGATCGTGAAATAGATATGTTCCTTTTCATCTATCTTTATTACAAAAACAAAGCTAGTTTTGATGTTTGCTTCTATTTTAGTAGATTAGTTCCATTTAAAATTAACAATACATTTTATCAATAAATTTGAAAAGTATTTTAGAAAATATCCAATTCATTTCCATCTAGGACAACTTTTCTTTTCTTCAAGATCTAAACAAGTCTCTTACATCCTAAACAATCACGTAGATGAACATAGAAACATAAACAACCTTAGGTGTATACAAAAGGGTATTATATTTCTGATATATTTTTTTAAAGAGTTAAAATAATTGTCATTTTCCTCTCATAAAATATAAAATCAGAACTTACATCTTTTGTTTCCAATCTAGCAATTCATTCATAAAAACTTGTTATTAGCAAACTAGGGAAGTATAAAAGCTAGTCTAGTTTGTTTGTGAATAAAGAAAAACAAAATAAATTATTTTTATACTATTAATATTATTTTAGACCATATTTATTTTTACATTTTTTTCATACATATATTTAATCTATACATATAGTTTATCTCATACAAAACAACCAAAACAAACACAAATATTTTATCTAGTTTGTATACAAGTAGAACTAGGAAAAATTAACATATTGCATGTTAGCGTATATTTTTTCTCTCCTTATTTGCATGAATTATAAACATTAAAAACTATTAAAAAAAGATTTTTATTTAATTTACTTTTAGCTTCTTAATTCTTTTAATTTCAACACTTTATTTTTAGCAATCAAGCATTTATTTCTACAAAAAATAGGAAAAGTCCAAAAACAATAAAAACAAGAAAAAATAGTGTTAAAATCCTTGCTAACACACACAAGCCATACCAAAAGCCTTGTCAATCTATAAAATAAACCACATCCCACATTATCCTTTTCCATGCTTATAAGCACCATATATCAAGCCTTACTTCAACATTACAACAAGCACACTTTACAATCCATTACCTGAATAAGTTCATACACTTTTCCTTAGATTTTACCTAATATTATTTGGATGACCCTCATTGAGACACTAGGTCTTATATGACATGGTTTATTCCCTATATTTAGATAACTTGGTCCCACCATCATCACATAGTCCAAAATTATCATTGAGTTGAGACATGAGGCCTTTCAATCTGTCACCTTATCATAGAGTCTTTAGATGTTATCTAGGACTAGTCTTTCATCCACACCTCTTTATTTTCCTTGGTTCTAGCCTCATCTTATATCATTCACATCAATGTATGACATTGACTAGGCATATTCAATCCAATATATTATACCTTTCCCATGATCATCCAACCCGATCTGCCTCATTTTACCAAACTTAGCATTGACCAAAAACTTTGCCTTCTTATGATATTAGAGACTAAGGGACCTTGGAGTTTTGTTTCTACATAGATTGATGCTCTTAATGAGTATTGAGATGTTACTAATGTCTTTTAGTTCCATCATGAGAACCCATCACCACCACCTATCCCAAATCTGTTCCACCAAACAATCAAATAAACACCTATCCCATCCACTATATCGACTGCCTCAATTAGGTTTCAGGGAGTCAAGTACACATTTTAGCATGTTTTATTCATGTGCATACAAAATTAGTGAACCTAACCTGAAGGAATTAATATTTTATGTATCCCTTTCTTCCTCTTCTCCTTTGATTTTCTCCATCTTCCTTCCTTCCATTTATTTTATGGGTATCCGTATACCCCCATAATATGTCTAAATAGGATATTGGCATATCTCTTGGCCTAAAGGGCTATAGTAGAAGCTAGCTTAGCTCTAGTGAGCCTTTGTTGATGAGTTGGAATAACCCAAAATTTGAAACTAAGATAGAATACAAATAATATGACTACCCTCTTCCTAACACTCAGACAAGGAGTGAGGTTGTTATTGTAGTACCCCACTCCATTGTAGTGATTTTGGGTAGTTTCATTACTTTGGGTTACCAATTTTCCTGATTGAGACACCGTAGTGTTGGGTTTTCTATTCTAATTAATTTTGACATTACCCTTAGGATATGTTATTGACTCCTTATCAATGTCATGTGATTAGATGTAGATATTATAGGGTTGGATTTTGGTGCCCTTGTCATGCCTGAGACATCGACTTAATAACTATTGTGCATACTAAATGATTATAATGTACTCTGAGAATTTTAGTCAAGTTAGATAGAAGTAGCTTAGGCCATGTAAGGGGGAAAGGTTATTAAATATCCTTAATTTATGATGGTTATCAACACTCATGACTTGTGTTCTTATTACTTTTTTTCATTGAGCTCTATAGCTGAGATATGGTTATGCAGAATTGTCTCCTCGTAGTAGTTTGAGTTGAAAGGAAGTCATTGGCCAAAACTAATTTAAATGCTTATTATTTTATTCTTCCTCTTTCTTAAGAAATTTATTGATTTAGCAATATGAAGCCAATTATCATGGTCTTTTTTAGCGTATTGGTCATGGGGACTAAGTCTTGATTAAGGTAAGGGCTTATGTTATAATAAGATTTTGTAATTGGCATACTCAAAAGATTATATTTTTTTTTAATGTTCATTTATTGATAATTTATATTGATGGTTGGGACTCTAACCTATTATGGAGAAGCATAATCCTTTGCATTAATAAGCAAGTTGTATTAAAATATATAAAATATATTTGTTGAAGATTAATGGAGGCTTCCTTGATTATGGCATAAGAGGGATAGACCAATGAGCTTATTTGTGAGGGAGATAAAGTGGAACATTTGAATTTTTAAATGATCATTTCATAATGATGCTTTGACCATCAACCTCTTCCTTATCCTTGCCCAGTGATTATGCCATGAGGAGTAGATAGAAATTAATTTTGTTGGTTGGTCAATTCTTCACAGGGGAATAGATCTTAAGAGGTGTTTGAAAGGAATTCAAAATTATAAATATATTTATTTTTTTCCTTTTTATTTCCATACCTTCATTAGTGCTTAGGTAGAGATAACCAGGTCTATCCAATCAAAATTTATCAGATTAGGATAGTTGTTAGGGAGCCAAATGGTGTATAATAAAATGAAGGAAGGATTGTATTCTATCATTTCAAGATTTTTTATCTTTGAGTATGGGGAGGGTAGCGTCCCATGTTCCCATGCCTTTAATTTTCAACCAAACCCATCCTTGTTTTGGTCAAAGGAAAATGACACTTGAGAAGTTAGTAAAGTTAAATCTGTGTAAGCCATTTTAGAAGGAAAGAAGAAATTCAATTTTAAATAAGCTTGGAGTAGTAGAGATGAAGAGTTTAAGTGAGCAAAATAATAAGGAAAACATCTAGATTTATGTTATACACCATGCTTATTGAGGAGTTGGTGATATGTTTTTGAGAGTAAAATGTTCCTCTTAGGCAAGTGAAGATTTCTCATTCTTTTTCCATTATATTAGTCAATTAATTAACATTATTAGAATGCATATTGATACCTAGTTATTCTAAAGGTAAGTTATGGTAGTTGTTGACAGAGTTTTCTTTAAAAAAAATAGTTGTTGGAAAAATATTTCAATCATGTTTTGTGAGGTTGCAAATCTAGAATGGATTTATACCTTTACCAAAAATTAGTTGCAAGTTTATTATCTTGACCTATGACCTTTATGGAATTTTTATTTCTATTACTTTGAAATAAATAAATATGTATACATAAATTGAAACCACCTCTTGAAAATTATCCTATTGTGCTAGTAATTTAGAGTTTTAGAGACCAACAAAAAGAAGATTATAAAAAGGAAAGGCAAAAGTTATCATAGCCAAAGTGAATAGTTGTTCTATGCTAATTAGTCAATGGTTAATGTTGGGTGTATTATTATTTGTATGGATGATAATTTTTAGATCTGACATGTTGCACTTTTCTCCTTACCAAGACAAAATTTTCCAAATTAACATAATTAATTGTTATCTGGGGAGGTGATGGTGTTGATAAAAGATAAAATATCATTATATCTTATTTTATCCATCATGTATTCCTTTGTGGGACATATCAATTAGATACAATCAATAACAACCCCAGGTAGAGGAATTTTGATTTCTCAATAGGCCTATATGGCATCCCTTATTTTTGAGTAGTTAGGCAAAATTTTAAACTTGTGGATCTATAGATGGGTAAGTGAAAAAATATGTGATGTAATCTTGGCTCCAGTATGGCACTTTTATTTTGCCTTGCTAAGCATACCATCAATAAAAATCTTCTAGATTATAAATACGAATCCTTTTGAAGCATTGCATTGGATAAGGGAGTGGTATTATTATATTTTGGCTTTTAAGAACTAACTATGACATTCTAGCATTGAGTGGAATAGTCATTAATTTTTAGTATGGAATTTATTTTTTTATTATTATGTATTGAAGGAGGAATGTTGTCTTGGGTGAGGTGCCTTTCCTTTGAGGTGAAAAACTATTATTATTGGTCCTCACTTCTTGTTATAAGTGCATGACACTATTATTTTGTGATTAAATATGTTTCAAGATATGCAGTGATGTATGTGAGATTTATATTAATTGTATATTGTGTCCTCATCCACCTTAGCTAACGATGCCTTATCTAAACCTAAATAAAAACAAGAATACCAAGATAAGATGGTATAGGGTTGAGCTATAAAATACCAATAGTGCTAGGTCTTATCCATATGGATACATTTATTTTTTGTTTGTTGTCTTATTTTATTTTTATTAGACCATGGTTTGGAGGCATCACATTTGAATAGCTCATGACATTAAATATTAACATTAATTATAAGTGTTAATAGAGTGTAACAAATAAATAGTTACAGATTTAATATTTTTGTGATAATACAAATGGTACATATTTTACCTTATTCTACCTTATTTTGTCCCAATGTGGTTCATCATTCCATAGTTGTAGACGAATTCTTTGGTTGATAGTATTTGTTAAGCTTGAGTCTAATACAGTTGTGTTATTCTCCTTCTAGCCATTGAATAAACACCTAGCTAATGAGTTTTTTCTATTTATTCATTTGTAGGATATTTTAAGTGTAAATTTTGATGTCAAGTAAGAATTTTACTCTTTGTGAAACTTTTTTTCTTTTTAAACTTATCTCCAATAGGGATACTACCTTTTATAGTATGCTTAAGTTTTTTTACTAAAACAAAATTTTACTAAGAGGTAGTAAACAAGCAAATTTGTGCATGATTTTCCATTGATTTTGATTGTGCTCATTTTTCATGTTGGAAATTACTTTTATAGAGAGCATAGTCTTAACTTAAATATATCAATATTGTAGTTATTGTTTAAGAAGTAGTAATATAGTAAATATTGTGTGGGTATCATGATTAAGGTGATAGTGATACTTGTTAAGTGTGATTGTATTTTTTGTCAAAAAAAATAGTTTGGATTTAACTAGATTTAAATATGCTACTAATCATGTTTATTTATTTGAAAAACTTATTGGAAATTGTGATGAAATCTCTCTTTCTCAACATAATCTAAAACTTGTGGTTAATGCATGTTAGAAAATAGGTTGATCATTTCATATAAATAAAAGTATAATTTTACAAGTCACTTCTAATTTGGAAACATCTTGTGAATAATTATTGTGATAGATAGACACCTACGTGAGTTAGTTTGTAAATGGAGAAACTAGATGTATATTTGTTTTGATGTGTAAATGCATGTCTTAATTATATAGTGCTCGTCTTAGAGAAAAATCTAAAGTATACTTGATTATGATCTACTACTACATTGATGTAGAGATGTAATCCTTAAAATTGTTTTTGTCATTATATGTTAGTTGTGTTTGAAAAATATAGTATCCATTCATAAAAAAATATTGGGTTTTAATAGTGAAAAATTAAGCAAATTAATTTTGATATTTGATAGAGCCAATGGAGTTCTTTGATTTTTGAGCTAGGTAGATAGATTTACACAACTGATATTTTAAACTATTTGTCAATTACTAAACTTAACCCTTTGAGTCTATTTTTTTAAATGGGACTCAAGATGATGTTTGGAATAGTGAGATAAAAGGGTCATAATTTATGCGCATGATAAATATATAAAGTGTTGTTATATAATTTAATTAAAATATTAATGTAAAGTGTAGTTGGTATCATAAAATGATGGTAGATGTGTATTTTAAGGAAAATATCCATATATAGGTTTGAGTGTATTGAAATAAAGAAACATAAAGAATAGGAGAATCTATATCACATTAGTTTAACAATGACAATTAATAGATTTTGTTTTTTATGATGAGGATATAATATGTTGATTCTATCCCTTAATTGATGCCTAAATGTGTATAACTAGGTCAATATATAGTGTTTAAGAAACACTTCTCATTTCTAGATCTAAAGAGTCCATTGCATGAGTTGTTGATTGTAATCTTCCCGAGATCTATGGTGGAGTAGTGGCCAAACTAAATGATTGTTTCACAAAATGAACATGTAAATGGTTGTTGGTAACAACTGTGGTCCAAAATATTTATGAATATGATAGTGATTTAAACTAAGTCCTATAAATGATGTCCAAAACCTAAATTTTATGCCCTAATCTGGCATGGATATTTACAATGACAAGCTAAACTAAAGTGAATTGGTCAAAAAGGAGAAAAAAGAAAGGTAGGGAAGAAAAAAGGTGTTTCTGATCTTCAATCCAGACATCATGACAAAGTTTATATTTCATATAGACATGTAATTAACCAATATATAGCATGAAATTGCATAATCACAGATCCTACTACATACCAGGTGAGGGTTTAATGAAAAGTGAGATAATGAAAATAAGAATGAGATTTACTTTAATAATTTTTATTAAGCACAAAATATACTAAGAGGGGGGGTGAATCAATATATTATATATCTTTTACTTAATATGATTTATTTTCTTTAACCACTTAATCACATATTCAATATATGCAATAAAATTGAAATAATAACATGCACCACATGAGAGAGAGAGAGAGAGAGAGAGAGAGAGAGAGAGAGAGAGAGAGAGAGAGAGAGAGAGAGAGCAGATTTTTACGTGGAAAACCAAAGTGGGAAAAACCATGGAGAACAATCTCAATTATATGAATGATCACCAACTCAAATTACAAAGTTTGAAAGAACCTACTTTCAAGATCACCAACCCCTTTGTCGAGCACCAACACAATTATTTGTGAGCACCAACCCACAGGAGCATCGACCCCTTTATCGAGCACTAACACAACAACTATTTGTGAGCACCAACCCATAGGATCATCGACCCCTTACAAAGATTTGTGAGCACCAACCCATGGGAGCACCAACCCCTCTTGTGTATAAAACACAACTATCTCTTAATGTTGCTTACTCAACAAATGATAGAACTCTATAATATCTCTTACTTTTATCTCCTCTTTTATCATATAAAACAATTACAAAACCATGCACTCTCTTTCATATTACAAATGGATTCTCAAGCCTTTATTTATATCTTTCCAAATGACCTTTGGCATTCACCCTTTGTGACCCTTCAATCCTCATGGAAATTGGTGCCAAACTTGCATGACCCTTCATATCCTTGCATTTTAAAAGTCACATGGTGACCCTTCATAATAAAATGTGTCCTTTCCTCTTTTGTCTTTATCTTGGTGACCTTTCAAATTCCTTAAGGTGACTCTTCATGGAAAAATGTGTCATACCCTCTTTTGTCTTCACTTGGTGACTCTTGGAATTCCTCAAGATGACTCTTCATGGGAAAATGCGTCTCATTCCTATTTTGTCTTTATTCCATGACTCTTTGACTTCTCCATGGGCCCTCTTTTGAATTTTATGCAACCAAAAATATATTCATTAATATTAAATAAATATCAACACATATTAGCCAAGATATGAATATTAAAAACATCATTAAATGTTATGGGGCCTTTATCACCAATGCTAGACCTTTGACATCAATGATAATATTTCCAACAATATCCCCCTTTTTCATTGATGGCAACCTCAAACTAAAACTACCACATCCTAAAACCTATACTACACATGCCAACCTACACATGCTACCATAAAAAAGGCATACAGTAACTCCCCCTTACTATAGTAAGTTGTACCTATTGTTGTTCTTCTCCCCCTTTAACATCGATGGTAAAGGGCCTATAATAGAGCTAACACTTAAATCACCCTCAACTGATGTTGATCCTCAATGGTAGGAAGTAAAATAAATTACTCCAAACTTCTCCTGTAGATACACAAATGTGGCTTTTGGTGGTTCCTTTGTGAATATAGCTACAATATGCTCTATAATACTAATATAATCCATCTTAAGTTGTAGATCTATAACCTACTCTCTCAAGAATTTATATCTGATAGGAATATGTTTTTTTCTTGAATGCATCACTATATTATTAAAAATATTAATAGCACTTGTGTTGTCACAAAAAATAGAAATAGGTTCATCATATTTTAACTTGATATCTTCCAAATTTTGATCCATCCAAAGCACTTGAGTACAACACAATACCACTACAATATATTATGCTTTAACTATAGAAAGTGATACTAAATTTTGATTTTTGTTTAGCCATGATACTAAGCTATCACCGAGGAAGAAAGCTCCTCCACTTGTACTCTTTCTGTCATCCAAGCAACCTACCCAATCTGAATCTTTATAAGCAACCAAAGTGAAATCTCTACCTGTGGGATACCACAATCCATAATCTAATGTCCCCTTGATATATCTAAATATTATTTTCACCAACTAAACATGACTCTCCTTTGGGGCTAATTGATATCTTGCAACAATGTCTACTACATACATAATATCTAGCCTCGATGCTCTCAAATATAAAAGACTACCAATCATAGATCTATACAAAGATTGATCTGTAATGGGTGAATCTTCATCCTTACTCACCTTATTCCCTCTACCCATTGGTGTACCAACTGGTGCAAAATTCTCAAAACCAAACTTTTTCAACATTTCTTTGGCATATTTACTTTGAGATATGAAAATTCCTTTATCTAATTGAAAAAATTACAACCCTAAGAAAAATGATAATTCTCCAAGCATAGACATCTCAAATTCTTTTTGAAAATTGTCAGAAAATTCTTTTGTCATCTTTTCAATGTTACCTCCAAATATTATGTCATCGATATATACCACAACAATAAACTAATGCTCACCTTCTATTTTGATGTAGAAATTACTATCAACAAATCCTCTCTTGAAATCTTGATCCTACATGTATTTATCAGGTCTTGCATACCAACCTCTTAGAGCTTGTTTCAATCTATGCAGTGATTTCTTCAATATGCATACATGGCTATTATCATTTGAGAGAATAAATACCTCTAGATGCTCAATGTAGACCTCCTCTTCTAGATTCCCATTTAGAAAGTAGACTTAACATCCATCTGAAACACTTTGAAATTTTTAAACACTGCATATGCAAGAAATATTATAATAGCCTCTAGTGATCCTAAAATAGCATTGAATTATGTACAAAAAGCTTACTTTGGATACTTTATTGGAAAAAATTTAAATACTAAAAATTATTTCATAAAACAATCAACTTAAGGAAAATCAATGCAAGAAAATACACACCACACTACACAAAAGTCAATTACAGCGTTTGGTAATGCCTACGTCTCCAAGTTCACTAACTAGATGAACCAATTCATTATAATATGTCTGAAATTAAATAGCAACCCTTATAAAAAAATAATCAATCCAAGTGTTATGGACCTTTGAAAAATCTCAGAATCCACGGCAGATTCTTCACCTTCCCAAAACACACCTCTGGATGTCTTTTACTCAAAAATATCACTTGTAAGCATTAAAAATGGAAACAAAAGGCCTCAAATCTGAAAAATCATCATATATCTGGAACCGTCTTGAAAAATAGAATATTTCACTAGTTTACCTTGAAGTCCATAAATGACTCTAGATGCCTCAAATCGGAGCAAGAGTAGAAATAGGTCTTTATGCCTTAGCACAATGGACTGCTTCTGAGGCTTTACAATTTCTTCAAAATTCCTCAAAATGAAAAATGAGCAACTACAAATTTGTTCCTTGGAGAAAAATAATATTAGTCCCTTTTTGGACTTTCTCCAAATTCTGCCTCTGGCTCTCTCTGCAACTCGTCCAAGCTTGTTAGCTCTTATTCTATGGCTGCTTGGCTTCTTCGAATGAGTTCAAATACAAATTTGAGAACTTTATATAGTGTTTCCACCAATGTTCCAATTGGTTGGGAGCTTATATTTTTTCTAAACATGCCAAGGTTCGATTCCCACTCTAATGCACTTGGTCTCCATCGTGATCTTTAATCCCATATTTGGGAGATGGCAAGATATTTGAATATTAATATACCACATAATTTGTGGTTTAATATGCCAAGTAGTTGGCATAGCATTATTTTCAGTGGACTTTGGTGAATATTTTGGTGGCATATGAGTTTCACGTGGTATGTGTGTGGAAACCATGGAAAGATGTGGCAAGGAATATGGAATAGGTGGCATGGAACATGAATGGAATATGGGGTCACATGGAGTTTATGTGGAAATTAAATGGTTTTTTTGGAACATTTATAAAATATGAAAATTACTATGGGAGTTAATTTTTTGGTGGAAACATGGCTTAAGGACCCACCACATCACTTGTCAACTTCTCACCACACCACTTGTCGACCACTCGTCATGCCACTTGTCGACATTTAATTGGATGTTCCGTCCAAACCCCAAATTTTTTTACCAATTTTTGAAGATCACCTATCAAAGAAAAAAGATAAAAACCCACTATATTTTTATGTATGAACTGAATACTATGTGTCACGTTCTTACTGGTTTAGATTTGCCACGTCATCTTGTTGACCAAGTTTGACCATAACTTTGACCGGTCATATATTTTGCATACAAACTCTATTTCATGAACCATAAATTGTGTTGAAAATATTATGATGATATATTCACCATGGAAATATTATAAAATCATTCCATAATTTTCATTTTCTATAGTTTGACCAACATTGACCAATGTTAACCAGCGTGACTCAAACTTTGACTATCTACACAAGGAGCATATGAGCTCCATTTTCTACATTTTGCATACCATTAGAAAGGTCTTAGTGGTCTATATGCAATGGTATATATTTTTATCTACTTCAAGACCTTTTCTAAATTGACCTCTAGATCAATCTTCCCCACTAAGAAGGCTTTTTATCTTCAAAAAGCTAAAACTAAACATGGTGCTTCATGTGAGGATCTTTTCATGGATCTAGCTCTTGGCTCTGGCTCAAAAGATCCCCTGAATGTTAGTCAGATCTTCAAATCTAAAATTGTGAAAATATTACAGGACATCTGGTGTTATAACGATCACCATTTTACAATTATCCTTTTAGGGTTTTTATCTAGCAACTCAGTTTACAAACATTGCCCTTCTTGGGTATTTTACAAACACTGTAATAATTACAAACATTGCCCATACTAGGTATTTATGTATAAATAATGCCTATATTTAGGTCTTACAAATATAAAGCAAATATACATGCTTGGACACTCTATAGAGTAAAATATATATCTTGTTTTCCAAGTTTTTCTTGATGTTTTTCATGACATCTTTTTGTTACCATGCAGTGTTATTATCTACAACAAAAATGAATAAAATAAAACTAAAGATACCATCTACCTATAATGATTATTGCTGATGTGCTCATACGAGATATTCTATCCCATCTTTTACAATGCTATACTGATTTTCCTTCTTGCAGTAAGTTCCTTTTATCACAGACAAGTATGGTTTACCTAAGATAATGTCACTAAACTGAAGTGGAACCACATCTAATTCAACTTCATCTAGGAAGTTGGTGATGATTACAAATCCTAGTTTACAGGTTTTACTTACATGTATACCATGACCATCATTTATTCTATCTAGAGAATAGGGTTAGAAATGTGGCTTAGTTTCCAAACCTAAGGCTTCTTTAACATCTTTAGATATTAGATTCTTTTGATAATTGTTATCAAAAATAGCATCTATCTTAGAATGCTTAACAATTATTCTCTTAAATAAATGTTGCTCACCTTTCCAAGGTGACAATTTTTGAACTATTAACTGCTCATTGATTTTTATCTCCTTCGTTGATGTTATCTCGGGTTCTGACTAACTAGATTCTATTTGAGGAGGCTCTATTTTTTCTTGACTGAAGATGCAGTTACAACCTTTGCCTGAGGTTGTGGATGACTTTGCTTATCTTCTTTCAACATTTTCTCCTTAGCGTTGAAGTAAAATCCTAACTTCATTTATTTTTTAGGCAACTTCTTTTCATCAGTTTTCTTAAATTTCTTTTTAAGACTCTCTTGTGCATAATCAAAAAATACATTTGAGTATTTATTATTTACATACCTTGATGAGTCATTTGAAGATTCTTCATCCAATGTAAATTTCATGTCTTTAGAGAGTACTTCTTCTATCTCTTCAGGATGTTCTATATTATTGCTTGAATAATCCTCCAACTCATATTTTTTGGACATTTATCCTTCGCCTCCATATCCTAATCCTACACGAAGTAGTGTCCTTGAAACTTGGATAGGTTAGACAATTCCTTGACCATTAATGCCAAGGCCTTTCCCTTCGAATCCCATTTTTTCTAACAGCTTAGAACCTATTCCTTTCATCTGCTTTTCAAATGTATTAGCACATGAACTTGATGAATGTTTACGGTTAGTACATTTAGTATCCCTAACATTAATTTCATTACTTTCATCTTCATCATGTACATCAAAAGATACATTGATAATTGGAGCATTATTTTCTTTCAAACTTCCAATATCATTCTCATTAATAGGATGAGCAAGAATATGTGAATTAAAAGAATCACTGCTATAAATAGAATGTACCTTTATAGTCTAGCTTGGCAACATCTCTTGGAGGAATCCTTCATCTATTTTTTTATTCTTAGGATATTTGGGCTTTGTATATTTTCTAACAGGTTCTTTCCCCTTTTCTTTGCATCTTTGCTGGTACTAGGCTGGAGCTTTATGAATGTGCAGATTCCAGCATTGATCCACAATGGGACCTTCTTTGGAGTAATAGCCATAGACTTTTGTTCCACTTGCATTTGCTTCTTTTGAGGACAATCTTTTTATATTTCTACTTGTAGAGCATTAATGCTCTATTGGAGTTTCTCGATCTGTAGCTCCTATCTTCATTATGTAGCTTGTCATCTTGGTTTTTGCAATTGTAAGTATTGCATCAATATAATAATAATAGTATTCAGCAACAATTAAACTTAAGCTAATATTGGATCCATAGTGTTCCATAGAATGTGAGTAAAATTAAAAAATCATCAATTCACTCAAATTTTAACTATGATATCAAACTTGACATACTAGAACAATGTTTACACAGAGGTTAGCCCAGAACACTAACCTCTCTGATACCAAACTTGATCTATAAACTAGCACTAAATTCTATGCAAAAAGTTTACTTTGGATACTTTGTAAGCAAAATATTAAATACCAATAATTATTTCATAAAAAAATTAACTTAAGGAAAAGTAATGCAAGAAAATACACACCACACTGCACAAGAGTTGATTACAGAGTTCAACAATACCTACATCTCCGAGTTCGCTAACTAGTTGAACCAATTAATTATAATGTCTATAAGTAAATAACAATCCTTATAGAACAATAATGAATCCAAGTGTTATAGACCTTCAAATAATCTTAGAATCCATGAACAGATTCTTCACCTTCTCAAAACACACCTATGGATGTCTTCTACTAAAAAAATATCACTTCTAAGCATCAAAAATGGAAACAAAAGGCCTCAAATCTAGACACTCATCATATAGCTAGAACCGTCTTGGAAACTAGAATATTTCACTAGTTTACTTTGAAGTCCATAAATGACTCTGGATCCTCAAATTGAAGCAAGCATAGAAATAGGTCCTTATGCCTTAACATAATAGACTACTTTCGAGGCTTTACAATTTCTTCAAAATTCTTCAAAATGAACAACTACAAAGTTGTTACTTGGAGAAAAATAATATCAGTCCTTTTTTGAACTTTCTCCAAATTATTCCTCTGGCTCTCTCTAAAACTCATCCAAGCTTCTTATCTCTTATTCTATAGCTACTTGGCTTCTTCGAATGAATTCAAATACAAATTTTAGGACTTTATATAGTGCTTCCACCAACATCCCAATCAGTTGGGAGCTTATCTTTTTACTAAACATGCTAAGGTTCAATTCCCACTCCAACGCACTTGGTCTCCATCATGATATTTAATCCCATATTTGGGAGATGGCAAGATATTTGGTGATCCAAAACTCAGAAGTTCTGGTTGATAAATATTTCAATAGCATAAAAATAACACAGTAACAATGAATTCTCTAAGAAGAGATGTATTATTACTCAAGATCGTAATACAAATATATGCTTATCTTTGGGAAGAGATGTTTGTCTTCACATTTCAGGTTACCTCTTCACTTATACACATTTTTAAATCATGGGGAGGATGTGGAAGGTCACCAATCTCAAGGGAGATTAAGTGGTTCGACTTCCAAGATTTAAAACAATATAGAATTTGAGGAATTACTATTTTTATAAACTTACTATTTTTAGATTATTTTACAAAAATTGAAATTTTGGGTACTTCCATTGGGTTCTCCTCATTCTTAGCTTTCCAACAGTTCAAACGGTGAGTCAATTGAAGCTACGGTGCAAAAGTTATGGCTCTCAGAAGTTCCGTCATCAATTGGGGTGGAACTGTCACCCGAATTGTCGCCTAAATTATTTCCCGGATCATTTGGATATTAATATACCACATAATTTGTGGTTTAATATGCCAAGTAATTGACATGGCATTGTTTTTTGTGGACTTTGGTGAGGATTGTGGTGTCATATGAGTTTCACATGGTATGTGTGTGGAAACCATGGAAAGATGTGGCAAGGAATATGGAATAGGTGGCATGGAATGTGAATGGAATATGGGGTCACGTAGACTTTACATGGATATGAAATGGTTTGTTTAGAAAATTTGGAAAATATAAAATTATAATATGGAATTTAATCGAGTGGTGGCAAGCCACATGGTGGCTTGAGGACCCAACACATGGTCCAATCTCACCACGCCACTTGTCGACTTCTTACCACGCCACTTGTTGACCACTTGTCATGCCACTTGTCGACGTTGGATGTTTCATCCAAACCCCAAATTTTTTTAAGATTGTCAAAGATCCCCTATCAAAGACAAAAGATAAAAACCCACTATATTTTTATGTACAAACTGACTTCCACATGTCACGTTCTTACTGGTCCAGATTTTCCATGTCATCTTATTAACCAAGTTTGATCGGCCATATATTTTGCATACATACTCCATTTCATGAGCCATAAAGTTCATGATGATATCTTCACCATGGAAGTATTCTCAAATCATTCCATAATGGTCATTTTTTGTGGTTTGACTAACTTTGACCAATGTTGACCAATGTGATTGGAACTTTGATCATCTGTAGAAGGAGCATATGAGCTCTATTTTCTATGTTCCAAATACCATTGGCAAGCTCTCAATGGGCTATACACAATGGTGTAAATTTAAATCTACTTTAATACCTTTTCTATTTTGACCTCTAAATCATCCAGCCTTGCCACTGGTGCAATTTTTTTTTCAAAATCTATTCCCTCAATCTGAGTATATTCTTTGCAAACTAATCTTGCTTTATTCTTGGTCACTTCTCCATTTTCATTCAAATTATTTCTATAAACCCATTTTTTCCTATCACATTGTGATATTTTGGTCTAGGCACTAATTCCCAAGTATCATTCTTTTCTATCTTATTTAATTCTTCATCCATTGCCTTAACCTAATGCTTGTCATGTCTAGCTTCTAAAAAAGTTCCAGGCTGAATTTTGGATAACAAAGAGAAATTAACTTTCTCAGATTCACTTACCATCATTATTCTAGTGTGAATTCCTTCATTTATATCCCTAATGATGTCACTTTCATTATGATTTCTATAAATATATTTGGATAGGGTTTTGGTGTCCTTTTTCTCTTTCTTCTCATCTTCATCTGATTCTTTAAAATCTTCTTATTCAATGATTTCAAGAATCTCTATTGGATCACTAATTCTTTGTGCTCCATCTTCTTCTATCCTGACACTTGCACTTTCAACTATTTTTTTGGTTCTTTTTTTATAAAATTTATAAGTTTTTTTTTTTTAAATAATAACCAAGAAATATACCTTCATTTTCTCTAGATTCAAACTTACTCAATTTTTCATCAGTTCTTTTTATGAAGCATCTACTGCCAAAAACTTTGAAATAATCAACTGTAGCTAGTTTGTCTTTCTATGACTCATAAGGAGTCTTATCATTGTTGAATATCAATAATGCTCTATTTTGGATATGCACTGCTATACCAACTACTTCTCTCCAATATTTATCTAGTGTCTTGGATTCATTTAGCATTGTCCTTGCCTTCTCCTGAACTGTTCTATTTCTTCATTCAACTACTATATTTTGCTATGAGTTCTTGTTGCTGAATAATGTCTCTTTATTCTATGGTCTTCAAAAAACTGAATAAATTTATCTGACATGAATTCTCCTCCTTGATTTGATCTTAGGCACTTAATCTTAAAACCAGTTTCATTGTCAACTAATGCTTTAAATGCTTTAAAATGTCTAAAAGCTTCTGATTTTTTCCTTAAAAACATTACCCAAGTCATACGTGAAAAATCATCAATAAGCAACATGAAATATTTCTCACCTTGAGTAATTTGAGTTCTAATAGGTCCACATAAATCAGTGTGAACAAGATCTAACATCTGAGTGGTCGAGTATTCTTTTTTTTTGAACCACCTTCTGGCCTACTTCCCATGCTGACAAGGTTCACAAAGCATGTTGGATGGCTTTATAATCTTTGGAAGATTTTTTACTGCTTGCTTCTTATTGATGTTGACAATATTTTAAAAATTTATGTGTCCCATTCTCCTATTCCATAGCCAAATTTATTCAATCTAACTCAAATAACATCTTTGACCATTGATGTTTGATAACAGATACAAATTATTGCCTGTTCTCTGAGCATCTGCAACCAACACATCTGAATCTTTTCTCCTAATTTCATAACATTCTGCATAAAAATTTAGTGTGTGTCCTTGATCACACATTTGAATTACACTCAAAATATTATGCTTAAGACCTTCTACATACAAAACATTTTCAGTTTTAGTCATGCCATTATCCAAACTTAGTGTACCTTTTCCATCAATTCTGGCAGTAGTATTATCTCCAAATTTCATTGTGCTACCATTGATCTTTTTCAAGTTTATGAATTTTATCTTGTCTCTTATCATGTGCCTTGAACATCCATTATTAATGAACCATGGATTTTCTTCATTTCTTTCATGCAAAGCTGTCTAGACCAACATAGAATTTTTAGATTGTTTCTTCTTCCATGAACCTATCTAAACTTTCTTCTTGATGAATGGAGCCTTGAAACTCTAGTCCTTCTTGACTAACTCAAACACACTTCTATAATACTAAGATATGTGTCTAAAGTTATTTCACTTGTAACATATTATGGCCTCTTCATTAAAGCTTGATAGAGGAGCAAAAGAGTTGTGGCTTCTGCTTGACTCTACATGAGTTTCCTTCTCCTTATTTCTAAAATTATTAGCCCTTTTTTGACATTCTATTTTCTTATGACCATATCCATTAAAATAAAAATAAGACCTATTTTTTTATCTCACTTTCATCCTTATTTATTTGAGATGTCTTCTATATTCTTAACTTCTTCCCTTTTTATTTCCTCTTTTGTAAGAGCTTCAACATAGCTCTTTCTTTTTTCTATGTTAGCCTTATATGTGAAAGTAGTGACCTCCCCTTTCTCTTTTTCAAATCTAATAACTGTCTTTATCTAACATTGATGTTTGACTTTCTAATATCTTATTCAACATATTAGTGTTATTCTCAAAATTTGAATCATTAACTGCTCTATCATTGATTGTTTTATTTGTTTTCTCAAGATCTACTTTTAAAGAAGCAATTTCAATAACATATCTTTCAAATTCTTCACTGACTTTTTTCAACTATGTCATTAGATATTTTTCATTCTTCTTGGATTATTCAAAGTGTGTTTGTTTATCTTCAATTTTTTTCTTTGAATCCTTTTCATTTTTCTTGATTTGGAGCTTCAATGTTTAATTCTTCTTCTCAAGAGATTTTAACTCTTCTAAGGCACAAATAAGTTATCCTTCCAAATTCACTTTGTATTCATCCCATTCTTCTTCTTAATAATTTGTACTTTTTCTTTTGAAGTCATCTTCATGTATGGCCATGAATAGAATCTCTTCTTCTGAATCACTAACTCCACTATCTTCGACTGAGCTAGGATCTTTAGAATACAAACTCTTTTTCTCGAATCCCTTCTTAAATTTTTTATTTAAAATTCTTCTTGTATGTATACTTTCCTTCTTCATTGTCACCATTACCCTTATTTGGGCACTTATCTACAAAATATCCAATCTTTCCACAATTAAAACATTTAAAATATAATTTTTCTTGATATTTACATGTGCTCTTTTTCAGCTTATGATAATGAATAAAGCTCTGTTTCCATCTTCATCATCACTAGAATTGTCACTTAATTCTTGAATCTTAGCCTTCTCTTTATTTGATGTCTTGAAAGCAACTTTTTTCTTTGAGGGTTCCTCTTGTTCATTCTGCATCTCATATGCCATAAGAATACCATGTAGCTCATCCATCTTTAGCTTGGCTAAATTCTTCATCTCTTCAATTGCTAAAACTTTTGCATTATATCTTAATGGTAGAGATCTCAAAAAAAATTATATCATGATTGATTCTTCTAACTTTTCTCCAAGACCTTGAATCTAATTAATTATTTGATCAACCCATAAAAGGTAACTTGTTATATTTTCTTCCTCTTCTATCTTCAAACTCTCAAATTATCTTTTGAAATTCTAAAGCTTAGCTTGTTGAACCTTTCCATCACCTTTGTAAATATTCTCAAGCTTTACCCAAGTTTCATGAGTAGATTTACATTGCATAAATTTAACAAATTCTGATTCACATAAACTACACAAAATAACATTTAAAGCTTTAGCATTATTTCCACTTGCCTTCTTTTCCACTAGAGTAGTTACAAGTGTCTATGGCTCTTCATATTCCTCCACCACTGCTTGCCAAATGTCAAATCTAAGGGCCATCAAATAAGTCTTCATCTTTATGCTCCAAAAAGCATAATTTGTCCCATCAAATAAAGGTGCCTTATTTGTAGAAAAACCTTCATGTGATCCAGCCATTATGCTTTCCCTGATCTACCTTCAAGCTGTAATTTTTTTTAAAAAGGAACCTACTCTGATACCAATTATTAAGCATGAAATATAATAAGAGGTGGGGTGAATTAGTATATTATATATATTTTACTTAATCTAATTTTTTTCTTTAACCACTTAATCACATATTCAAGATATGTAATAAAATTGAAACAATAACATGCACCACAT
This sequence comes from Torreya grandis, assembly GCA_037957365.1. NCBI lineage: Eukaryota > Viridiplantae > Streptophyta > Pinopsida > Cupressales > Taxaceae > Torreya > Torreya grandis. The sequence goes on from JARHVA010000525.1 coordinate 2,154,390, forward strand.
AAGAAAGATAGAGAGAGACTAGATTTTTATGTGGAAACCTAAAGTGGAAAAAATCACAAAGAACAATCTCAAGTATATGAATGAGTGCCAACTTGCAATAGCACCAACCCCTTTTCCAAGCACCAACACAATAATTATTTGTGAGTACCGACCCAAAAGAGCACCGACCCCTTGCAAAGATTTATGACCACAAACCTATAAGAGCACCAACCCCTCTTGTGTATAAAACATAACTATCTCTCAATGTTTCTTACTCAACAAATGATAGAACTCTACAATATCTCTTGTTTTTCTCTCCTCTTTTCTCATATAAAATAATTACAAAACCATGCACTCTCTTGCATATTACAAATGGCTTCTCAAACCTTTATTTATAGCTTTCCAAATGACCTTTGGCATTCACCCTTTATGACCCTTCAATCCTCATGGAAAATGGCACCAAACTTGTATGACCCTTTGTATTGTTGCCTTTGAAAATTCACATGGTAACCCTTCATAAGCAAATGCATCCTTTCCTCTTTTGTCTTTATCTTGGTGGCCTTTCAAATTCCTTAAGGTGAATCTTCATGGAAAAATGTGCACCATACCCTCTTTTTTTCCCTATGACTCTTTGAATTCTTCATGGGCCATCTTTTGACTTTTATGCAACCAAAAATATATTTGTTAATATTAAATAAATATCAACACACATTAGCCAAGATATGAATATTAAAAATATCATTAAATGTAATGGGGCCTTTATCACCAATGCTAGACCTTTGACATCAATGACAATATTTCCAATAATTTTACCCCTACAAGCAAATAGCATTAGCCTAGATGCAAGAAAAGAAAAGAAGGAAAATTAAACCTAAGAACTTTCAATCAACATAGGACCATCAAATTGTTTGTGCTTGAGTTAATGTGCATCGTAGATCTTACTGCTTGACTTATTGACTCCCCATGAGCTTGACACTTATCATTTATAAGTTTGCTCCATTCCTACAAACATAAAATAGACTTAATAAGGTCCCAAGAAATATCTAAATTAGGATATAATTTTATCTTAAGGCTTTATTCATTTTAATAAACATGATAAAAACCTTAGGATAAAGCCTTAAGCTAGGTTCTTTAAAATATATAATAAAAGAGCTCTGCTAAATTTTATCCCATGTGAATGATAGACTAGACTAGGGGGATTCAAGAAATATAGAGCTTAGTATGAATATTTTGGACTAAAGTTTTGGTCATGTTGATAAACACAATAGAAACTTTAGGTTAAAATCTTAAGCTAAGTTTAACAAATTCAAATAAAATGACCCTGTGTGTCATTAGATCTTTAAGTAGCCTTCAAGATGGTGACACTTGTCACTCTCATAGTGTTCTTATATCTTTTTGACCTTTCAAAAAAATTCTCTCTATTATATCTTTGATTCCCCTCGAGATGGTGACACTTAGCACTCTCACAAAGCTTTTATAACCTTTGACATTATAACTTTTATCTCACATTATTAGATCATCTTTGAGCAATCACATGTGTACCATTGGATATTTTCCTTCACTTATTAACCTTTTAACTTGACATGTAGATAATTTATCTCCTTTTGAAGCCCTAAGATCTCTCCACCTATTTCCTTTAGGTTTGTCTATTTTTGTGGGCATGAAATTAAAGACATAATCATTTCGGAGACTATAAATAACTTAGAATAAAGTTTAACCTAATTTATTTTAGTTGTATTAGTAAGTAAAATTGGGACTTAGGATAAAACTTTAGTTTAAGTCTAAAATATAATAAACATATCCTTGTTAATTAGTCCCATGAACCATCGAACATAAATAACTTAGCATAAAGATTTTAGCCTAAGGTCTGAGTTGTATTGATAAATATGACTTGGACTTGGGCTAGAGTTTTAGACTAAGTCTATAACAAAGTTCTTCCCATGTAATTTTAAATAAAAATGATGTGCATAAATTTGAATCTTATTTTAAAAGACACAAGCTAAAAACATTTTAGACTAAGGATTTTTCATGATTTAGACATAGATTCTGTTAGATAATTAAGGGCTAAAAAGATTAATCTAAGGGTCAATTAATCATTAAAGTAAAAAAACCTCCATAATATTTATCCAAAAGGGACTCCATTAAACCTAAAACCTGAAACACAATGATAAAATGTTAGCAAATTTAGAAAATATCAAACCAGAATCATGTGTAAATATGCCAATCTAACCATGGTGTGTATGATCTTCAAATAAAGATAATGTGAAAAACACTCTAATGGTACTCTATTCAAATGAATTTTTAATTTAAAGCAAAAATTTGGAAAATTTGAAATAAGGGTCCCCATTTTTTAGAAATGGGGGTATGTTGACCTCAACAAATGGCAACTTCTTGGGGAAACATAGCAATATGTTAGAATTTAAAGACTCTAGTTTAGACTAATAACTAGGATACTTATTCCAGATGATTAGATACCATATTTAAGATCAAATCATAGTTAGAACAAATCTTTCACATGCAAAATTAAGATCAAACATCAAGACATAACCATGTTGTGTGTGTGCTTTAATTCCACTTATTGATTGCCATAGGATTTATAGAACAACTTCCAGATTCATGACTTTAACCATTAACACTAACTTATAACATCTTTAGATGATCATTAAGAACCATGCTTTGTATATAGAAGGCTTAATCATTGCTCTACTTCTAGCTAGGCATACATAGCCCCAACAAAGATACCTTTAGCTCCCCTCAAGGGCTTGCTCCAATGCTATCCAGGCATCCACAACCCTAATGGAGATCACCAAAAAACCTTTTATTATAAATCTCTTGAATTTTGCAATAAGGTTCTTATTTTTGTATTTTCAAGTCATTTTGACTTTCTAGAAAAAGTTGGAAACTAGGCTAGCCAATTTTTTGGATTTGGTCACATTTTTTATCTTCAGACAGTCATCCTTGGTTGTAAACTTTGTCTTAGCCAATTAATGTTTTTTAAGTGCAAACATGGCTTTGTCCTAATAATTCAAGCTTTCACCATATATTTAAAATAATTCTTATAACTAAACTTATATCAAAACAAGGCTTAGAGTCTCAAGGAAAAATTAACCTATTTATTAGTCTTTATTAGTTTCTCCAACTATAGCATCAAGATCACATTTCAACAATCCATAATCAACCAATATTGAGAAGTCATACCTATATTTTTAAACTGTGAATTTATTGATCAATTAAGTGAACTTTGAGCTGAGGCCTCTCTAAAAGGACTTATTTAGAAGCAAGGAACAAATCAAAAAAAGAAAACACACCAAATATAAAGAAAAACAAACAACAATCAAACAAATATTTACAAACACTATTTATAAACAAGGAACAAGAAGGAAAGAAACAAGAAAAAAACTAATCTAAATCCCTACACTAAATTCACAAATAACTTACCTTTAGGATCAAATGGAAATTTATTTAGTCTAATACAAAACCTTGAAACATGATTGCTTCCATTCAATGGCCTCTTCTTATGGATAAGAGTACTTGTATGCTTTTGTCTTTTGGATGATGTAGTTTAGATTCCCATATCCATTATCAAAAACATGGATTGAATATATGGATCCAAGATAAAATCATCTTCTTCCCAAATTTTTATTTCTTGTATCAGGGAATCTAGCTCTACTTCATTCAAAGACTAATCATGTCTTGTCCCATTCTCATTCCATGGTTGTATTGTGAACTCAACTGGTGTACTTGGATTGATGTCTTTATTAGGCTCCAACTCATCTTGATTTGGTATCTCCAGAATATCATTTCCTTCTTGAATAACATTTACAATAGTATGTTTTATAACACATTTCTCAATCTCCACATGAAATGGGAATAAACTATCAATCTTTGCACAAAAACTCTCCAAGTCATCCCAAAAGGTATCTTCATCATGATCAATAGAAAAGATATGAGATTCATTTGGAATCTTACCATTTGAAACATGTTGATCACATATTTTTTAACTTTTGGTGGAATCATATGAAAGTTATATATCTGTTGCATTTTCTTCATCTTCATCTTCTTTACCTAAAAGTGTTTCAATGACATCTTCAGGAACTCCATTCATCTCAAATGCAACTTCTTCTATTGATTCAAAAAGGATAGGATCTTCCTCCATGATTGGTATAGTATATCCCTCCTCCAAATTATCCTTAAATTCATCTTCATCTTGAAATGGAAAATCACAGGTCTCTACCATAAGAGTTCTTTTCGAAGATGTAGATGTCTCAGAAGAACTAGATGACCATGAAACATTATTATGAACCCTAAAATAATTAGCCAAAGGCACACCATAAATGTTTATGTTAGGACATTCATAATTTTAGATGAATCATTGTTATAGTTTTGATTTCTTTTTGAAACCTAGATGTGGGTCTGTTGAACCTCTGAATCGAATAATTTCTATTAGCAACTTCCCCATTTTTACCTAATTGCTTTTGTGTTTCAAGAAAATCAATGCTCAGTTTTTTGAAATTTTTTAATATGGATTCATTTTCACTTTAATCTACCTCTAAATTATGAACTTGAGGACTACTTCCAACTGTTAGTACCATATCTCTTTGATCTTGTGGATGAGATCTACTTGCAATGTTATTCAGGAATCCTAGGTTTTGACCAAGATGAGCATGACTCAAAGGTAATTGGTTTAAAAGTGGAGTTTGATTTAAAGTAAGCATGCTCTAATTAACATCAGACATGACATTTATCATGGGAAAATTAATATTGATATTTAGAATGGCATATGCCATTTGACCCTAGGGTTGCATTTGGTCATTAATTACCATAGCTTCAGCATAGGCTAAAGCTAATGTATTAATTACTCTAATAGATATTTTTAAAAACACAAAAGTTAATGGATCTAAATCATCTTTATAAATATATAAATCTAAATCCTCAATAGGTCTATAAGGATCTATAGTTCTATTCAACACCTTTTAAAATCTAACATTAAAAGTTCTAATGGTTTCAATTGAATCCTTTTTTATAGTAATGAATTGTTGATAAAGGACATAAGGAATTATGATCTTTCCAAATTTATCAATGAAATGATTATTGAAATCATTCTAATTGACAATGAAATATTTAGAAAGGTTAAGAAACCAATCATATGCCTCATCTCTAAAAGTAAAAGGAAACAATCTACATGCAACATCTACATGAACAACATTTAACAACCCTAAAGCAACTTTAAAGCACCTAATGTGTTCTTTGGAAATCACAACACTAGTAGGACTAAAATAAGGAAAATGCCTTTTAGTATTTTGAGGCAAATCATGTACCTAACTAGGCACATTGATAGAATATATACCTAACCATGCCATACCTTGATGAAGATCTTACTTATGGTCATTCTAGCTCTAAATCCTATTCATGATACAACAAAGAAACCAAATTTTTGCAAAGACAAATGGATCCTTAAATATTTGAAAAAACATTCATATAGATCTTCAAATAATATCAATCTTCCTAATAACTTGTTTAAAACCATTAAGAACAATGATCTTTAAACAAATATGCTAAAATAAACATAAATATGCAAAGAATACATCAATATTTTAATATAAGTCACTAAACTAAGAAAAGATACTACAAATTCACAAATATTTAGATAAAGGCCCTCCTTTTAGTGCCAAAATTGGTGATGCCTAAATGTGTATCACTAGGTCAACATATAGTGTTTAAGAAACACTTCTCATTTTTGGATCTAAAGAGTCCATTGCATGAGTTTCTAGTTGTGATCTTCCCAAGATCTGTGGTGGAGTAGCGGCCAAGCTAAATGATTGTTTCAAAAAATGAACATGTAAATGGTTGTTGGGAGAAACTATGTCCTAAATATTTGTGAAGATAAAAGTGATCTAAACTGAGAAACTATGTCCTAAATATTTGTGAAGATAAAAGTGATCTAAACTAAGTCTAATTAATGATGTCTAAAACCTAAAGTCTAAGGCCTAAGTTAGAATGGATATTTATAATAACAAGCTAAAATAAAGTGAATTGGACAAAAAGGAATAAAAGGAAGGGTAGGTCAGAAATAAGGTGTTTCTAATCTTTAATCTAGACATCATGATAAAATTTAGATTTCATCCAGACATGCATTTAACCAATATATAGCATGAAATTGCATAAAGATAGATCCTCCTACATACTAGTTTGAGGGTCTAAGGAAAATTGAGATAATGTAAATAAGAATGAGATTTACTTTAGTAATTTTACCCCTATAAGCAAATAGCATTAGCTCAGATGCAAGAAGATCAAAGAAGGTGAATTAGACCTAATAACTTTAGATAAACCTATCATAAGCACAAATTGACAACTCTACATTCATATTTGCACATCTAGAATTCATGAAAACCATTCAAATCAAAATATTAGACTAGACAACTAAGGAAGTGGCCATGATAACAAACACAGATAAATATTAGACAAACGTTTCAAAATTTCTTGCTTGTACTACTTGATCCAAGTTTACAAAGTAATTTTGGATTTAAAAATTCCCCCCTTTTACAAAGACCATACCTCTTTATATAAACCTTTCATGAGGTATGTTGGTTAGTCATGTCAAATGACAATTAAACAAGTGTTATATATAGTTATCCCTTTAGAATGCCCTAATATCGATGACACTTTTTCAATATGACTAACCAAAAGATATATATGTTTCATGTTACTCCTGATTTTATATAATAAAATATTCCCTTAAAATTATTTATAGGGTCTTTGATTTAAAATAAAATATTGTGTCAACTCAATTGACTTTTAGACACTTTTGCACTTTTATCCTCTTAACCACTGACCAAATTAAGTATATGACATGCGTGTTCACATTTATGATCTTCACTAGTTTGGGAATCCAATGTGTCATGTCAATGTGGCAATGCTCATGCTGAGTTGTCCATTTGATCTTCATGGCTTTGTTACATTTTTTTATTAATTAATCTATCATTGATAATTGGTTCCCTTAAAAATTCTTCTATTTACCCTACAAAGTCTTCAAACAGTCAGCCCTCAACATTTGATGATGAATATAGCTCAATGACTTTTAGGTCTAAAAGATCTCTTAATTTGAGCTATATGCTTATGTGGTATCATCGTGTAATATTTCTCATCAATACTTGAAATATGATTTTTTGTCATTTTAAAACACATATCACTTCCTTATTGGTTTTTAGCCCTTTGAAAATTTTGTTTTGGCTCACACCATTCGATCTACTTACATGGATCAATGCAGTTCATTGATATCAAGTTGAGAAGTTGAATGTCATTAGATGCTCTATCATATTCCTTATGGTTATGACACTTGTCACTACCATATTTATTATGAGCTTCATTGAAATATCAACTTTATCTTGCACCATTGATATTTAATTTTATGGATCAAACATGCTCCATTGATCTCTATATATTGGTTTCAGTCCTTTGCTTTACATACCATTGATTTTTTGACAAAGTTCCCATGATGGTGACACTTGTCACCCTCTCACTCATCATAGGGATTCATTGAAGTTTTAACTTAACATGCACCATTAATCATGATGTGTACACTCAGCTGCATACCGTCAATTTAGGGAAGATGCTCATATTTTAACCATGTGTTGTGTTCTCAACACTTGTTGTCTTCACATTTTTTCTAAGTCCTTTGACTTTTCCACTTTGATCATGCACCATCAAATTATCTATACCTAAGTTAATGTGCACTTTATATCTTGATACTTGACTTATTGACTCCCCATGAGCTTGACACTTATCATTTCAAGTTCACTCCATTCCTGCAAATATAAAATAGACTTAATAAGGTCTTAGGAAATATAGAACTTAGGATATAATGTTATCCTAAAGATTCATTCATGTTAATAAACACGATAAAAGCCTTAGGATAAATTATTAAGCTAGGTTCTTTAAAATATATAATAAAAGAGATCTACTTAATTTTGGCCCATGTGAATGATAGACTAGACTAGGGGGCTTTAGGAAATATAAAAATCAGTATGAATATTTTGAACTAAAGTTTCTTTCATGTTGATGAACATGACAAAAACTTTAGGCTAAAATATTAATCTAAGTTCAGCAAATTCAAATAAAATGACCCCATGTGTCATTGGATCTTCAAGCAGCCTTCGAGATGGTGACACTTATCATTTTCATGGTGTTCTTAGATTCTTTTGAATTTTCAACTCTTTGATCTCTATTAGATCTTTAATCTCCCCTGAGATAGTGACACTTGTCACTCTCATGGATATTTTAGAACCTTTGACATTTCAACTTTGATCTCACATCGTTAAATCATCTTTGAGTGAGCACACATGTACCATTGGATCCTTTCCTTCACTGTTTCACTAAAATTTTGTTTGTTTTATTTAGAAAGAAAGATGTAAGACTTTAAAATAAGGGTGAAGTTAGTAGAACCTGATATTTTATGTGTGCATTGATCTAGATAGTTGTAGATACTCTTCTTTTTCTATGAAGAAATAACATGCAGATAAGAAAGCACTAAAGAAATGGTTGATTAGTTATATAGTAGGGTGGATTACCTAGCCTAAACTAGATCCAAGAAACACAAGCTTCCTTGGAGGTTGTTAATCCACACTTTTAAATGATTAATCTTTGAAAATGAAAGATAAATTGCTTACATAAATAATAGATGATATTGAAATGAAATACAAGAAGTGTTTGAGAGGAAATAAGTGTTTTTTCCTAATTATAGCAATAAATGATTAGATATCAATGAAAAATAAATCAAACATGGTTTAGAATATTGAGTGATCCTCTGTGATAAGACAAACTTAGAAAATGAGATTTGGTCAGGGTCTGATAGGTCAAATAAGCTTGCTGTTAAAACTGACAAACAAAGACTATTAGTGGTTAGTATAAACTATCAGCAGTTGGGAAACTATCAGTGGTTAGTAAACCATCAGTGATTATTAAATCATCGATGGTTAAGGTCAAACTATTAGTGGTTGGGAAATTGTCAGTAGTTACTATAGGATCTAGTTTAGGAAAAAAAAGTTTGGTTGTGAAGGTTGTAGGAGGGTTATGGAAGGTAAATCTAGATTAGATAAAGGTTACGAGGCAATGAGAAGTGACACTAGGAATGATACACAAAAACTAAATGATGAATCTTGATAAGGAACATATACTTAGCTTTGTTATTATTGGTCTGAAGAAAGTAGAGATTGGGCAAAAATCTTGTTGTAGATTTTGAAGTAATTATAGAAGAGTGATAGTACCTTATCTATTGACTGATGAGTTACAGTAACACTTTTGATCTCTATCCTGGTCACTTGAAGTAAGAAGGATACCTGCACAAGAATCTCTCTAATCTCTTTCCCAAGAAAATCTTTGATGATTTACCTCTTTTCACCTCCTCTTCTACTCTTAATATAGAAGGAAGGGAGTGGTGAAACAATAGGCTTAATAAGGTGTCTAAAAAGATATCTAATTTTAATATCAACATGTGTTGATTATGAAAAATGGTAGATCAAACATATATTAATATAAAATCAATATGGAGTCTCAATTGAAGTTAACCCTTGAATCGATTAAGGGAAAACAATCGATGTTTAAGGTTGATTGTCAATGGTAGGCATAAATGGCTAAAGTGAGTCATTTCCACTAATGAATAATGGGTTAATTTGTTAATAAATGTTCCCAAGGGGGTCCAAGGGTAGTATAAGGGTTATTAAAACATATGGCACTATAATATGTAGTTTTTTAGTGTCTACATTTTACCCCTTTTTGTTATGCAGTTTGTATCTTCGAGCTATAAAATAAAAAATAAAAGGGTAGTATAATGTCAGATAACCCAAGTATGGGAGGAGATGTTCCCCCTCAAAATGGTAAGTGATGAGGTGAAATAGAGTCAATGGTAGGTTTTACAATTAGTTAAGTGAGTGATAAAGTTGGTGAGATGTTAGGCAATTAATCGCAAGCATGCACATAAAATATGACTAAAGTGTGATATTCTAGATCACACATAGACTAGGATGTCATAGTTGAGGTAGTTTATAAATCATGCTTGGTAATATAAGGACAAGTGATAATTGGACCAAGTGACCACATTTTTGGCATGGTAATTATGGTTGCACTTGTAAATGCAAGTCTTCTAGGTAAGATCAATGTATTTGCAGGTATCCAAGGTAGGAAGTGATCTTAAAAAGACACAAAAGGGTCATAGGTGTCAAGGTCAAAAAGGGCTGTACTTAAAGGTACCTAAGTTATTGTTACACAAAAGCAACACAAGTTTAAGTTGTTCATCATAACAATGTAGTCATTGTACCCAAAATGACCAAGGTAAGGTCATTGCAAAACATGCAAAATTTTGGGCCAAAATTACCAATGGCGAGGTGATGTGGTTGGTTGGTGGGTTGGTGTACAAGGTGATATTGAATAGGCATGATTAATTATGTTGAAGAGTTGGTAAATAAAATTTAGTTTTAAACTAAAATTTTAGAGGGTTCAACTATCAATGGTCAGGGTCAATCATCGATGGTTGCATAGTGACCATCAATGGTTAGATGTCATCCCTAAAAGGGTGATGGTTAAAATTAAAATGAGGATTTTTATTCATCATTTTCAAGTTGACCCATGGCACTTATATTTTCTTGTGTGGTGATGCTTGAGTGCTGGTTATTAGATGAGTGAGAGTTGATTTGTGTGTTTGACTAGAAGTTGAGTGGTGAGTAGGAGGTTTGACCAAGGTGGGCAAGAGCAGAGGAAGGTCCAACAAGGATGTAGAGAGGTTGAGGGAGAGTGAAGAGCCAAGTGGTGGTGGTTGTGAGAGTGATACCATGATGATGGTCATGGAATGAGGTTATTGGTGAACTTAAATTTGTGGTTTTTTACATGTTTATGATTTGTATAGTTTTAGTGGGTGGGTGGTGTAGGTAGTTTTGAAATAAAGGGGTCTATGATATTTATGTATGAAATTGGGTATGGGGTGGGTAGTAATTAGGTGGGAACTAGTGTAGATGATAGCCATTATAAGTATAGGTTAAAATTTTGATATTTGGTGATTTTTTTGGGTAGTTTAAGGAAGCCCTAGGTTTGGTATATTGTCAATGGTTACCATACAGTAACCATCAATGATCATTATGAACCATCACCGATCGATAGGTGATCATGGATGATTGATAGGTGACCTTATAAGTGGTCAATGTGGAGACTGAAAATAGTTTACTGTTAAACCTTCAATGGTTGTGGGTGATCAATGTTGGTTTTATAAGAAACTATTAGTGGTTGATACTTGATCATTAAAATTTTTAGGATAAGTTAAATGTATATTGGAAGGATGGGTGAATGGTAAGGATGAGTGATGAGTAAATTAAATGAGGTGGTATGTAGATGAGGTGAAGGGTAAAGGTATACATAGACAAGGTAAAGGGTAAGAGTAGGTTTAGAGTAGTAGTCATATGTGGTTGTTTGACAAGTAAACTATAATAAGGACCACATCTAACCTTGTAAGTGATGGAGTAGTTTTATGTGAAATATTGAGTGTCATAGCTCTTGGATGAGGTTCATTAAGTGATGACATACTAGAAGTGGGATCACTTGACAGCCATGGTCTTGGGAGGTATCATATATTAACAATGTATTACCATAGATGTGGCTATGTTGGTGGCCCTTATCGAGATATGGGACCCAAACACTAACACATTTTTACTACCGACCAAAGAGATGATGATCCTGGTAGAGGACATCTATCAAATCATGAGGCTATTGATATGAGGTGAGTTGATAGAGCACATCAGTGGTGAGAATCAAGATGAGCTCATAGATTTGCTATATGGGGAGGAAGTGGTGCACATGAGATAGCATGTGGGAGGACTCCATTATGCACACTTATACCATAGGGATAGGGCAGTGAGATGGGTCATGATGATGATGATGATGATGATGGTCGTGACTTGTTATGCACTACCAAACTCAAGTAGTGGTATATTTCCTTCTATGTTGTTAGGAGTTTTGGTAGGTATGATGATGGATAAGACAGTGTATGCTTGGTCACATATCCTACTAGTTCATATATATTTGGAGCTTTGGGACTATAGGGTACATAGGAGGTATGGCATCAGTGTTGAGTTTGTGCTACATTATTTGGTGTATGAGCACACTAAGGTACTTCAACTAGGTGGGTTACCCTGGCATGGATTTGTTTAGATTGATTACAAGGTTGGCTTAATGTGTTAGAGGTATGATCATGATCTCACCAAACCAATGGGAGGGACATAGGACATAAAGTGGTACCAAGATAGGTTATATGCACTAGTCGAGGGTGATGTCATCTAGAGACTATATGTCATATTCTTGGCATGGGAAGGTCTTATGAAGTAGATAATGTCATTGCAAAGTTATAGGTGGATTAAGGGTATATGACACTTAGAGGTAGAGTTAACCCCTTTTGATAGGGTGAGGAGGTAGTTTGGGTTAGTGTAGGATATCCCAGGAGTTTTCCCACAATATCAAAGGGAAGACATGGATTTTTCACTACCTAATCCATAGTCAGAGGAGTTTGAGTTTGATTGGGAGGAGCTACCAATGAGACCAAAGATTGATGATGTTGGGTCACATAGGAGTACCTTGTGTGGTAATGTTTGGATGAGATGATATATAGGTGGGGTTACATGTCACAAATGTTGAGATGGAAGAGGGGTGGGGACTAGATGGATTCGGATGCCCTAGATAGGTTGACACTCATCAAAGAAAGGGATTAAGCCAAGGTAGTGTTAGTAGTAGCATAGGTAGCATTAGTAGCAATGCCATTAAAGATGGACATGGCACAGGGCTAGGTGGGTACCCTCACATAGAAGAGAGAATAGGCATGAGCATAGCTATCCTTGTTCACATAGGAGAGAGATGTGAACATAAGATTGCAATAGGGGGAGATTAGTATGGTGTTAGTGAATGAAATCAAATCCAAACAAAGAACAAACTAAGCTAACACCCTAAGCCTATCTCAAGGGGGGAACATATTAAAAAAAACTAAATGAGAAACACAACTAGAATGTAAAGAGAAGTAAATCCTCCACCTTCCTTGGATGCTCCAAATATCTTATTGAAGTGGCTTGCTCGGCTTATGCTCAATGAGTCTTCATTAGAGGACGCTTGGCTATCTCCTCTTCTCTTTGGCACCTTTTTGATGGCTTTCACTTTGTCTTGGCTCAATAATTTGGCATTATAACACTAATTGCAATGGATTTTATAATTATTTGTGCATTATAACTTTTCATTATCCAAGCTTAAAATTCAATAGGTAAGGCCTTTTATTTATAGATTTTTAAAAATGATTGGAATCAACATAAACCATCCATCTCAAGATGAATATGTTTAGCTAAGGATTAATTCAATTATGTAATTAAAATTCATAAATAGGGTCATCAATATTTGGGATAGAGAGGCATTAACTAGGCATGAAGGGTCTTAATGAGGCATGGGAGGCATTAAATTTAGATATTTGTGTCATTTATGGCTTATGGATGCCACCCCATAGGATGATGTCATTTGATGATGCAATTAATGACAATAAATTTTTAAAAATAAATATTCAAAAATTTCCATGGAAAATTAACTTAAGCTCTTGATTTGGTTTTATTATCCTTAAACATGATTAGTCAACTTTGATGCAAAACCTTGGAAGTTTGTGCACAAATTAATCAAATTGGTCAAAATGTCATATTATTGGCCCAAAATTTGACTAGATTGGAATTATAATTCAATGTTAGATGCATTGAAAATGTTATCCCATTTAGGAATTTGCCAATGCAAAATAACAAAGGCACGTGTCTTGTACAAGAAATTTGATATAAAAGAGCAATCTAGAGCACCTAGGTGCAAAAATGTCATTTTTACTTGAAATGATTTGATCAAAGTTAATTTATTCATAAATTTTATTGCCCTATTTAATGACACCCTAGAAAAAATTTCCACTTGAATATAAAAATTTCAACTCTTTTAATGTTTTTTAGTGTTTTAGGCCAAATTGTGTATTTTGGTAGAAATTGGTCAAAAGCATGATTGAAGGTTATTGGTGGCCTTATTTAGGTGTCTATAATTTTCCCCTATTTGGGAAGGTGTTGAAAACTATAGGAATAATAATGTCTTCTTAAATAATGAGAAATGGCATGTATTCCAAAAATAAGATGATGATTGAAGAACAAAGCTCCAAATGGTGTGTGGGAAGCCTATAATGGTGCCCCCTCGAGGGAGTGGCCATCACATATGTGGATGGATAGCCCCTTGAAAATAAGTAATAATAAAGGTGGGACTAACTTGTGGTTGAGAGTAATCCAAATGAAAAAATGCTTGCATGCATGGATTTAAAAATTACTAATTTACCCAAAGGTAGTTATAATCATGAATAAAAGTAAAAATAGTTATTTACTCATAGGTAGTTATAATCATTAAGAGGACCTAGATTGGCTAAAGATGATGGCACCCCAATTAGGGCTAATTATCAATCATAACTCAAGGATATAAATTGAAATATAGATTAAAATATGAGTGGGTGCAAACATAGATGTGATGGTCTAATGACTAAAGAAGCCACAAACAACTAGGTATACGAAAATGCAAAGTGATGAAAGGGATTGATAGAAGAATAAGATTGATCATTAGAAATGATTTAATTGTACCTACCAATGAGGATATGCTCATATTTATTAGTAATGATACAACTAGAATGGTCAATGGATTGATTTTATCAAGATGGGATGGGAAGATTTACCAAGGTGCCAAGGAGAAACTTCTATAGATCCATTGATTCTAGACCTTCTTGAAGCTGATTTTTGCTATAACATGTGACGGTAGGCATCATGATAGAACACTATGAAGACTTGACTAAAATATGCATAAGGACTGACTCCTAGTCTAATAAACACTCAAAAACAATGTACCAATGATAAAAACTATGATGAAAATGTTCACGTATGAATATGGATGGACTCAAGAATAATGTGTGCAAGGAATTACCCAATGAAAATATATATTTTGATTCAAGGCAATATTGATGAAAGCAAAGAAACATACAAGCGAACAAACAAACAAAAATCACACAAACAAACAATTTGAAATAAACAAACATATAGAAAGCTTGAAAATAAAAGCAAAATAAAGCATCCTAACAATGACTTTGCCCTAGTAAGGTGGATCGAGGATAACTAACTAGGCTTAACAAGATGAATGTTGTTGGATTTTTAAATATTTAAATTTTTTTAAAATTTTCTAGGTATCTTGAATCGATGGAGAATGATGATATACTTACTCATAAAATAGCGATAGAAATTGGCTTAGGTTTCTCACAAAATGATGAGAGCATGGCTTAGGTTACTCATAAAATGGCAAGAACATGGCTTAGGTTACTTGCAAAATGGTGAGAGTGTGGCTTAGGTTACTCATAAAACAATGAGAAAATGAAAGATATCTTGTCATATCAACTGTCACACTACTTTTTTATACTTTCATTGTAAACATGAAATTTGATTGATTATTGAAACTTAATCGAAATACCCTCACAAAAGGTATAGGAAGAACCAAAGTAACCAAGATCAAAATAGGATTGGATAGGATGACTAAAAATAGGATTGATCTAGATAGGAATTATATGGTGAAATAGAATGGTTTTGATAAGGATAATGATGGTTTGATAGATCAGATAAAATGGTAAGATGGTTACCCCCAAGTGATGGGGTGACTGGCAAGCATATGTGACAATAGAAAAAGGAATATGGAAAATGAAATGGTATGATACATGTATTTTGGCCTGGGTGATTATTATTTTTTGATGCATTTGGCATGGGTATGTAAATGGCATATGATTATGGTATTATTGTTTAAATGGAGATGCATGTCTTAATCAACAAATGAGACAAACAAAATAATCAATCATGTTAATTGATATCCCACACCTTGTTGAAATAGCTTCTCTATCAAGAACCACCTATAGATTTAGTTGTCAAGAATGCTTTTGTGCTCTTCCTTGGTCATTGATTATGATTCCTTCAAACATTGAGACAAGGTATCTTTGTAGCCTATGAAAAGGAAAGTATAGTTGTGGATGGTAAATAGGGACAAATAATGGATGGTAGGTTTGTTTTTGAAATAAAATGGTGGATGATAATGAAATGCATAATGCCAGGGAAATAAATTAAGATCAGGACTTTCAGTCACATGTAATGTTGTTGATGTCAGATTTGACATAACTTTGGATGTGGTAGGGTCAAATAATTTTAAATATTCTCTCAATAAGACCACCAAATTTTTATGTTATTTAGGCCTAAGAGTAGCGACTATCTGATTAGGCTATAGAGTGGAAGCTATTTTGATTTGATCTTTGATATCATTTTCATTAAACAATGAAGAACATTTATGCTTAGTTATTGGCACCTTGATGAAGTTTTTACCAATGAAGTTGTCTTGATTGTCCCATAGTGCCTCAGAGAAGGTTTCACTAATGAACATTGTCTTTTGACTTTTTCTTCTATCAATTCCAAAAAAAATTCACTAAAAGATGTTGAGTTTGAACTTTACATGTCCCCTAGTGCCTTTGAAAAGGTTTCACTAGGAGAGTGTTCTTCTGCTACATGAATGTGGTCTTGGCCTCATTGATCTTCTTCAACCGTTATGTCACCATGGATGTAGTTTAATAAAGTGTGTTTATATCAGTCTTAATTGACACTTATGGGAGATGGAATGTCAATAATATCAATATGTTGGTTGGTGGTAATGGCATGTGGAATGGTAATGGAATGGGGAGAGGCTACACAATCCTTGTAGAAGATACTAGGATAACTTGTGTCAAATCTGAATTACTCATCCTCAAAAACTATAGAAGGGTCATAAATGTATTCAAATTGATCTATGAGGCATGCATAACTAATATTGTAATAGTATTGAGTGTATTCTATTCTTGAATCTAATTTTGACTCAAAAGACTTTGAATCCAATGTCAAGACTGATGTTGATTCCTCTACTAATGTTAAATCCAATGTTGGTTCAAGAGTAGAACCTAAATCTAACTCTGATTCTTTATCTGATGGTTACCTGGTTACAATAATTTCTTGTTGAATGTTTGGTATTATACAAGTGATGGCCTATGATGGCAAAATGGGCTCCATAAAGACTAGTTTGTCAAAGTGAGACTCTTCCATAATAGTAAAAATGTCAAGAGACATCCTTAGAGACTGAGTTGTCAATAGGAGGCTCTTGAAAAAGAGGCATATGTTTGAGATAACGATTTTCCCAAACGTGGTTATAATCATTAAGCAATGACTCAACAAAGACTGGCTCATTAGAGAGAGACTCCTCAACAACTGGTATAGGATCAATAGGTTATTCATCATAGGTTGACTTATCACAAGTGGTTGGTTCAATAAAAACATCTTGAATTGATTAGTTTTTTTGGCCTTGGTTGCCAATGAGTTGGAAAATACCAATTTTAAACATAACTTAGTCTTAAAATGATTAGATGGATTGAGGTTTTGATTGGATTGGTATCAGATGAGGAATGGCCTATGGTTGGATAATGGTAGGGCATTAAGGAACATGATTTCTCACATGAGCCAAAGGATAAAGTCCTAAAATAGTAATAATAGGGTGGTGTGGAGCTTGGTTTCTCGCATAAGCCAAAGGATGAGTTCATAGAATGATGAAGGGGAATTGTAGATCTTGATTGCTTGTATAAGCTAAAGCATCGAAGTCCTCATAAACCATATCATCCCAATTTTGAGTTGGATCATAAAATGGTTCTTGAATATGTTTTGTGTACTGATTATTGTAAAGAGGGTATGGATCTATATCCCAAACAATATTATCTATAGTTGGGTCTTCAAATTCCTCTTCATAAACCATATCATCCCAATTGGTAATTTAATTTTGATTGTGTAGATTTTGACTGTGTTCCCTATATGGAGTATTTTAGGTAGAATAATAAAACTCCTTAGAAAATATATCTCTATAGGGGTTTCTAGTTGAAATTTATGCAACCATTCTATCATATGTTGGATTGTATGTGACTCCACCATAAGTATATCTAGACATATCTGCATAAATGATGAAAACTCTAAAATAAAAAGGCTTAGAGTTCTACAAATTTTGAAAAACTATGTCCAAAGGATAATGGTTCAAACTAAGTCTAACTTGGTCGAAGGTGGAGCTGTATCTCCAATGTGGTCCAAAAATGAAGTTATATCTCCAAAATGGTTTATGCTAAGATTTGGCATAAAACATTCTAACATCAAATGTCAAATGTCATACACATAAATGGTCAAACATTTAAATAAAAACTAGCATGTCAAAGGTTTAGTTCAAAGTGTTCTAAACAAGGTCTAAATTAAGAAAAGGAAAAGAGTCGCTAGGTATTTTATCCAAATGTGAAGTCAAAAGCTAGGCTCAAACAGGCTATGCTAGAACTTTTAGTCAAACAATGTCAAAATATAGACTTGAAACAAAGGCATGATGTGATTTGATTTAATCTAATAAGTTTGGAAACAATTTTGACATAGACCCAACACATGGAATCAAATATAAACATGATCATTTATATAAGGCATGAAGAAAAAGACTCTTGGAGAAAGGTTGTGTTCTCCCAAAAAAAGACACAAACAATGATGAGGATAGGCCTTGTGAATAAACAAATAATCAATAGTCTTCAAATTTTAGTAATTGATTAACTGAAGTTATCTAACTCAAAAGAGAGATATGTGCATTAACCCCATGAATTGAGGCCTAAACAAAAATCAATCAATGTTTGAATCCAAACTTAATAAGTTTAATTGAAAACTTAATGTTAAAAACTAGTATTTGACCAAAAATATAGACAAGATTGGATAAAATTATGGTGCATAAACAATGCCTACATGACATATGTGACTTGGTTTGAAACAAATGGTTTTTGGCACAATAGTAAACAAGTTTTGAAACAAATTGAGCAGCCTAATGGTGTAACCATGCTCGAATGATGTTATCAATGTTATGTTTCAAAAACTCAAAGGAAAAATGATTTAACATGTTTTGGGCAACATAACACTACCCTCTGCAACTCAAATGACACGCACACAAACAAATTTATCAAAAAAATTCAAGGCACAAGTGTGGTGTAAAACGGCCAACATAATTCCTCTTTAGATAAAAGAGTGGCATATAAACAAATTGGTTTTAACATGGTTTATAAACAAACAAACAAATTTTAGTCTCAAAACACCAAGTAAGAAAATGAAAAAATACAAATAAATTGTTCAAATTCCTA
The DNA here is from genome assembly GCA_037957365.1 of Torreya grandis. Lineage (NCBI taxonomy): Eukaryota > Viridiplantae > Streptophyta > Pinopsida > Cupressales > Taxaceae > Torreya > Torreya grandis. The sequence goes on from JARHVA010000525.1 coordinate 2,173,642, forward strand.
TTAATGGTGTGGTAAAGTGGGGTTGACTAACACTAATTGGTTTTCAATTGTTTCTAGATAGATCCCATGTCTATCAACTTTTACATTAGTAAACAAGAAAAGTATCACTTTAATTAGGTTTTCATGGAACTTGGATTTTTACAAAAAGGTCTTATTCTTTTTGCAACCACTACATCTATTGCTTATGTAGTGTAGTGTGATGTCCAAAGTATAGATACGTGCCATGTGCAACTCCAACACTAGAAGGTGGTTTAACTAAAACCTCTGATCCTAATGGGAGTAGTTGAAGTTAGTATTGAGAGATGAAACTATAGGTCAAATCTTCCCTTTATAACTTGTAGGAGGTAATGAAGTCCCCCTCACAAGACAAGTTTGTATAAGAATAAATGACTTAAAAGAAAGACTTTAGGGTTGTTTCAAGATCACCCAAACTATTGTGAGTTTTTGTGAGTGCTTTAGATGACATTATTTTTATGCCTTAGACTAGGATCAAATTGTGATTATATGGCACTTTTGATCCCAAAATTTCCTAAAGGGGATGAATGGGATAGCATACATGCACATCTCTTTTTGCTAAAACAATCAACAAGCAAGTTTGCAAACAATTGAAGTGATGTTGATTTGTTGCACTAAATTTGAAATGTGTGATAAAGTTCATTACTAGCCCCTTGGCTTTAAGTGTGAAAATGGAAAATATTTCACATAAAAAAATACCACATGAAGTAATAAAAACCTAAGTTCATTTTAAGCCCAAATTAAAGATTCAAGACTTAGCCTAGATTCATGATTAAAATACCAAATTAAAAATTTTGCAAGAGTTATGATGTGTTTTAAGCACTAAATGAAATGTATCTAAGACTTAGCCAAATATTAGGTTCATTTTAAGCACTAATTCAAATGTGTGAAATCAAGCATGTTCATTTTAAACCCAAATGAAAGTATGTTTGGTTAGTCAAAAGCATTCAAACCAAATTCCAAACTACCCCCTCAACCTAAAAAAATAAGATTACAATGACCTATTTTGAAGCACTTAGGTGTTTGAGAAAATGACATTAAGAATTTAGCTCTCGAGTTGACATTCGATTTGGGTTGATAGTCAAGTTGGGTTGACAAGCAAGTTGGGTTGACAGATGAGTTGGGTTGATAAGCGAGTTGGGTTGCGTAGGTGAATTGGGCTAGATATTCCCGAGAACAAAACCATGGCTTAGAAAAAAATGATTTTTTCTCAAATTTTTATCTTTTTTTCCTCCACACTCCAAGATCCTACATTAAAATGGTTATTATGTTACTTTTAGGTGTAATTTGACCAAATTTGTAAGGCTAGGTCCCATCAGGGATGACATTTGTGAACATAGGATTGTAATAAGGGGAGATTAGTATGGTGTTAATTAATGAAACCAAATCCAAACAAAGAACACACTAAGCTAACACTCTAATCCTATCTCAAGGAGAGAGAACATTAATAAATCCAAATTAGAAACACAACTAAAATGCAAAGACAAATAAATCCTTCATCTTCCTTGGATGCTCCAAATATCTTGTTTAAGTGGCTTGCTCGACTTGTGCTCAATGAGTCTCTATCAAAGGAGGCTTGGTTATCTCCTATTTTCTTTCAAACCTTTGTGATGGCTTTGGATTTTTATTGGCTCAATAATTTGGCATTATAACACTAATTACAATGGCTTTTGGAATTATTTGTGCATTATAACTTTGTATTATCCAAGCGTAAAATTCAATAGGCAAGGCCTCCTATTTATAGAATTTTAAAAACGATTAGAATCAACTTGAAACATCCATCTCAAGATGAAGATGTGTGGATAAGAGTTAATTAAATTATAGAATTAAAATTCATAAATAGGATCATCAATATTTAGGATACAGAGTCAATAACTAGGCATGGAGGTTTTTAATGAGGCATGGGAGGCATTAATTCAGATATTTATGGTATTTATGGATTGTGGATGACACCCCATAGGATGATTTCATTTGATGATGTAGTTAATGAAAATTAATTTATAAAAATAAATATTCAAAAATTTCTATGAAAAATTAACTTAAGCTCTTGATTTGGTTTAATTAGCCTTAAACATGATTAGTCAACTTTGATGCAAAACATTGGCAATTTGTGCACAAATTAATCAAATTGGTCAAAATATCATATTATTAGCTCAAAATTTGACTAGATTAGAACTATAAGTTGATGTTAGATGCATTAGAACCATTATCCCATTTAGGATGTTTCCAATTAAAAATAACAAAAACACGTCTTGTACAAGAAATTTGATAGAAAAGAACAATTTAGAGCATCCAAGTGTGAAAATGTCATTTTGACTCAAAATGATCTAATCAAAGTTAGTTGCTTCATAAATTTCATTTCCCCATTTAATGATACCTTAGAAAAAATTGGCACTAGAATATAAAAATTTCAACTCTTTTAATGCATTTTAGTGTTTTTAGGCCAAATTGTGCATTCTGGTAGAAATTGGTCAAAATCCAGATTGAAGGTTATTGGTGGTCAGCTTTAGGTGTCTACAAGAGATACCTTGAGAGAAAAAGTAGCATATCTTCTAGTACCTATAAGTCTATTAGGAACAATTCCTATGTTTAAATGCATTGCTACAGTAGAGGAACTCTACTACTATGAGGCATTGGTATTACCTGCCTTCCAAATGAGCCATGGTTTTATAAATATGTGACATAACTTAGGGGTGGGGCAGCTAGCATTACAACACTAGGTTAGTGGGTAGCATCTATAGGTACACAAAGAGGCCCTATAGTTGGATAAGATCTAGGGAGTTTCAGTGCTCTAGCACCTTATATTATTATGAGACTCCAATTTTTGATGTATTTAATGATTTTGATACCATCCTGTGAGCCGATGTAGTGAGATGTACATGTGTTTAACTTTGAGAGATGTAAACATTATTGTTATATATATGACCATTTTGATTATGGGCTCATGATATATAGATGTGATTATGGTTTATTTATTTATTTTATGGTTATGGATGTTTTTATTATTATAATCATGATGTTGCTATGATTAACATGTTATTGTTTATGTTTACTCACCTAGCTAGGCATGTGATGGATGATATACATGGATTACTTGTTGATCCATGATGTGATTTAATGATGATGATGATATATGGTTTATGATTAGTTGATGTGATTTGGTATGTAGATGTTGTTTATTAATATGAGAATGATGTTATAATGCTTATGGTTGGATGTGTGACTCATTAGAAATGTGGATGTTTTTAGATTAATGAATTGATGTTTCCCCTACCTTGCTAGGTAGGTGATGATGTGGCTATTTAGTTTATTCTCATGATGATTTTTGATATTTGATGGATGTTATTATTTTCATGATTTGATAATGATTATGATGTTATGTTTTGTTGGACATGGCAATGATGCTTGTGATTATTTTCATGGTTATTGGTGATTGTGTTCATGATGTTGATATGGTTTATTGGTGTTGTTTATGGATGTGATTATTTAATTAGTTTCATGATAATTGTGTTTGTTATGATGTTGACATGATGATGGTAATGGGTATTGATGATGATGCTCATGTTTTAAATTAATGAGTCTATGCTTCCTTATCTAGATTAGACATGTTGTGGATAACATATGTGAATGACTCATTCATTTTTGATGTATGGTTAAATGGTTGTAGCTATGATAGATGGTTTATGATTAGTTGATGTATTTGGTTAGTAGGATGAAATTATGTGTGAGATGGTTAATATTGCTTTTGATGAGACGAATTTGACTTAACCTTAAAATACATAGAGTAAGTTGGATAACAAAACTAAATGTGAGAAAAGACAAGAAAGAGAGGGCAGTCAAAAGACAAGCGTGTAAATAAATTTATCAACAAGTAGGTATGAGGTAATAAGGAGAAGGAATTATTCTTATTCATTGGCAAAGACTAAAACAAACTGAAGTCAAATCAGTTTATGAACCTAAGCCCTTATAATTCTTTGTAGTAGTACTCGTTAGTTAGTTAAATAGTTGTTTGATCATGTAATGCCAAGTAAGCTCAAAAATCCCTTGTTTATAAAGGGTATAAAATGGATATGGGTGAAAATAGAACCTTATTGTGAGACTAACATGCCTCTTCTAAAAATTTAATAAAGAGCTATTATAAACAAATCCATGTCATATGAGGTGTAGATTGATCTATGCGGGAAGTCTACTTATGAATGTTGATTGCGGCTTCCAAAATTATTATTGCCCTTTTTTTATTTTGATAATGGGTCATTTGATTGGGAAACTTATCGATGTGAGAATCTTCCTAGGAATTATGTATGATTTGACAAATGCTTTACTCGTTCATCATTCAAGGGAATGGTCTAAGTATGTGAGATTTGTTAAAGGCTTTTGATAGTTATCCTTTAAGGGAGCAGTCTACCTTAAATTGAGCAATCTTGATTGGTTTTGTAAACTATCCTTCAAGGGAGTAGTCTTTAAAGGATTTAAATGACCCTTAGAATATATGATTCTATTTGATTTTGTTGTGATTTTTTGTTTGATTTTGTTTTTGCTATTGACATGGATTTACTTGTATAAGTTTAAAAACGTTACCTTTATGAAGGCAAAACTAGAGCAACATAAGGTTGATGATGGGTAAAATAAGTTTAAATGACAATGACCATGGGAATCCATCCTATAATGGGATGGAAAGTACCATGAGAATCATGCCATAGGTAGAGCTATGGTACCCATATTTAGGATTAAAGCTATAACTATGATGGTTTAATCACAAAATTATGGCTTTAATCAGTTATCCTTAGAATAAGAAGATGAATGTTGGTGAACATAAGGGATGAACTTAAGTTAGACAAAAGGTGAGTTTGATCATGTTTAATAAAATAAATGACATAGATGTAAAGCATTGAGGGGCTCAAGTTCTAATTTCCCTTCAAGAGAGGATAACTGATAAACTCTTGATCCATACTTATGCATTATGATATAAGGTCCAAACCAATTGAAAGCAAACTTTCCCCAATTGATTTTATCCATATTTGCTACATGTTTATTTTCCCTTAAGATGAGATCTCTAATATTGAATTCTCACACTTTGAGGTGTTTGTTATAAGGGTGCTTGATTCACTTTTGATAGACATAAAGATGGGTAAACATAGCTAAATGATGTTCATCAATTAACTCAAGTTGGGATAAACATTTTTGATGATAATCACCCTCATAAATGAGATCTTGTAGGGATACATGAAGAGAGGGAATTTGGACCTTGAGAGGCAAGACAACCTCTGCTCCAAACATAAGAGAGAAAGGGGTAGTACCCGTAGGGGTTCGAATACTAGTATGATATGACCATAAGGTGAAGGGGATGTGTAAATGCCAATTATAACTAGATACATTAACCATTTTAGTTAATATGTTGTTGATATTTTTATTATAATATATCACATTTACATCAGCTTGTGGAAAATAATGCGATGAGAAACTTAACTTGATACTAAATGTGTCACAAAGACTTTAGACTTGTTTGTTCTTAAAAGACTTACCATTATCAGTGATAATTTTGTGAGGAACACCAAAATAATAGATAATGTGATGGTTGATAAAATCAATAATATTTTTAGCTTTAGTTGAGATAAGAGGAATATCCTCTACCCATTTGGTGAAATATTATATTACATTGATGATATAATGATGTCACTATGAAGAATAGGGGTTAATTTCACCAATAATATCTAGACCCCATTGCAATAAGGGCCATAAATATTTGGATACTTAGAGACTATGGACAGGTACATGATGTAAATTGGCCTGTTGTTGACATATAACACACTTATTCACATAATCAAAACAATCTTGGTTGAGGGTGGGCCAATAATATCCAAGGCAAAAGATGTGTTTAGCGATGGCTAGGCCACTAAAGTATCCTCCATAAATCCCATCATGTAGTTCCCTGATAGTATGAGAGGCCTCGTGACTACATAGCTAGTGGAAAAGAAGGCCATCAAAGCCATGCTTGTAAATGATTCCCCCTAATATGGTGTAATGAGAGGTACTCTAAATGAACATTCTTCAACCATTTTTAGAAAGGTTGGAAGGGATGATGGTAAGGTGGAGATAGTCAAAGATCTACTTATACCAAAGGTCAGGTTAGGTATCCTCTATATTAAATATGGTTGGAGAGTCTAATTTGATATAATAAGGTTGGGTAAGATGATGGATAATGATATATATATATAATATTTAACAGGTACATATGAGATCTAGGAAGTGAGAGAATCTATCATATCAACAAACTTGTTCGTAGATCATGAAATGGCTTGGATGTGATAATTTTCAAATGATGCTTAGAGTACATCAATTAGTTATTTGTACCATTACAAAACATCATTATTACATTAATAATACCCATTTATTTAGTTGACCATGATTTTGGAGTCACCAAAACTGTTGATCATTTTGGCTCCTAAGGATATATAAATTTGGAGGCCTATCACTAAGGCTTCATACTCGACCATATTATTGGTATAATTAAAGTCAAGTTTGAAGGATAAAGGAAGTAGCTTAGCATCAAGGGGAATAAGGATGATACTAGCTCCCACACCACATTGACATTTTGATCCATCAAAGAACATGATCATTTTATAGGTGATGTCTTCTTTCTAGACACCTAAAATTGGCCACTAATAACCTCCAACCAGGCTTCAAACCAATTTCTACCAAAATGCACAATTTAAGTTAAAAACACTAAAACATGCTAAAAGATGTGAACTTGTCATATGCAAGTACTAATTTTGGCCAATGTACCCCTAAATAGGGCAATGCATTTTATGAGACAACTAAATTTGATTAGATCATTTTGAGTCAAAATGATGATTTCGCACTTGGGTGCTCTGGATTTCTCTTTTCTATCAAATTTCTTATAGAGACACATGCCTTTGTTATTTTGTATCGGCAACATCCTAAATGTGATAATGAATCTAACACATCTAACATCACATACTAATTCTAATTCAATCAAATTTTGAGCCAATAATACGACATTTTGACTAGTTTGATTAATTTGTGCACTAATTGCCAAGATTTGCACCAAAATTGAGTAATCATGTTTAAAGCTAATTAATTCAAATCATGATCCTAATTAAGAATTCCATGGATCTTTTAAAATATTTCTTTTTGGAAATTGATTATGAGTTTTTACATCATCAAGTGACATCATTTTTGGGGGGAAGGCATCCCTAGGCCATAAATGCAACAAATATCTTACTAAGCCCTCTCATGTCTCTTTAATGCCTCTCTATCCAAATTATTTATGACAAAATTTATTGATTTTAGCCTCCAAAATTGAATGTATTCTTAGCCACACAACTTCATCTTGAGATGAAAAATTTAGGTTTATTTTGATTATTTATAAAAATGTATAAATACAAGGCCTCACAACCATAATTTTAATATATCTTGCTACAAAGATATCATGCCCAAATGACCTCAAAAAACTCTCTTGGTGTAAATTTATAATTCTAACAATTTATTTCAAAATTCATTTAGTATAGTGTTATCATGCCCAATTGTTGAGCTAAGCCAAATCAATTAGTGCAAAGGAGAAAAGGAGATAGCCAAATCTCCTTTGATGAAGACTCATTGAGCACAAACCAAGCAAACCACTTCAACAAGCCATTTAGAGCATCCAAAGAAGGTGAAAGGTCATTTATCTTTTGCATTCTAGTTGTGTTTTCCATTTATTTTTGTTATTATATTCCCCCTTGAGATAGGATTAAGGTTTTAGCTATTAGTATGTTATTTTGGATTTTGATTTCATACACTAACACTATACTAATCTCCCCTTATTGCAATCTTATGTTCACAAATGGCATGCCTAGTGGGACCTAGCCACATGAATTTGATCAAATAGCTCCTACAAGCAACCTAATAACCATTTTCAAATAGAATCTTAGAGTGTGGAAGCAAAAGGAGTGAAAATTTTGAGTAAAAACATGTTTTCCTAGAAGTCATCATTTTGGCATTATGGAGTTGTGATGTTGTCCTTTGGACCACAATCCCACAACTGATATAATCATAATTTTGTCTTAATATCACTATTGTGATATTAACTATTTTTTTAATACTAATGTTGTCTCTATCTGTAGGTTTATTTTTGATATTACAATATTGCTACTTGATAGTTGTGATGTCCCTTACTTAGGGGCTCCTTTTTTCTTCCTACAGATGCTCTGATACCACTATGATATCCCCAACCAGTAGGGACTATTGAACTCAAGCAGCTCTGATATATAGCAATAAAAAGCTCTGATACCACTGTAATATCCCCAACCAATTGGGAATATATAAACTCTAAAGCTCTGATCAAAGATCCAATTTTTACAAAATAAATTCAGATTACAGATAAACAATAACCATAGTAAATCTTACAATAGCAGATCAAAGATCTTATCACTAGTTTAGATGAGTACAAATACAGTCCTCTCTTGTGCAAACCAAAGTATATTACAGATAAGGTCTTAAAACCCTAGATTCATGCAAACTGGGAATACACTTGCAATTCTGGAAGTCTCGGCCTTTCTGTGTCGACACACAGACGCCGTCGTCGGTCGATATCTCACCGACGTCGGTCTCTGTCGGTCAGATTTTTGCTGACGTCGGTCTTCAGTCGACCGATGTTGGTCACCGGAAGCTCTCTCTGCCAAGGTCGGTGCCTGATGCGGATCTGTACGGACCTGTACGGACTTGGTACGGCCGCCAACCGGTATATTCTTAACCCCTGATTGCTGAACAACCTGATCTGAAGATATACTATTCTAATACAGAATATTTCTATCTGTATAATTTATTGGATCAAAACTAAATAAAGATAAATACCTGAAATATCTGTAATAACTTCTGGGTGAAGTTATCTCTCAACCCTAAAATTTTGTGATAACTTCTGGATGAATCTATCTCTCAAATCTGTACCTCTGTGATAACTTCTGGATGAAGTTATCTCTCAATTTGGCAATAGATCGGCTGATCTTTCACAACCTCTGAATCGCACACAATGAAGAGTTGACGTTCTCCACTGCAGATGGAATCCTGGAACCCTTGGCTCAGTCTTCACAGAAGAATTTCTTCAATATCAAAATCAATAATCAATTCATACATAATCAATAATGGCCTCCATGTGAAACCCTTATACCCTCAAAAGATATGCTTGCCCTAATTAGGGTTTTCTTAAATTAGAATTAGGGTTTCTAATTTAAAATTAGACCAAATAATTAATAATTAATTATTAATTATTAATGAGACCAAATAATTAATATTTGATTAAATCAATCAAATATTAATATCTCCCTCAATATACGTCGGATCCTCAAACCGATCAAAGCAGGTGAATCAGGGAGTGATTTTGCACATGACCATACCAAAATAAAGGTGCTCCACTGCATGTCAAATATCCCTAAATAATAGGAACATCAAGCAAACATGTCTGAAAGACCCTGAATGAAAACCAAATGTAGAAATTCTGCGAATCAAAGTCAAGCCAAGCTCCATTATGACCCTCTATCCATCCTATTAGCCTATGAAGGTCGTATAATAGGCTAATCATCAATTCTGTCAATGTCCACGAAAAAGCGGACATGACAATAGTAGTGATATTGCAATCCCATGATTTCACTAATTGAGATATTACAATACCATGACTCAATAGTCATGATATGATGATACTATAATTTCACTAGTAATGATATTATCAATTCGATTCGTGGTATTGTAGTTAAATTCTAGTAGTTATCCTAGACTATTAGGGTTAAGTGATAATACTAAAACTCTATAAGTTATAGGTTTGCTCTATCAATTGTGATATTGTCTATTAGAATAGCGATATTGTCAATTTTTATTGACTAACTCATGAGTTGTGGAATTATGTTAACCAATCATAGTTTTGGAGAGTTGTGGTATTAGAATGTGGAGTCATGGGATTGTACTATGTGAACTTAAGAGCTCAATTTATAAAGTTACTTGTTTCATTTAAAAATGTGCTTTAAGGCTAAACAAAGTGCTGACCATTTTGTTGTAGGTCCCACTTAAAAAGTGATCAAAACAAGCTTAATTTGGTCTTTTTAACCTCTTTTTGGGTGCTTAAAAAGGATTAGGAACTTTCATTTGGTGCTTAAAGAAACACTTAGATGTTTATTTGAATGTTTTTATGGTTTTTTTATAAATTTTTATACAATTTAAGGCCAAGGGGCCAAAAAACACCACCAAACCTTTCATTTAGTGCTTTAAAATTGAACTCACTTCAAAGCTTTTGAAAGATGTTTATCATTATTTTCTTAGTGAGATTTTGTTTGAGAAAAAGGAAGGTGTGCATGTATGCTCTCCCCCCATCTCTTATAATAAAATTGTCGGATCAAAAGCGCCATAGTCATTACAAAGTGCCTTAGTCCAAAGGCATAAAAAAGATGTTGTGAAGGCTCTCTCCAAGACCTGCATGTTTTGGGCGATCTAGAAACAACCTTAAATCTCTTTTACTTAGTTTAGACACCTAAAATTGGCCACCAATGACTTCCAAAAATGATTTTTGACCAATTTCTATCAAAATGCACAATTTGGCCTAAAAACACTAAAGCACACTAAATGGTTTGAATTTGTCATTTACAAGTGTTGATTTTGGCCAATGTATCCCTGAATGGGGCAATGCATTTTATGAGACAACTAACTTTGATAATATCATTTCAAGTCAAAATGACATTTTCACACTTGGATGATCTAAATTTATCTTTTCTACCAAATTTATTGTATGAGACATGTGCCTTTGTTATTTTGTGTTGGAAACATCCTAAATTTGATAACGGTCCCAACGCATCTAACATCGCATCCTAATCCTAATCAGTAAAATTTCAAGACAATAATATGACTTTTTGCCCAATTTGATTAATTTATGCACCAATTATCAATATTTGTACCAAAATTAATAAATCATGTTTAAGACTAATTAATTTGAATCAATAACCTAATTAAGAATTCCATGGAACTTTAAAGATCTTATATTTCTATAGTTTATACAAAATAATAATTAATCTTCTGGAAAAATATGTAAAGTTTTAATCTCAACGTGTTTTGGATCCACTTCTGTGATCCTTCATTAGGCAAAAAAATTTACCTGATGAAGGATCACAGAAGTGGATCCAAAATGTGTTGAGATTAAAATTTTACACAGTTTTCTACAAGATTAATTATTATAATCCATGGAACTTGTTGAATATTTTTTTAGAAATTGATTATGATTTTTTGCATCATCAAGTGACATCATGTTTTGGGAAGGCATCCCTAGGCCATAAATGTATAAAATATCTGATTAAGCCCTCCCATGCCTCTTTAATGCCTCTCTATCTTAAATATTTATAAGGTAATTTATGATTTTAGAATCCAAAATTGAATGGATTCTTAGCCACACATCTTCATCTTGAGATGGATAGTTTAGGTTCATTTTGATCATTTAAAAAAATTATAAATAAGAGGCCTCACACTCATAATTTTAAGCTTAGATAGTGTAAAGTTATAATGCTAAAAATATGTCTCAATCCATTGATGTAGTGTTATCATGCCCAATTTCTGAGCCAATCCAAAGTCATCATAAGCCAAAGGTGCCAAGGAGAAGAGGAGATAGCCAAGTCTCCTTTGATGAAGACTCATTGAGCACAAGTTGAGCAAGCCACTTTAACAAGCCATTTGGGGCATCCAAGGAGGTGAAAGGTCATTTGTCTTTTGCATTCTAGTTGTGTTTTCAATTTAGTTTTGTTCAGTATGCTCCCACCTTGAAATAGGCTTAAGGTGTTAGCTATTAGTTTTCTATTTTGGATTTTGATTTCATACACTGACACTATACTAATCTCCCCTTATTATAATCTTATATTCACAAATGGAATGCCTAGTGGGACCTAGCCCCATAAATGTGATCAAATAGCTCTTATAAGCAACCTAATAACCATTTTCATGTAGGATCTTACAGTTTGAGGCCAAAAGGAGTGAAAATTTTGAGAAAAAACTTGTTTTCCTACAAGTCATAGTTTTGTCACTGTGGAGTTGTGATGTTGTCCTCTGGACCACAATCCTGATACTAACATAGTCATGATTTTGTCATTTTAGTCATGATATTACATCTTAATTTTTTTTTTGGACTAACGTGGTCTCTGTTTATAGGTCTAGTTGTGATATTTCAATACCTCTACTCGATAGTAGTGATATTACAATCTTGTGACCTCGCAAGTAGTGATATTGTAATACTATGACTTGACAGTCACGATATTGCAATACCATAATTTTTATAGTAGTGATATTATTAGTCTAATTCATGTTATTATGGTTAAACTATTATTGGTTAAGTGACAATACCACAATTCTCTTAGTTACGATATTGCATTGTAACTTGTGTTATTGTCTACTAGAGTCATGATAATGTTGATTTTTATTGACTAACTCATGAATTATGATATTATGTTAACCAATCAGTGTTTTATAGAGTTGTGGTATTAGACTATGGAGTTATGGGATTACACTATGTGAACATGAGAGCTAAATTTTCAAAGATATTTTTTTCATTTGGAAAAGTGCTTCAAGGCTAGATAAAAAGTGATCAAAATAAGATTAATCTAGTCTTTTTAACCTCTTTTTGGGTGCTTTAAAAAGATTAGGAACTTTCATTTAGTGATTAATAAAACACTTATATTCTTATTTGAATGTTTTTGTGGTTGTTCTTAAAAATTTATGCAATTTAAAGCCAAGGGGCTAAAGAATGCCACCAAACCTTTCATTTAGTGCTTTAAAATTGAACTCATTTCAAAGTTTTTGCAAGTTATTTATCATTGTTTGCTTAGTTAGTTTTGATTGTGGAAAAATGCATTTGTACATGTATGTTCTCCCCCCATCCCCTATAAAAAACTTTTGGGATCAAAAGTGTCATATTCATTTCAAATTTTCTTAGTTCAAAGGTGTAAAAGAGATGTTGTGAAGGATCTCCCCAAGACCCACATGGCTTGGGTGATCTAGAAACAACCCTAAATATCTTTTACTTAGTTTTTATTTTATTACATATTGGCTTGTGAGGAGGGCTTAATTACCTTCCATAAGTTTTATAGGAAAGACTTGACCCAAGAATTCATCTCTTGACATTGTATTCAACCCCTCTCTATGGGGGGTATATAAATTGGGATCCCCTCACTGGAATGATGGTTTAAGTGGTTAAACCATCTCCATTAGTAGAGGCTAACCTAGGACATTTGATCATGTTGGACATCACACTACATTGAGAGAGTGATGGATGTAGTGGTTGTAAAAAGAATAAGACCTTTTTACAACAAGCCATATGATGCAGATAAATGATGCTCCCTTGTCTTACATTTTGACATGAAAGTACTGTGCATATAATCTATCTAAATGTTAAAAAATTTGTTAGTTTAGTTAACCCCACTTTACATACCTTGTCAATTTATGGCTTAAGATAATTAGTTAATTGATTTGTCTTTGTCTTAGATTACTTGGTCTTGTTTGGATTCAAAATTGTTTGTTAATAAAAGGTTACATAAATAAACACATTGTCTAACATTTTATTGAACAAGGAGGCATTATGTTGCCCAACTGAAAATCATCTTTTTCCTTGTTCAAAAATGAATCATAAACTTTATGCCATATCTTCTATTTTGGTTCATTTATGCTACCCATTTGAGTGTAGACCATTTTGCCCAATTTTCTTAAATCCTTAATTGGTAATTTAAATTTGAAATTACACATTTCTAAGTTCATAGGGTTGATTTGTTAAGTGGGTTTGCCATTTAAACTAAACTTGAGGGACCTTAAGTTCAATTTTCAATTTGAATTGAGGGCCATTTTTAGACTCATAATCATTATCATCATTTGGTAGGACTCAATTCATATTGCATATCACTCACACTTTGAGTCGTAGGCTACATTTTGTACTATATTTCCTATTTTCCATTTGTCTTGAGTCCATTTGATGTAAAAAAATTTCCTTAGAGATTTGTCAAAAATTGTGTGTGTGTGTGTGTGTGTGTGTGTCATTTGAGTTGAGGAGAGTAGTGTTATGCTACCATAATTATGTTAAACCATTTTGCCTTAGAGTCTTGCAGCAAATATTTGTCAAACCTTTTGAGCATTTTAGCATTGTTATGCTGCTCAAATTATTTTGAAACTTGTTTCATAGGCCTATGTGCATAGAGTCCAAGTTTTTCAAAATTCCAACCATTTCAATATTTCTTTGTGAACCTTTGTCTAGTGCAGTTATGACATTCACCTTTATCTAGTTTCTTGGCTAAAAGAATCTAGTTTGTGCCATTATTTGGGAGAAAATAAACTATCTCCAAGTGTTTTTTGTTTCATACCTCATATTTATTGGTTAATTTTATGTCCAAGAGTTAAATGCCTAGTTTTTGTTGAAAAGCGTGTCAAATTTGTTAGAGTAAAATCTCATCTTTATTTCAAGTCTAGATTTTGACATCATTTGCCAAAAGTCCTAGCACATGCCTTATTTGAGCCTAGATTTTGACACTGTGTTTGGCCAAAATACCTAACAAATTTTGTTTTTCCTAGATTAGACTTGTTTGAAACACTTTGATCCTAGAATTTAGCATTTTGATTTTTGATCCATCTATTTGAAATTTTTATGTGAGACATGTAATGTTGGACATTTAACATTAGTTTGTTTTGTCACAGGTCATTACACAAACCTTTTGGATATACATATCCATCCTTTTTTAAAATTTAGACCAAGTTTGAGCCTCTTTTTAGACATCACTTTTTTAGAGTTGTATAACTCTATTCTTTTGGTCATGAAACATTTACTATAGATCCCAAGATGTCTTCCTACACTCATAGTAGTCTCATGTATAATCTAGGCTTTAGTAATGTAGTTTCACAAGAAGAAATGGTTCAAGACTTCTATGTAGACAATGTTGTTTATGTGATTGATCCTTATCCATATTATAACACTCAAACAAGAGCACAAAAACAAGACCCATTGGCTCACTATTTGGTTAACACACCTCCATACTTAGAGCAAGATCAAGCACAAACAAAACAATACCTAGTTGTGGCACCTATAGTTGAATAACTATTTCTTCAATAACTATACTATGTTACTACACCATCTATGTATGATCCTTATCTATTTGAGCATCACTTATTATAAAATAATAATCAGATTTTGGTCAAAGATATAGAAGTAGGAGCTAAATTTTGATCAGACTTCCCCCATGAGAATTTTCCAAGTCTAATAAGAATGCCTCACAACATACTATACATTCAAAAGGATTTTTCTAGTAATCCTTTAGCTCTAACTCTAATGACATATCAGGACCCTAGTATGATTGTCAAAGGAAATAACCTCATGGAGGATCACTTTGTATAGATGTAGATAGCATACCACACTTAAACCTAGTGCATAATTTTAATCAGATGACCATGTCAAATAGGCCTCTCATAAATTTGGTTCCTTTAACAGGAGTGCTAATATAATTGACTGGTCAAGACAATTAGGGTATAGACCTATTCAAATAAAACACTTTGGTTTACAACTTTTTTCATATTCCAACCATCGAAGAAGTGTCTTCTACTTCTACATAGAGTATTGAGCAAAACATAGTGGACAATGTGTAAACAATGTCCAAACCAAACCAAAGTGGTGTAAGTACACAAAAAACTAGTCCAAAAACAAATGTACCTTTAGTTAACACCATGAGTGGTTCTAAAAATTAGGGATTAGGAGTTTATACATCATAACCTCAACCAAATACTACCACTAATCCTCAACCAACTACTTCTTTAAGTACTCAACCAACAGGGTTAGGTAGCCATCCAACAAGCAATGTCATGCCTCAACAACAAAATGTGATGAATCCTAATCCTTCCTAATAGGTAATGATTGTTTTCAACAACATGCAAAATAAAATTTACCAACACATAAAATATATAATATATTCCCACCTTAACAAGGGGCAACCAATGTTCCACCTCGTTAGGTAGCAGTGAACATACCTCTTTCCTCATAGACTAATATACCAATTCAAATCCAAATGATGTCTAATCAATAGTGTTTTAATATTGGTTAGTAATAAATGTTGAATATTAAACATGCATCCACTTCCTAACTAGGATTCATGTAACAAAGGGGTTCCAATGCTCCTCAAGTACCGATTTGGCAACCTTTGGCTTTTGTGTAGAACATTCCACTAGTTCAAAGACAGGGTCTTGGTTCACAAGTACCCCCTCAATATCAAGGTTTGATTAGTCTAAAATATGTCCCTATTCAACCTCATAGACATAGTATAGTTATATTCCTCCATTCCAACCTCAAAATCCTCAAAATGAAGCCCATATATCCAATCCAATTCAAAATATTACACAACCACAAATACAATTTCAATAATTGCCTTATAATCCACACATGTGTACTCCTAATCCATTCCTCAACCAAACCAACATGCCCTAGTAACTACCTCCATCATACCTCGGTCAAAGTGTTCTATTGGTGACCACTCAACCATCTACCCAGGCCAATATTCCATCTCAAACCAATGTTCCCTCTAGTTTCTTAGCCCAAGAACTATAATAGATGAAAAATGCCATTGCTACCATCCAATCTAGGAAACAAGCCAAACATTTTAAGCTATATGATGTGTGTTCTTATCCATTTAACATGGAGTATTTATATATGCCATTTCCTCTAGGATATGAACCACTAAATTTTGATAAATATAAGGGGAAAGGTGACCCCAAGGCTCATTTAATTGAGTTCTTTATTACATGCCATCTAGTGACATATACCTTTTTCTGTTGTTCCCAATATGCCTAAAAATACAAGACTTGGAGTGGTTTTTAAAGTTTCCCAAGAATTCAATGTCATATTTTGATAATCTTTCAGACAAGTTTGTGTAGCACTTTTCATATAATCTCAAGCATGAGATTTCACTGATCAGCTTGATGTAAGCTAAGAAAAAGGCTGGTGAAATTTTTTCATGTTATCTAAAATGATAGAGAGCTCTTGCAAGTCGATTCACTCATAGTTTACTAGATAAATAATTAGCCACTATGTTTACCAAAAAGTTGCATAGAGATATCTTATCATTTAGAACTGTAGTGTGTGCATACCTTTAAAGAGTTAATTGACAAAGGTTTTTTAATCTAGTGAGCCCTTATTAAAAAAGATATCATAAATCTTACTTTATCAAATAATAATTAGGTACCAATCAAGGAAATGGCCAAAACTAGCACCAAGTCCAAGCGATATCATCGCAACCCACACCAAAGCAATTCAACTGCAATAAAAATGTTATTGTAAATAGAGTAATAAATTTGAGACATGTCCAAATGGTGAAAACACTATTTTCTTATCCCATACAACATATGCAAGTTATTCCTAACACACAACCTTTTTATCAAACGTAACAATCATAATAACCCAAGCCCACATAACAATTGCAATAGCCTTTACCATTATAATTTCCTCCTTCAAGGAAAATAGTGCCTACTCATCATGTTTCTAGTGACCTTGGAGAACCTATTAAATTTGTGTTTCAAAATCTCACCACTACTGATCTGATTAGCTAGCCTATACTGAAACATTATCCTGAGGGCATTCCTTATCCTGATTGGTACCACCAAATTGAATTTTTTGAATATCATCAGGGTAATGGACATAATTTACACCATTGTGTGCAAATCAAATATTTTATTTTATATATGTTGAAGAATGGGGAAATAACATTAGATTGTGGTGATTCCACTTCTAATAAAAACCTTAGAATATTTCAAAACCCTTTTCCCCAACATAATAACCAACCACAATAGTAACAACAACTAGTGAAAAACCAATAATAATAGTTTCAACAACCAAGGTTGAACCAAAAAAATCAACATAATCATCAATAATATAGCTAATAATGCCTAAAAATTTGATAGAACCAAGGTCAAAATGGAAACAACCAATAGACATGTTTGCACATGACTACAATAGGGTTGTAGGTTATATTGCAGGAGGTTGTTTTAATACCATCTCCATCAATTTGAGACCAAATACCACTCAATCAAGACCTTTACTAAACAATGTTAATCCACCAACTCACATTGATAATCCTTCCTTGACCTAGGATTGCATATAGTCATACTAGCAAGCAAGGATTACTAATTTTGGACCCTATACTAATAAATCATCATTGCCTCGTGACCATGCACAAGTGCACTAGAAATAGAGACTTATCCTATTTGGTCCCCCACCATCACCACCATTTGTTAGCAATCATGGTCCTAAATTTAATCCTGATTATGTAATAATAAATTGGAGGTCAAAGACTACCATCCCATGCCCACAACCATTTACCACTTCGCCCATCACCCGACCATTCATTATACCTCAGAATAAGCCATTTAACACTAACCAAGAAAAAAAGTTTGACATTGTAGAATAATTAAAAAAGATGCTAGAAAAAATATCTATTTTAGATTTGTTTCATATGTCAAAAATCCACAAAATCATTCTGAATGATTTCCTTATCCAATCCACTATTTCAAGTGACATATCCCTTGACAAATTCCAAGCTTTGGTTGGACACCTAGCTCTAGCCTAACAAGTCACTTTCAACCAAAGCGATATGTCATCCCTTGCCTCGTTACATAACAATACCTTATACATCAAAGTTTTTATAAAGTGACACAAAGTAAAACATGTCCTTATAGATAATGGATTAGGTCTAAACATAGTGTCTCTAAAGCTCATTAATCTTATTAGGTACAAGATGGTAGATCTTCAAGTAGAAATGATAACCATCAAAGCTCATGATAATAAAGAATGAGAATCACAAGGCACCATCTATTTCCTAGTTATCCTTGGGCCCTTGACCCTTTGTACACTTTTCCATGTGATATATCTAGATTTATCATACATTATGCTTTTGGGAAGGACTTGGATACATGAAATTTATGCAATCCCATCAACATTGCACCATTGTATCAAGTTCTCCCACTCAGGAATGGAAGTTTGTATACCAAGAGATTTGCATGCATAAAATTACTGAAAACACCTAGAGGCTAATTGTAAGATCTCTAACTATCATTTTGGCATGAATCCAGTGGCCAAGTAGGATAAAGGTAAGGCAATACTTCTTTATTTACTAGAGGATAACTATATTGATCTTAATACCCTTGAGTCCCTTTCCTACATACCACCTTCTGAGATATCCAATCTTTATACCATCTCACCTAATGCCCCAAGAGAGTATGTGACCCATGATACCTTTCACATTTCAAACCTTCCATAGAACCCAAAGTCCTTAAGAAGACCTAAAGCTAAGCCACTTCATCCAGAATGGCAACAATAGGGCAAAGGTAAAAGGTATAATCCAAGATCTATCATGTTTATTCTAGCATCTAGCCTAGAACAAGACCCTCTTTAAGGGGATGAATCATGGTTGTAAAATGAAAATAAGGGTGATTGTTATGAGAATTCAAAGTATCCTATTCCCAATAGGATCATGAATAATCAAGATTATGAAGGAAGAAACCTCAGACCACATCAATAAGGAACACATGAGTCTATTTCCATGACCAAATATAAAGAGCCCTATGGACTTGGATTTAAACCACATGGGGGTGACGCCATATACCTTAATCATGTTTCATCACCATCGACTAGTGATGATGATGTTGGTATCAAAATAAAGTCTGATCATAGCCTTTTTGATGACATAGCTAAGACTAACCTGTTTAACACTCATTTCATTTGTACCCTTAGGCTAGTCATTAATCACAACCCACTACCATTGTATTATCCCCAACTAATAAACTGAGACCAACCAGAATCCAATGTGTTGATTGATGAGTTTCAAAATGATGAAGCCTTTTCTAATTTTTTGGGCTTTAGAGACAATGTTCCATTGGGGGACCATAAATCAAGGTTCTCAATCAATTTAGATCTTGAAGCCTATTTTGGAGAGCTGATGAACACCCTTAGCCAAAAGAAATAATTAAAACATTAAGGTCCCAAAGTGAAAACCTATTTGAGGCACTTTTTAACCAAGGTAAAAGTAAAGAAAAAGGCTAGTCTAGTGGTGAAAACTTGTTTCAAGAACCATTAGATAGGGTTGTTCAACCTTCTTTAAGTATAGCTCAAGAGACCACCAATGATGAACTTGTCTATGAGTCTGAGTTCAATTTCAAAGAACAACAAGCTTTTGATTGAATAATTCAAGAGTTTCTAATAGTTTTTATTACATGGCCAAACCTCCCATTGGGATACTCTGATTCATCATGCCTAGGGAAGCTCAAATAATTGGTCTTGACAGAGGACTCTAATATTATAAATCAATTTAGATTATTGACCACTATTTTTGAAGATAGTTCGACTCTTCTAGTCGAAGATACAATAAAGGTGAACATTAGGCCCTAGATGACCCAAATTAGATCAAGCTAGGTGCATCTCTTACTGAGGAGTGTGAAGTCCTTACATCCCTTTTGAGGTAATTTGTAGATATATTTGTATGGGCATAGTCTAACATGCTGCTAGGTTTGGACCCCACCTAGGAGTCAATCCTAATGCCAAACTAGTCAAACAAAAGTTATGTAATATGCATCCTCGCATTGATATATTAGTAAAGAAAGAGTTGTAAAAACTCTTGGAAGCAGGATGTATTTGGTCGATCGACTATTCAAAGTGGATCTTCAATGTTGTGTCAATTAGCAAAAATCCAAAAGGAATCAAAATCTATACTAATTTCCATGATATAAATAAAGCTCAACCCAAGGATGATTTTCCATTGCCAAACATTGACATGATCATCAAATCCATAGTGGGTTATGAGATGCTTTCATTAATGGATGGATTTTTAGGGTATAACCAAATCAGGATAGCACCAAAAAACCAACATAAGATAGTATTCACCATTCTATGGGGAACATTCTATTATCAGGTTATTCCATTTGGTCTTAAAAATGTAGGGGGCACCTATCAAAGATCCATGACCATCATATTTCATGATATGATGCATGACATTATTGAATACTATGTTGATGACATTCTTGGAAAATTAAAGACCAGGGTTGATCATTTAGTAGTACTACACAAAATATTTGAAAGACTGTGTGAGTACAAAGTCAAACTTAATCCTAAGAAGTGTGTCTTTGGAGCCATATCAGGAAAATCACTTGGATTCATTGTGTCTCATAAAGGCATTGAAGTTAATCTATCCAAATCCAAGCCATAAAAGAGATGCCACCACCAACTAATTTAAATCAACTACATAGTTTTTAAGGCAAGATCGAGTTTATTTGATGCTTCATATCATAATTGGCCAATAAGTGCCATCCTTTAATACATATTTTGAAGAAGAGAGTCATATATCACTGAGATGATCACTACCAGATAGATTTTCAACAACTAAAGGACTATCTATTAAGTACACATATTTTATTACCTCTTATGCCAGGAAAGCCATTCTTGTTCTATCTATCTGCTACTGATAATGCCCTAGGGGCACTTTTGGCTCAGCATGATGATAATAAAAAAGTGCATGCCATATAATATTTAAGTCATACATTGGTTACATATGAACATAATTATACACCCATAAAAAAATCTTGTTTAGCCATGGTATTCCTAGCTTAGAAACTATGCCATTACATGTTAAACAATAAGACCATGGTTATTGTTGACCAAATTTGACTTTTAGGTCAAATTGGGGCACCCCTAGTAAAAAAATTGATTTTAAAGCCTATAATAGGCTATAATTTATTTTCATGAGATGTTTTATAGGTCATTTGATGTCATTTTATGTTGTACTAGTTTTGGTCAATTAGTTTTTAGGTCCATTTATCATTTTGAGTCAATTTCAGGGTAAAAAATAGTGCATTTAATGCTTTGTATGGGTTTATTAGAAACTTTGAAAGTTTTAAGGAGTTTTATCACATTATATGTGTCCTATTAGGTTTTTATTAACTTTCACTAATTGAAAATTGTTAGGTTACTTAGAAAAAGGTAGTTTTCTTGAAGAAAAGAGTGAGCTTGGCACTTGTATGACCTCTTTGGAAAGTGTGCCACTTGGAAAATATGTAAAAGTGTGTATTTAAATAATATACACTCATATCCATGATTTAATTTATCTATATGTTCCATTTTTGTCCCAAAACCATTCTACTACATTTTTTCACTTTTTGGCAGATTGAAGTGAAACTCAGGTTTTTGCTCAGTATGGTCAGCACAAGGGGTTTCAGGTCAAATAATTTTGGGAGGTGATATTAAACTTATGGAGATAAATTTTCATATAAATAATTTTATTAATGGTGTACTATTATTTATGAATAATCTATTTGAAGTTGACCTTTCAAAACTACCTATCAATCTGTGCACCCTTCAGGTTTTGGTCTTGTTTGAGAAAATCTGTAAAATTCACTTGATAAGTTTGGTTATAAATAATTTTTATTCCTCCTTTGATGGATTATATAGTTTATTTCATGTTTTAAATAATTTTCATGAGTCAAGTACCTCAGTTTTTAGGTGTAAGTCATTGGAAGACTACTAGATACTTTTCACTTGTTGTAGTGTCTTTCTTCCTTAAAAATGGCTTGTGGTGGTTTTTTTATGTGTTATAATGTTCATTTATTCCATATATTCTTTGATAAATCTCACAATAAATCTTTAAATCCACCTATTAAAAAGTGATGCTTAGAACCTAAGTTGATAAATCAAGCTCATTCTAGCCATGAAAGAGCACTTATAGGTGAGTATAGTAGAGATGTTGTAGGAAATAGGTTATAGATTACTATAAGTTTATTTTTATATGGATGTCTCATTGTAGGAGATTAATAAATTATAAATAAGATCTTAAGTCACACTTGCCATGCATAACACTCAATCTCTATGCTCCCTGCCTACAATACAGAACATATACGTACAAGATTCCCTCCAACAAATATCTAAAAAGGATGTACAAAGAAAATTCCAAGCTATAAAAATCCTTCATAGGTTTATGTAATTTATTTTGATAGTTATGATCTGTTGACAAGCCAAAGAGAGTGGAGTGTTCCTCTAAATGTGAACAATTCTAAGTTTTGGGACTGAGTCTTTAAAGAGAAAAACTAGAGCACCTCCCATTTTTAGAGCTTTTGAATAAGAATGATAGATAGGTTCTTGTGAAGGATATATAAATTTATTTGATAGTCTCATTATATTAATAATAATATGAAAAAGAGGGAGATCCTAAGGCTAGATGGACTTAGTGTTTGAGAGTCTTAAAAGTATGCATTTAGACACTAAAAGCATATAGTAACATCTACAGGTCTTGAATTGTAAAAGACTTTTTATACTCTCAAGATGATAATGAGACTTTTTTCATTCTAATATGACTTACTATGACTCAAACAACATTCATGGCATAAAGATCACCTGGAGGAGAGGATAAGCAGGGTTTTGACTTCCCTATTGTTATCTACAGTCTATATACTGAGGAAAAAGGAACCTACAGTAAGGTATAGTGAATGGTGACCTAATCATGATGTTTGATTGCATTTAAGGTAAATATAAACATAAAAAAGTTATTTTTTTCCTTTAAGTAACAAACAAGGGTATCTAATCACCATGACCAAGCCTAGTAAGAGCTATGTACACCTACAGTCAGGCCTAAAAGAAGAAACACAATCTTGTAGGCCAAAGAAAAGAGGGAGACCTAAAATAATGATAGATAAAGTGATCAAGCATGGGGAATGTATGTATGAGTATAATAAGTATTTTGAATCTACTAAATACATTTCAAAGACCTTATTTTACTATAAGGTGAAGAGATAATCCGTACAATCAGCTGAGATGACTGAGAGCAAACAGTGAGCTAGAGGAAATTATTCATTGGTGATTAGTATGTCCCAAAGATGAGATAAGAGATTAAATCATGCCAAATGATGTTATTAAACTATAAATTAACTTCAAACCATTGTATATGGCCTAAATTACATACAAATATTTATACAAGAGTCCCTCTACAGCCCCATAACCACGTATAGCTAGGAGGAGGGTTAGTGTCTCAGTCAAAATATTTGATGGTTTCTAGTCCATCAAAGTGAATCCAAAGTGAGGGAAAGAAAATACTTGGGTAAAACTCATTTTTAATGGTTTAATTTATGTTTAAACATATCCTTTTAGTGCCTAAATATTTAAATGAGCACCTACAGTAGGCAAGAAGGCAGAGACACAATCAAAGAGTTAGGACACAATCCTGACTAAGAGAGAAGTGTGAGAGGTTCATTGAAGGACCAGAGTGTTAATAAAAGTTATAAAAACCTTCATAAACATATGAAAAACCTAATATAATCATTATGATTCACACAAATAGATAAAATGGCTAAGTCAATTGCAAAACTTAGTCCATTCCTAGAAATCTTGCACAATATGCCTTTAAGAGGTCTGTTTGAGATTTTCATCCTTTTGAAGGGTCTAGGCATGTGATCAAGAGCTGAAATTTAGTTTAGGAGGTAATAAAAAAATTTATAAGACATGAAACCATCCATTTTTTTTTGGTTAAATAGGGGATTGCCCTCTATTTTGTCTCAGATAGAGGGCACTCCCTTTTGAGCACAAACCCTACATTTTGGAAGTTCAAAGATGAAGGAGGAGTCAAGGAGATATTTGAACATGGAATAAGTATTTATAACGTTAAATTACCCATATAAAATCATGTATAATACCTCACATGAGTGAGGAAACTGAAAAAAGAAGTCTAAACTCCTAGCTTTGTAAATAGACCTACTAGGCAAAGTCTAGGCCTTGTGGCCAAGGTAAGACATGATCACATTATGGCATGATGAGAACATTCCAAATGAATTTTATCATGTTCTTAAGAATATAGTAGGGGTTTTTGAACTTGTGAATCTCAAGGAATCTCAATTATATGGTCCAAATCACCAAAAGGTTGCAGGCAGGATTATGATGCAAGGACTAGACCAAGGCCAAATGAGGTCATTCACTATTATAGTATGAAATGTAAATTATAAATCATTTTTAAGTGTTTTTTAGGTTATTTGGGAGATTTTAAATATTTTAATAGATAGGGGAACCCATAAAATCTCACTTTGAGCCTCAATAAATAACCCAATCCTATTAGGCATGGTGAAGCCTATACTCAAATGAGTAGTCATTTCCATTTCTAGCATAAAGTAAGAATATCAATGACTTGGAACATGTTGGTAGAGTCATAATAGAGATTACTAAGCTTTTGGAGGTATAAAAAACATTAGGGGAGCCTAATTTTGGCTCAAATACATTGTTAGGCCTATTGAAATATAAAGAATAGCTCGAATAGGCAACTTTAAATGCTCATATCTCCCATGAAGGTTTGCATGGTGGCCAAAGAAGTTGAGTGTGGTAAGAAAGGTCCCCTAAGAGAAATTTTGTGGATTTTTTCTACAATTTGGATGTGGAACTTCTATGAACAATATTTAAGACCTAAAACTACTCTAAAACCCTTATAAGACCCTTATGAGGACCAATTGGGAAGATTGAGTTTTATAGCTAATATAATGAGCTAGTTTGACCAAGATGATGATTGGAACATGTAGAGGAATCTTTCAGGATGCTCCACATGATATCTAATTATATGGAATTGTACGAATGGGGGTAAAAACATGATATTTTTTACTATTTTTTATGTTGTGTAGGATAAAAGAGGTGTTTGGAGATTAAATTAATTCCGAGAGGAATATTTAGACTTGTTATAACTCCCTATGGTCACTATATTTCTTGAAACAACTCCTAAGGGTTTGAACAATAGCCTTCAACTCAACTAGTCAAAGCTAGCATATTGGACAAGCTAGTGAAACGTGTGAAAACTTTAAGTGGATGTCATTTAAAGGTGTCCCTGATGCTTAAAAGGTAATGGAGGGCCTTTAAACTTGTTATTAACTGCCTCCCATGGATTTTTATGGATAACTAAATACATTTTGGAGGCCAAGTGTGCAGGTTGCATGAAGGGGAATGTTTTTGGACAATAGATGATGATGGCTCACTTTCAAAGGTTTTTAGAAGACCAAGCATGCAAAAAATGCTTGGAGAGGAATTTTTGATAACCCTACCATCCATTTAAATCATTTTTAATGCTCCTCATTAGTTATAAGAAGTTCAAATAGGCCCAATCATGAAGGTAGTTTTTATATGCAAAAGGAGGAGTTTTATGCCACTTTGCTTAACTTTGATGACTTGAATTGACATTTTTAATTCATGAAATTGCATGGTTTAACCCATACCTTCTTCTCATGCATGGATAAATAGTTTTTTTATCTTGACATGTGTCCTTGTGACCCTTCTACTTATCTTATTCTCTCTCTCTCTCTCTCTAACTCTATAAGAGTTAGCCATTTTTGCATTGTATGGGATGCTCCACCTGAGTATGGTGAAGCCCTGTTCATTTTCATACCTTTTGATCAATAAAATTACTAAGTGTTATATCTTATATTACTTTTAATAGTGTGTTTCATTTGAATTATTGATTTTTCTTAGGTGACACTCTTGTTTCCTTAGCATGTTAGCTCATTCTTGCAACCTATTTGTAGTTGAAAAAGTTATTATTATAGGGCATGTGAAGTGTTTTGGGATATGTCAAGGGTTAATTGATTTAGTGTCTTCATCATTTCCATTCAATTCCTATTTTCTAGTCCTCCTTATCCTAGATGTTCATCTTGATCTCACAATGTAACATTGATGTGAGAAGTTGTATATTGGAAGAGTGTATGTTTGGTTTGTTGCTTGGTCTCAAGTGTAATATGTATATGGTTGGATGTCATAAATGAATTTGGTGTATCACCTCCATTAGTTTAGCTTTTCTTTTAGTTTATTTCTCCCTTTTCACCCCCCAAAGTTAGTCTTAATTACAATCCATAATGGTACATCAAGGGAGCTAGCCATATCTACAGACTCACCTCATTCCTTAGGCTACCCACAAGCCTAAAAGTGATTCCATTTTACTACTTGGGTGATGAGATCCTTATCATCTCCTCAAAGAGTGCATATCCAAGTGACAAAATTTATTTCAAAAGTAGATCCACTCAAGTATATACTATCTAAAATAACTTTATAAGGTTGCATGGCCAAATGGATCATGTTTCTCAGTGAGTTTGACATCAAATACATCAACCAAAAATCCATTAAGAGGCAAGTGCTTGCAAATCAACTTGCTAAAGCACCCCTTGCTAATATAGAGCCACTCACATTCCAATTTCTTGATGAATTCAAAATAAACATCATTGAAACACCTCTTGAGGAGTACCATTGGAAGCTATATTATGATAGGTTATTCATAATACATGGATCGAGGGTAGGCCTTTTCTTTATTATGTCATAGAGGAATCTAATCCCTAAATCATTTAGGATCAGCTTTTCTTATACCAACAACATGGTTTAATATGAATCTCTTGTTTAAATATTACACCAAGTGGTATAATGGAACATATCTCATCTCAAGGTTTATGGTGATTCTCAATTAATCATCAATCAGGTTACAGACCACTTTCAGACCAAAGATGACAAGATGGTTCCCTACAAGGCCATAGTCAGCACTCTCAAGAAGTAAATTGTTGCCATTTAGTTTGAGTATATACTGAGGGAATGTAATAGAACTATAGATGATATGGCTAGGTTGAATCATCAAACAAAACTATTATCAACATTCGCAAGAAGATTGTAAGTGATGTGGGTTGTGATTGGCACCTTCAGATATTCTATGCCCTTTGGGCATACCATTCCAATCATCATACACCCATAGGAGCCACTCCATATTCACTTGTTTATGGTACTAAGGCCATTATTCCCATTGAGATCAAGTTGCCTTCTTTATGCATCTCTTTCAAGCATGTTATTGATGACAATGAATATCGATTAGCTCACCTGTAAGATCTCGAGTTGATGATAAACACATGAATGTGAAAAACAATCTCTAGGCCTATCAGAACCAAATTTGAGGCCACTACAATCTATACATAAAACATAGAGAATTTTAACTTGGTGATATTCTCCTTAAAGATAACCAAAAGAATACCATGGCCAAAAAGAAGCATAAAGGCAAGTTTAAACCTAACTAGGTTGGTCCTTTCATAATTATGGCAAACTATGGAACAAGAGCATACAGGCTTGCCACACCAGATAGAAATGAACTTGATGAGTAAATGAAAATTATCCACACCAAGTGGTACTACTCTTGAGTGACTAAGTGTGTTGTCTATAAGGACCATTTCAAGTTGTACCATATTATTAATATTATTCTTTATATTATACCATTATACCGTCCTATCATCCTACCAACCTATCCATTCTACCATACCTTTTCTCATCAATCAAGTTGATTTTTCCCTCCCTACTTGGCCCTATGACCTTAGTTCCATTCATTCTTTCAAAAAAGGGATTTTGATTTAATTTTAATAATTTTTTCAATGTAATCCAAATAGAGGCAATATTTTAGAGTAGTAAGATAATAGTCTGGTAGTTGCATCCTTCATTTTTTGTTTCATTATCTATACTAAGTGTGATTTATTATAACCACCTATGGTAAAATTAGTGTCTCACTAGTCTTACTACTAATTATAATCACCTATGGGAAAATTAGTATCATTGACCTATATCGTTGTATCCTAGTTATAACCACTTATGGGAAAACTAGGGGCAACATTTATTTATCATGCCTTGACATACCAAATAGCCATTTCTTATGCCATACTATGCCTTTATACCAATTTTGCCTATTTTTTTGAAGGGGATGTTACACTAGTTAGATTCCTTCACTGTAAGGTGGAACTACAATGACTTGAGGTCCCACCCTGGGACTATGTAGGTAGCACTTGATACTTGTTGAGGATAACTCAACCAACCTAATCCATACTCTCACCATTTTTGAGCAACCTAAGTCACACTCTCATCATTTTGTGAGAAACTTAAGCCACACTCTCATCATTTTATGAGCAACCTAAGCCATGCTATCTCCATTTTGTGAGCAACTTAAGCCACACTATCATCATTTTATGAACAACCTAAGCCACATTTTCATTATTTTATGAGCATCCTAAGTCATGTTCTTATCATTTTGTGAGTAACCTAAGCCACGCTGTCACCATTTTATGAGCAAACTAAACTATGATCTTGTTATTTTATGAAAAACCTAAGACATGCTCTTGTGATTTTATGAGTACCCTAAGCCACACTCTCATCATTTTGTGAGCTTGAACCATTTATCATCTTGTCATTCTTGATCAAGTTGATATATTTTAAAATTCTAAAAACATTTGAAAAATCATTTATAAAAACCAAAAACATTAACCACTTCTTTGCATTAAGGATTCTAGGAACCCTTACTAAGTCATAAGAAGTCACTTGTCACTTAGTTTCCCCCTCCTTTTTGGCCTTTTATGGACAAGACCATTCCTATTATTCTATCACATCCATCATGTTTGTTTTTCATCATTTATCATTTTCATCCCATTTCTTAGGAGAACTACATTACGCCTGAAGTTTTTATTGGATATTACATATATGGAACTATGAAGGCAGATCCACTTGCCTAACACATATGGAAATAGCTTGATCACCCCCTTCTTTTTATTTTATTCCCCTGTATTGTTTGTTTGGTAAGTTTTTGCCTATTTTCTAGGGGCAATGTTCATTTTGTTGTTTATACTAACATTAGGACTAACAATTATTTGTTTTTTTGCTTGTTTGTTTATTGTTCATGTGCTTGTTTGTTTACTTTCAGCACTATTGCCTTGATTCAGTCTATATGCATTCATTGGGTGATTCCTTGTACATTTATGCTTGAATCCATCCATATTCATATGTTTACATTGTCATCATGGTTTTTATCATTGGTACATTATTTTCTCTTAAATATTAGATTATGAGAGTCATTCCTTATGCATCTTTTAGCCCAGTCCTCATGGTATTCTATCATGATGCCTAGGGTACAATGCTACAACAAAAATTAGCTTCAAAAATTCTACTCAGCAATGGTAGCATCAACATCTCCTCAGCACTAGCATTAGAAACTTCACAACTATGTCCCAAATAGAGTAATTAACCAAAAAAAAATTCAACCTTTATTAGTTCATATGGGCATCTCCCTACTAGCAGGTTGTTCTAATTCATCATTACCCTCTATGTCAAGTTATCATCATCATCAACCAATCAATACTATTTTCCATAACCGGGGTCTAATGATTATAACCACCTATGCGTAAATCATTATACACCATTCCACCTGCATTTCTTAATGATTCTAACCATCTTTAGGAAAATCATTGTGTTCTCACCAAATTTACTTTATTTTTTCCCAAATAGGGGCATGTTTTTATCTTATTTGTCTATCCCAACTGGGGTAGCTCCATCTTATTAATGATTATAACCACCTTTGGTTAAATTATTATGTCATCATACCACATTGCCACTATCAGGGTACAATGCTTATAACCACCTTTGGGAAATCCATTGTACACCATCCCACTTGAATTCTTAGTAATTTTGATTTTTTTTCAAAATCATTATGTTCTTACCCTATCATTTTCATATATTTGGTCCCCTCATTTCACTTCTTTCTTTTTAGGGACCACTTGATGACCTACTTGTGTGAACCATTCCCTTGAGGGGGCATCATACAGTTCATCTATTACTATTGAAGTTGTAGGCATGAAAGACCTTTTTCATTCTTTGGAAATACATTATTGTGCCTATAGCTTATAATGACTTCCCAAATAGGGGTAAACTATAGACACCTAAAATTGGCCACTAATGACCTCCATCTAGGCTTTTGACCAATTTATATCAAAATGCACAATTTGGCCTAAAAACACTAAAGAACATAAAATGGTTCGGGTTTGTCATATACAAGTGCTAATTTTGGCCAATGTATCCTTAAATTGGGTAATGCATTTTATGAGACAAATAACTTTGATCAGATCATTTCGAGTCAAAATGATATTTTCACTCTTGGATGATCTATATTGCTCTTTTCTACCAAATTTATTGTATGATACATGTGCCTTAGTTATTTTATGTTGGAAACATCCTAAATTGAATAATGGTCCCAATGCATCTAACATCACATCCTAATTCCAATCCAATCAAATTTTGAGCTAATAATATGATAGTTTGACCAATTTGATAAATTTGTGCACCAATTGTCAAGATTTGTACCAAAATTGATAAGTCATGCCTAAGACTAATTAATTTGAATCAAGAGCCTAATTAAGAATTCTATGGAACTTGATGAATATTTATTTTTGGAAATTGATTATGATTTTTTGCATCGTCAAGTGACATCATTTTTTGAGAAGGCATCCATAGGACATAAATTAATAAAATATCTTATCAAGCCTTTTCATTCCTCTTTAATTCCTCTCTATCCCAAATATTTATGACGGCATTTATTTATTTTGTCATCCGAAACTAAATGGATTATTAGCCTCACATCTTCATCTTAAGATGGATGGTTCAGGTTCATTATGATCATTTGCAAAAATATATAAATAGGAGGCCTCACACTCATAATTTTAAGCTTGGATAATGTAAAGTTATAATTCTAAAAAGCTCTCTCAAACCATTGTTGTAATGTTATCATTCTCAATTATTGATCCAAGCCAAAGTCATCACAAGCCAAAGGTGCCAAGGAGAAGAGGAGATAGCCAAGCCTCCTTTGATGAAGACTCATTGAGCACAAGCCAAGAAAACCACTTCAACAAGCCATTTGTGGTATCAAAATAAGGTAAAAGGTCATTTATCTTTTGCATTCTAGTTATGTTTTCCATTTAGTTTTATTCATTATGCTCCCCCATTGAGATAGGCTTAAAATGTTAGATATTAGTGTGTTAGTTTGGATTTTGATTTCATACACTAACACTATACTAATCTCCTCTTATTGCAATCCTATGTTCACACTTATTTTTTATTTCATTACATTTTGGCTTGTGAGGGGAACTTCATTACCTCACATAATTTCTATAGAGAATATTTGACCTAGGGCTTCATCTCCTAGCATCATCTTCAACCCCTCTCTATAGGGGGTATATAAATTGAGATACCCTCACTGAGATGATGGTTTGAGTAGTTAAACCATCTTCATTAGTAGAGGCTAATCCTGAGACATTTGAGAATGTTGGACATTACACTACACTGAGCAAGCGATGGATGTAGTGGTTATAAAAAAGGCAATTGTAACAAGACATATGATACAAACCCAAATGACATGTGCTTCTTTTGTATGCTAACATGAAAGTCGTATGAATTTGATCTATCTAGATTTTCAAAAACTTATTAGATTGTTAAGCCCACTTTGCCACACCTTATTAGTTTAGGGCTTAAGATGATTAATTAGTTGATTTGTCTTTGTATTAGATTACTTGGTCTTGTTTGGAGCCAAAACTATTTGTTAACAAAAATCCATAACTAAACACATTGTCCACCACATTTCTTGAAAAAGGAGCCAGTGCACTGCCCAAGTGAAAATCATCTTTTTTCTTGTTCAAAAATTTATCATAAACATTGTGTCATATCTCCCATTTTGGCACAGTTATGCTTCCCATTTGAGTTTAGACCATTTAATCAATTTTATTAAGTCCTTCATTGATAATTTAAATCTAAAATTTCACCTTTATAAGTTCATAAGGTTGATGTGTTAAGTGGGTTCACAATTTGCACTAAACTTAAGGGAACTTAGATTCAATTTACAATTTTAAATGAGGGTCATTTTAGACTCATAATCATTAACATAATTTGGTAGTACTCAATTTATCTTGCGTATAAATCATGATTTGAGTCCTAGGCTACATTTTGTACTACCTTTCCTATTTGCTATTTGTCTTGAGTCTATTTGATACAAACACTTTTGCCGTAGATATTTGTCAAACTTTATGTTTCTGTGTCATTTGAGTTGAGGAGAGTAGTGTTACACTATCGAAATCATGTTAAAACCATATTTCCTTAAGAGTCTTGAAGAAAAAAATTTGTCATACCTTTTGAGTATTTTATCATTGTTACACTTCTCAAATTATATTGAAGCTTATTTCATAGACCTATTTGCATAGGGTCCAAGTTTTTCCAAAATTTTAACCATTTCAAATATACCTTTTTGAGCCTTTATCTAGCATGGTTACACTGTTAACTTTTGTCTAGCTTATTGGTCTAAAATTTTTAGTTTTGTGACATTATTTGGGAGAAAATAAACTATCTCCAAGTGCCTTTTATTTCATACCTCATACCCATGGATCAAGTTTATGTCCAAAAGTCAAATGCCTAGTTTTTATTAGAAGTGTTTTAAATTTGTTAGATTAAATACCTCATCTTTATTTAAAGTCTAGATTTTGATGCCATTTGGCCAAAAGTCCTAGCACGTATCTTTGTTTGAGCTTAGCTTTTGATGCTATGTTTGGCCAAAAGACTTAGTAAATTTTGTTTTTCCTATATTAGACTCGTTTTAAACACTTTTGATCCTAGAATTGACCATCTTCCCAAATAGGGGCAAAATATAGACATCTAAAATTGGCCACCAATGGCTTCATATCTGACTTTATAAAAATTCTTACCAACCATTGACCATCTAGCTTAAGAATTTCTAAATGTATCAAATCTAGCTTCATAACCATGCAATAAATCAATTTGGCCTATTAATCAATTAATATGCCAAATTGATTTATTGCATGGTTATGAAGCCAAATTTGAGACATTTAGAAATTCTTAGGCTATATGGTCAATGGTTGGTAGGAATTAGTCTAAATTTGGATATGAAGCTATTGGTGGCCAATTTTACGTGTGTACACTTATAACACTCAAATAGGGACACAAAACTAAGACCCATTGGCTCATTATTTGGTCAACACACCTCCATATTCAAAGCAAGATCATGAGATAATAGAGCAATACCTAACTATAGTACCTATAGTTAAATAACTATTTCCTCAACAATTTTACTATGTTACTGCACCATCAACATATGATCCTTACACTTATTGGAAAATAAGGATGAGATTTTGGTTAGATCTATAAAATTAAGGGCTAATTTTTTTGTAGAATTACCCAATGAGAATTTTCCAAGTCTAGTAAGAATGCCTCACAACATACTGTATAGTCAATAGGATTCTTCTTACAATCCTTTAGCTCTATCCTCAATGGTATATTAAGACCCTAGTATGCTTGTCAAAGGAAAAGACCCCATGGATAATCATTTTGTATAGATGTAGTAGTATACTAAACTTACTTGAACCTAGCACATAATTTCAATCAAATGACGATGTCAAATAGGCCTCTCATAGATTTAGTTCCTTCAATAGGAATGTTAATGTAATTTACTAATCAAGACAAATAGGGTGTAGACCTATTCATGCAAAACACTTTAGTTGACAAATTATTCATATACAAATCATCGAAGAGGTGTCTTCTACTTCTATGTAGAGTATTGAGTAAAACATAGTGGATAATGTGCAAGTAATATCCAATCCACACCAGAGTGGTGTAAGTACACAAACAAATAATCCATAAACAAGTGTACCTTTAGTTAACACCATTATTGGTTCTCAAAATTAGGGAGTAGGAGTTTCTATGTCCCAACCTCAACTAAATACTACCACTAATCCTTAACCAATTGCTTCTTTAAGCACTCAACTAACAAGATTAGGTAGTCAACCAATAACCAATGTCATGCCTCAACAACAAAATGTCATTAATCTTACTCCTCCCCAACATGTAATAGGTAGTGTTCTAAAATAATAGGCATAATCAAACATACCAATACATTAGAGGTAGAACATATTTCCACCTCAACAAGGGGCAACAAATGTTCCACCTCATCAAGTAGCAATAAGCATACCTCTTTACTCATAGACCAATATACCAATTCAAAGCCAAATGATGTATAACCAACAATGTATAACTATTGGTCAATAATAAATGCCAAATCTTCAACATGCATCCACTTCCCAACTCAAATTCACACAATAAATATGTTTTAATATTCCTCAAGTATAGATCAGGTAACCTTTGCCTTTTATGCAAAATGTACCACTAGTTTAAAGACAGGGTCTTGGTTCATAAATACCCCCTAAACAACAAGGTTTGATTAGTCATCAGTAGGTCCCTATTCAACCCAAATAGGCATATTACACTCATATCCATCCATCCCAACCTCAACATCCTCAAATTCAAGCCTATATACCCAATCAAAACCAAAATATCACACTACAGTACATGCAACTTCAACAATCAAACCCTAATCTATGCATGTGTATTCTTGGTCTATTCCCCAACAAAACCAACATACCCTAGTAAATAACTCTATCATACCCCAATCAAAGTGCTCCACTTTTGACCACTCAACCATCTACCTAGCCCAATATTCCACCTCAAACCAATGTTCCCTCTAGTTTCCTAGCCCAAGAATTGCAACACATGAAGGATGCCATATATACCATCCAAGCTGAGAAATAAACCAAAAATATTAAGTTAGATGATGTTTTTTCTTATCCATTTAACATGGATTACTTGTAGATACCATTTCCTCCAAGATACAAACCACCTAAATTTGATAGATACAAGGGGAAAGGTGACCCCGAAGCTCATTTGACCAGTTCTTTGTTGCATACTAGCCAGTGGAATATAGTGACATATATCTTTTGTTATTTTTCCTAAGGAGTCTAGCAGGACAAGCCTTGGAGTGGTTTTTGAATTTTCCCAAGAATTCAATATCAAATTTTCATGATCTTTTAGACAAGTTTGTTTAGCACTTTTCATATAATCTTGAGCATGATATTTCATTGGTCAACTTGATAAGCATAAGGCTGGTGAAAGTTTTACAAGTTACCTATAGTGATGTAGATCCCTTTCAAGTTGATTCACTCATAGTTTACTAGATAAATAATTAGCCATTATGTTTACCAAAAATTTGCATGGTGAGATATCCTATCATTTAAAATTACAGTGTGCACATACTTTTAAAGACATCATTGACAAAGGTTTGTTGCTTGAGTGAACCCTTATAAACAAAGGGATGATCAAGCTTACTTCATCAAATTAGAATCAAGGTATTAATCAATGAAATGGCCAAAACTAGTATCAAGTCCAAGCGCAAGCATTGCAACTAGCATATGCCAATAACAATGATAGACTCAAGCCTTTCAATCACAACATAAATGTTGTTATAAATAGAGTAACATAGTCAAGACATGTCCAAATGGTATAAACACCATCTGCTTAGCCTAAATAACATATTTAAACTATGTGTAACCCATAACCTTTTTAGAAAATGCATCATGTGCAACAACTCAATCCTGCACAATAAATGCAATGACCTTTACCATTATAAACCCCTCCTTTAAGGAGAATAGTGCCTACTCATCTTATTTTTAGTGACCTTGGAAAATTTATTGAATTTATGTTTCACAAACTCACTACCACTAATTTGATTAGTTGACCTATAACAAAACATTATCCTAAGGGCATTCCTTATCCTTATTGGTACCACCAAAATTATTTATATGAATATCATCAAGTTAACGAGCATAATTTGTGCCATTGTGTACAAATCAAACATTTGATTCAAAAGTTATTAGAGAATATGGAAATAACATTGGATGGTGGTGCTTCCACTTCCAATCATAACCTTGGACTCTTTCAAAACCCTTTTCCACATCATAACAACCAACCATAACAACAATAATAGAAATAATAACTAGTGTAACACCAATAAAAATAGTTTTAATAACCAAGGCCAAACTAATAGAATCACCAATATAAGAACCAATAACATCCAAATAATGGAAAAAACTAAGGTTAGGACAACAACAACTAATAGACCTATCATGCAGTTGCACATGACTACAATAGGGTTGTAAGTCATATTGTATGAGGTCATGTTAATACCATCTCCATCAATATGAGACCAAATACCAAGAAATCAATACATTTTGTAAATAATTCCAATCCACCAACTCACATTGATAATCCTTCCTTGACTTGAAACTGCATATAGGTGTACTAGCAAGTAGGGATTAATAATTTTGGACCCTATACCGATAACTCATTGTTACCTCATGACCATGCACAAGTGCTCCAACAATTGAGACTTATCCTATCTAGTGCCCCACCATCACCATAATTTGTTAGAAATCATGGTCATGTATCTAATCTCAATTGACAATCATAAATCAAAGGTCAAAGATTACCATCCTAGGCACATATCCATCTACCACTTTGCCCATCACCTAACCAGCTTTTATACCTCAAAATAATCCATTTAACACTAACCAAGAAAAGAAGTTTGACATTGTGGAACAATTATAAAATATGTTATCACAAATATCTATTTTAGATTTTTTGTGTACGTCAACAATCTAAAAAACATTTTAAACAAGTTTCTTAGCCAATCCACTATTTCAAGTGACATATCCCCTAACAAATTCTAAGCTTTGGTTGAACACCTAGGTCCAGCCCAACAAGTCACTTTCAACCAAAGTGATATGTCATCCCTTGGTCCATTACATAATAAACCATTATACATTGAAGTTTGCATAAAGAAACACAAAGTGAAATGTGTCCTTATAGACAATAGATCAGGTCTAAACATAGTCTCTAAATCTCATCAAACTTCTTGGGTACACAATGGAAGATGTTCAAGAAGAAATGATAACCATCAAAGCCTATAATAATGAAGAATAAAAATCATAAGGCATTATCCGTTTACCATTTATCCTTGGGCCCTTAACCCATGATACACTTTGCCATGTATTGTATCTTGATTTGTCATATAATATGCTTTTAGGTAGACCTTGGTTGCATGAAATTTGTGTCATCACATCGATGTTTCACCATTGTATCAATTTCTCCCATTCAAGAATGGAAGTTTGTATACTAAGATATTTGCATCCATACGATCACTATAAACACCTAGAGGCCAAGTTCAAGAGCTATAATTATCATTTTGGCATGAATCCAATGGATAAAAAATATAAGGGAAAATAAATACTCCTTGATTTGTTGGAGGAAAATTGTATTAATCCTAATACCCTTGATTCCCTTTCCCACATACCACCTCCTGAGATATCCAATCACTATACCATCTTGCCTAATGGCCTAGGAGAGTATTTGACCCATGATACCTTTCACATTGTAAACCTTCCACAGAACCCAAAGTATTTTGGAAGACCTAAATCCAAGCCACTTTATCTATAATGGTAGCAAAAGGGCAAAGGTAAAAAGTATAGTCCAAGACCTGTCACATTTATATCAGCATCTGGCTTAAAATAGGACCCTCTCAAAGGAGATGAATCATGGTTGTATAATGAGAAGCAAGCTAATTATTATGAGAATGCAAAGTATCCTATTCCAAATAGGATCATGAAGAATCAAGACTGTGAAGGAGGAGGCCTTGGACCAAATCACTAAGGAACACTTGAGCCAATTTCCATGATCAGATATAAAGATCCCTATAGACTCAGATTTAAACCACTTGAGGGTGACCCCATGTACCTTAATCATGTTCCATCACCATTAACTAGTGATGATGATGTTGATAATGAAATAGAGTCTGATCATAGCCTTTTTAATGACCTAACTGAGACTAACCTATTTAACCCTCATTTTTTTTACCCTTAGACCATTCATTTATCACAACCCATTACCATTGTATTATCCCCAACTAATAGACTATGACCAAAAAGAATTCAACATGATGATTGATGAGTTTTAAAATGATGAGGCTTTCTATGATTTTATGGGCCTTAGAGACAATTTTCCATTGGGGGAAAATAAATCAAGGTTCTAAATCAAGTTGGATCTTGAAGCCTATTTTGGAGAGCAAATGAACAACCTTAACCAAAAGAAAATAATTAAAACATTGAGGTCCCAGAGTGAAAACCTCTTTGAGGCACTTTATGACCAAGGAAAAATTAAATAAAAATGCCAATTTATTTTGGATCCCACACTAATGGGCAAGTCCTATCCAAAAATCTATTGTTTACTAGTTACTATTGGCCCGTGATAGATGCAGATGCAGCTACATATGTGAAGAAGTGTAACAACTATCAATGGCATGCCAATATGATTCATACCCTGACCAAGACTTTAAAACCAATGTTGATACCATGGCCACTTGTTACAGGGGACCTTGACCTCATTTGGAATATCAATCCCACCTCATATGATGGCCATAAACATATCCTTACTACCATCAAATATTTCACTAAGTGGGTTGAAGCTATACCGCTCATGTGACTGGGAAGCAAATTTCCTAGTTCATTTTCAATCATCTCATTTTCTGTTATGGTATCCCTTTCAACATTATATATGATAATGGAGGATCATTTAAGAATAGGGATGTCGAAAAGATATGTGATAAATACAACATCACACAACACTTTTCTATAGTATATTACCCTCAAGGTAATGGCCAGGTCAAAACATCAAACAAAACCATTATCAACATCCTAAAAAAGATTATCAATGATGTTGGATGTGATTGGAACATTCATATATTCCATGTCCTTTGTGCATACCATACCAATCACTGTACACCCATAGGAGCCACTCCATACTCTCTTGTTTATGGTATAGAAGCCATTATTCCCATTGAGGTCAAGTTGCCTTCTCTATGCATCTCTTTTAAGAATGTCCTAGATGATAATGAATATTAAGTAGTTCACCTATAAGAGCAAGAGTTACCTGATGATAAATGCATAGATACGGTGAATATTCTCCAAGCCTATCAAAACCAACTTTGAGGGCACTACAATCAGTGCATGAAACATAGAAAATTTAAACTTGGTGATCTTGTCCTTAAAGAGAACCAAAAGAATACCACAATCAAAAAAAAGCATAAAGGCAAGTTCAAACCCAACTAGGTTGGTCCTTCATCATTTTGGCAAACTATGGAATAGGAGCATACATGATTTCCACACTAAATAGAAAAGAACTTGATGAGCCAATGAACATTATCCACCTCAAGCGGTACTATGCTTGAGTGACTTGGTGTATTGTATATAAGGACCATTTCAAGTTGTACCATATTATCAATATTCTTCTTTTTACTATACCATTTTACCTTCCTATCATCCTACCAACATATCACTTTTTTCTTATTACATATCCATTCTACCATACCTTTACCATCAACTGAGCTATTTTCTCCCTCCCTACCCAACCCTATGACCTTAGTTTTATTCTATTTGGTTCTATCACCATTTTTGGCAAGAGGATTTAGATCCAATTTCATTAGTTCTTTAAATAATTTTATATAGAGATAATATTTTGGAGCAATAAGATAGAAGTGTGCTTGATTATAACTGTATATGGGAAAATCAATGTCCCACTAGCCTTGTTACTCATTATAACCACTTATGGGAAAATTAGTATCATTGACCTATGTCATTGTATCCTAGTTATAACCACCTATGGGCAAACTAGGGGCAACACTTGTTTATCATGCCTTGATGTACCACCTAGCCATTTCCTATGTTGTATTGTGCCTTTATACCAATTGTGCTTGTTTTATTTGAATTGGTTGCTACACTAGTCAGATTTCTTTGTTATAAGGTAAAACTATAGTGACTTGAGGTCCCATCATAAGACTATGTAGGCAGAAATCAATACATTCAAGGTCATCTCATTCACCCTATGCCACACTATGACCATTTTTTAAGAAACCTAAACCACGCTCTCACCATTTTGTGAGCAACCTAAGCCATGATCTCACCATTTTACGAGCATCTTTAGAAATGCTCTCATAATTTTGTGAGCTTGAAACATTTAATATATATTTATTCTTGATTGAGTTGAGGTATCCAAAAAATCCAAAAACATTTATAAAATCATTAGAAAAACCAAAAACTTTGATCACTTCTTTGCCTTTAGGATTCTGGGAACCCTTACTAAGTTACAAGCAAATCACTTGTCATTTAGTTTCCCCATCATTTTTTGCCTTTTATCCCACACACTTGCCATTTTTCAAGACCATTCCTATTATCCTATCACATCCATGATGTTTATTTTTCATTGGTTATCATTTTCTTCCCATTTCCTAGGAGAACTACATTCATCCTAAAGTTTTTGTTAGATATTACACCCTTAAAACTATGTACATAGTGTCCACTTGCCTAGTGCATATGGAAACAGCTCGACCACCCCCTTCCTTTTCTTATTTTCCCCTATCATGTTTGTTTGTTAAGTTGTTTCCTATTTTCTAGAGGTAATATTCATTGCATTTTTTATACTAACATTAGGACTAACTATTATTTGTTTCTTTATGTGTTTCTTTGCTTATTTCTTTATTTGTTGTTTGTATGCCTATTTGTTTACTTTCAACACTATTTCCTCAATTTAGTCTATATACATTCATTGGGTTATTCCTTGTGCACTCATACTCGAATCCATCCATATTCATACATTTACATTGCCATCATATTTTTTTTTCAGAAGTGCATTATTTTTCTTAAATATTAGATTATGGGAGTCAGTCTTTATGCATCTTTCGACCCAGTCCTCATGGTGTTCTATCATGATGCCTACCATAAAATGATACAATAAAAATAAACTTTAATAAATCTACTCAGCAATGGAGGCATACATATCTCCTTGACACTGACATCAACAACATCCCAATCATATCTCAAATAGAGTAATTAACAACAAAAGAATTTCCACCTTTGTTAGTTCAGTTGAGCATCTCCCTAATAGTAGGTTGTTCCAATTAGTCATTACCCTCTATGTCAAGTTATCATCACCCTTATCCAATCAATCATGTTTGTCATAATCAGGGTCTAATCATTATAACTGCCTATGGGAAAATCAGTATACACCATTCTACCTACATTTCTCAATGATTATAATTGACATTTACTTTATTTTTGCCCAAATATGGGGCATGTTATCTTTTTTGTCTATCCTAACTAGGTAAGCTCCATATTCTCAATGATTATAACCACCTTTGGTCAAATCATTGTGTTATCATACCATGTTGCCACTATCAAGGTACAATGCTTATAATCACCTTTAGGTAAACCATTGTCCACCATCCCAGGTGCATTATCAATGATTTTGACATTATTTTTATAACTCATTTTGTTCTCACCCCATTATCTTCATATGTTTTGTCCCCTCATTTCACTTATTTCTTTCAAGAGAGCATTTGCCAACCTACTTGTGCTAACCGTTCCCTCAAGGGGGCCTCATACAGTTCATCCATTATCATTGAAGTTGTAGGCATACAAGACCTTTTCATTATTTGAGAATAAATTAATATACTTATAGCTTACAATTCCTTCCCAAATATGGTAAAACTATAGACACCTAAAATTGGCCACCAATGACCTCCAACCAAGCCTCAGACTAATTTTTACCAAAATGCACAATTTGGGCTAAAACATGCTAAAAGATGTGAACCTATCATATAAAAGTGCCAATTTTGACCAATGTATCCCTAAATAGGGCAATGCATTTTATGATACAACTAACTTTGATTAGATCATTTCAAGTTAAATTGATGATTTCACATCTGGGTGCTCTAGATTGCTCTTTTCTACCAAATTTCTTGCAAAGACACATGCCTTTATTTTTTTGTGTCAACAACATCCTAAATGGGATAAAAAAATCCAATGCATCTAAGATTTCATCCTAATTTCAATCCAATCAAGTTTTGAGCCAATAATATGACATTTTGACTAGTTTATTAATTTGTGCACCAATTGCCTAGATTTTCACCAAAATTGAGTAATCATGTTTAAAGCTAATTAATTCAAATCATGATCCTAATTAATAATTCCTTGGATCTTTTTGAATATTTATTTTTTTAAATTGATTATGAGTTTTTACATCATCAAGTGACATCATTTTTTTTGGAGAAGGCATCCCTAGGCCATAAATGCAACAAATATCTGACTAAGTCCTCTCATGCCTCTTTAATAATTCTCTATCCCAAATATTTATGAGGGAATTTATTGATTTTAGCCTCTAAAATTGATTGGATTCTTAGCCACACATCTTCATCTTGAGATGGACAATTCAGGTTCATTCTGATCATATACAAAAATCTATAAATATAAGGCCTCACAACCATAATTTTAAGTTATCTTGGTGCAAATTTATCATGCCCAAATGACCTCAAAAATACAATAATGCTAAAAATATATTTTAAAATCCATTTATTATAGTTTTATCATTCCAAATTTTTGAGCTAAGCCAAATCCATCACAAATCCATTGGTTTCAATGAGAAAAGGAGATAGCCAAGCCTCCTTTAATGAAGACTTATTGAGTACAAGCCAAGCAAGCCACTTCAACAAGCTATTTGGATCATCCAAGGAAGGTGAAAGGTCATTTGTCTTTTTCATTCTAGTTATGTTTTATATTTAGTTTTGTTATTATGCTCCCCCCTTGAGATAGGCTTAAGGTGTTAGCTATTAATGTGTCATTTTGGATTTTGATTTCATACACTAACACTATACTAGTCTCCCCTTATTACAATCCTATGTTCACATTCTTGAGAAAGGGTGGTGATGGACTCATCCAAAAACTCAAGGGAAAGTAGTTGGTTGCCTACTAAGGGTGCTTCAGCAAATTGGTCAGTGATGACTTGCCCTTTTATTGACTTTTATTGGAGGAACTCAAGATCAAACTCAACTAAGAGTATGAGACACTTAGCCATACATTGGTTTTGGTATGGCTTATAGTGCACACACATGAGTGGGTCGGTATTAGTTATGACATAGGTCTTGTGGTTGAGAAGGTAGTGATGAAGTTTTGTAGCCATGAAGACTAAAGTGAGGAATTATTTTTGGTATGGGTATACTAAGTCTCATACTCTATAAGTGTATAGCTAATGTAGTAGATAACTTGCTCTGTATACTACTCATCCTGATGGGCCAACATTGCCCCTAAGGAGTGGTTGATGGAATAAATATAAAGGTAAAAAGGTTGATATTCTATGGGATAAATGAGGACAAGAGGAGACAAGAGGTACTCTTTAAGTTAATCAAAGGCCTTTTTATAGTCTTTGTTCCACTTAAATGACACATACTTTTTTATAAGGTGGTGGATAGGTTGGTAGTGATATGAAAGCTGAGAGATAAAGTGATGAATGGATTGGAGATTCCCCTAAAAGTTGTGGATTTAGTTGAGGTGGGTAAGAGGAGGTATGTCAAGGATTTCTTTGGTTTTGGTAGGATCAACTTTGATTCCTTGAAGGGAGATGATAAATCTAAGGACCTTTCCTAACAACACCCAAAAAATACACTTCTTGGGGTTAAGGTAGACATGGTAATGGATGAGGAATTCAAAGATAATCTTAAGAAATGCCAAATTATCTTTATGACATTTGGATTTCCTAATAAGGTCATCAACATAGTCTTCTACAATTTTATGAATAAGGTCATGGAAGATATAGGTCATAATGTGTTGGTCGGTTGCACTAGCATTCTTCAGACCAAAACTCATGACCCTATAGAATAAATTTACCTAGGGGGTGATAAATGTGGTTTTGTGTTGATCTTCAAGGGCAATCAAGATCTGATTATAAATTTATAACCCATCCATAAGGGATAATATCTCATGGTTGGCTTTAAGATCAAAAAGTTGATCAATGCTTGGAAAAATAAAGTCATCTTTTGGGAAAGCAAAGTTAAGGTCACAAAAGTATACACAAATGAAAATCCCCCTATTGATTTGGTGATAGGGATGATGTTTGAGACCCATTGGGGATAATTAATGGGTTGAATAAAATTTATAGATAGAAGTCATTGAAGCTATTCTTTGATGAGAAGGGCTATGTGAAGGTCCATCTGATCAATTTTTTGTCTAACTAGCTTGGCATCATGGTTGGTGACTATAT
Organism: Torreya grandis; assembly: GCA_037957365.1. Taxonomy (NCBI): domain Eukaryota; kingdom Viridiplantae; phylum Streptophyta; class Pinopsida; order Cupressales; family Taxaceae; genus Torreya; species Torreya grandis. Next base: position 2,218,508 of record JARHVA010000525.1, read on the forward strand.
TATAGGTGATGAGGAGGGGTTGATTCCTAGCATGTCATTATAAGACAAAGAAAATTTTATGTTATGGTCTCGAGGAAGGAGGGGAAATCTTGATGCTACTTAGAATTTAGTGATTGGCCAATTTTGACAATGCACGGGTTATCTAGAGTACCCAAGTTGATATCCATTTTGGATTCATTTAATATGGTTGAAGTCTTAGGAAGAAGGGACCTATGGATAAAAGAATTTTTGGCACCCAGATAGGCAATAATGAAATCTTTATCCTGACACTGAATGATCTTAATGATAGGAGAGTCATCTCCTACCATCTTAAGATGAGTTAGAGGAATGTTTATGGTCTCCCCATCATTTTGATAAGTCAAGGGTCCAAGGTTTACCATTTTGATGAAAAAAAGTTAGGGGGGATGATGTAAAAATCCTTAGATGTCAATGGTGGAATGGACGTTGAGGATGGGATTTATTCATCAGTGATGGTAATGGAAGGCGAGTTTGTTAGCTCTTTAGGTGGAGTAAAATTGAGACTAAATATTTCATAAGGCTTTTGAGTCTTACATGGAGGCAACTCGTGTGATCCATGCTAATAATATCCTAGACCAAATCCCTTCCAAGAACACCTATGGATGTATGTCTTGATGAACTTTGATTTATCTAGATAGGAGAAATCAGAGGTAAATGGTCAAGGAGAAGAGGAGGTCAAGGAAGTGGTAAGTGGTTAATCAAGACCCCCATAGATAAGATTCATTTGGATATTGAGAGGCCCAAAAGAAATAGTGGTTCTGGTATTGGGGTCATAACTAGGGTTCTAATCAAGGTTTCCATACTCCTAAGTAGTGGGGAAGGTATCCAAGGCCAAGAGGAGATATCCCCCAAGTGAGAGGCATTGGAATGTAGATTCTAAGGGGTCATTTATGCAGATTTGGGTAGAAGGAATGGATGAGCTAGTTGATTCTTAGTTGGTAGAAGAAGTGGAATCATCACTGGTTGATGAAGACTTGGTGGTGGGAAGGAAGATAACATCATTCAAGTGGTACGTCATGTTGCATGATGTAAAAGGACTTAGGTCAGCTTGTATGCTAACTACTTGATCCTCATGCTAGAATTTGATTCACTGATGTAAGGTGGATGGTACATAATTCATGGAATGGATCCAAAGGCATCTAAGAAGAACATTTTACTATAAATCACCTTCTACTATGTATAAGATTTTGGGAAGTGTGTGAGGTCTTAAAAAAATGTGGAGGATGACAGTTCCTAGATTTGTTGCCATAATGTCATTGAAGGAATAGAGTATTGTTATGGTTTTTGACATAATGTTATCTTGTAGTTTTAGCTAGTCATATTTGTGGGAGGAGATAATGTTGATGTTATCCCATCCATCAATCATAACCCTCTTGATGCAGGTTTGGTTGATATATGTGGTAATAAAGAGAGGAGGATATGGATCTTGTGGATGAATGGAGGGTATTTTTGAATCTTTAAGGGTAACAAGGGTGGAAAGCTAGAGGGATCTGACAAAGGCTACTATAGGTTGTGGATCTTTTGGTTGGGCCTCTATGGACTGTAAAGCTTCTATCATTTCTTGGCAATGATGGGGTGAGGTATTGATTAGTTTATATAAACTAATCTTCATTGGCCTTTAATGAAGTTACTTTAGAACAACTCTTTGGATTGACTCAGAAGGGTTGGATTAAGAGGTACCCAAGATAAATATCTTGGGTTTTGGAGAGTTATATATGTTTGGGTTTGGTTGAGTGGTTGGGAGGTAGAAAAAGGTATGTTCATGGAATGGACACCTTTACCTTCCCCTTATCCTTTTTTTGGGATTATGATTATGTAACCACATGAATGGTATGGATTTGGGGAGGAGTTGGGCTAAAAGACTGCTTCGATTCTTCCTCACTCTTGGATAAGAGTGTGGGAGAAGGTAGGTTTGGAGTGGTGATTTATGGCTCCTAGAGTGGCTATGGGGTTATGGGTGGCTCTTCTAAAAATAGGTTATCATCAGTATATAGCTAAAGGAATATGACCTCGATAGTTTTACCATTCTCCATATCATGTCCCAACATTCTATGGTATGATTAAATTATATTATCATCAAACTAGGATGGCTTAGGATTATTGGGGTCAAACAATTTGATGAGAGGAAAAGTCAAGCAGAAGATTGCAATAATCTCTACAGGATGGTTGAGTAAGACTCAGGTAGAGGTAGAAGGGATGTTGGAGTTTTGGCTTTGACTTTTGGAGTGGAAGCTTTCTTATGAGGAGGATTAGAAGTGAATTTTTTGGGTGGTGGAGTATTCTTGGTGGTTGGTGGTTTAGAGGTATAAATTTTAGAAGTAATAGACTTTGTAGTGGGTGATTTAAATATAGAGGGCTTAGAATTGGGATGCTTGGTAGTGGAGGGATTAAAATCAGAGGGTACAAAAATAATAGGTAGGGGCATAGCTATAATATGAGGTTGGGTTTTAGTTTTCATTAGGAGACATATTTTATTAATGGAAGGATGAGGTCCTAAGATGGAAGAAGGATGTAGTCCTAAAATGGAAGGCAAGGTAGAAATAAGTGGCAAGGTTCTTGATTTTGGGATCCTAGGTGGCTTCTCTTTCTTGGTTGGTTTAAATTGGGGTTTATTTGGTGGGCTAGGTGGTGTTAAATTCAATTTTAATATAGGGTGAGTAAGGCTTTGAGTAGGGAGCATGCCTAGGCTTTTGATAGGTTTGGTTGAGATGGGATAAGGTGTTTGGGCTACTTTGGGTAGAGCTGGTTTGGTTGGTTCAATTTTAGCTTTAGGGGTATAAGTTTATAATGGTTTGGTTGAGAATGATGGTGGGTTAAATAGTGGAAGCAAAAGGTTGGGTTGAAAATGGTGTGGTTGAGGGATATTACTTGGCTGGGTAAGGAAGCTTGAGATGGAGTCAAAATATGGCATGATATGCATTGGGTTGGGATAGGTACTCTAGGTTTTGAAATAGTCTAGAAAAAGGCTTATAGATGGGTTTTATCCCTTCAATATTGGTCTCAATAGGCAAACCCATGGGTGGAGATATGGGAGTGTTTGCCTCATCCTTTTCCTCAATCAAAGGCTCCAAAGTTTGGGGAGGTGAGTCTTCTATAGGAGAGGCAGGTAGAGTGACCTCTTCTTTAGGAATGCTTTCCAAAGTAAGAGTGGACTACTATATGATAGAAGAGAAGGATATGGTGGTAATGGCTACTTCTTTTGGTATGTCTTCCAAAGGAGAGGTTGGTAGCTCCACTAGCTCAATAAGTGGAGGAAGGGGAATGGTTGTTTCCTTTCTTTTATTTTTCAAAGGAATAGAAGGTAAATTAACTACCTCAATAAGTGGAGGAGAAGGAAAGGTGATTTGGGTAATGGTTTATTCAATAATGAGTTTAGTAAGAACCACATTAATGGTATGAACCTCATGGTTGTGAGAGGATTCTGCTCTATTATTTTCATTGTTCATGAAAGGGGCATGATTAGGGAATGGTTCTCTAAAGATGTCAAATGTTTGATTTTGGCATGCATTGGGGTTATCCAACACAAGTTCCCCCTTATCAATCAGACTTTGGACAACATTTTTAAAGTATTTCACCTACTAACATCATGCCCAATGACATAGTGTAAGGCACATAATTTGTTCTCCTTATACCATCCAGGTATAGGGTGAGAGGAATCAAATTGTTGTGGAGGTTTGATTAGTGGAGTTATATGATATTTTCTTTTTAAAAAAATCCAAGACTAAAACATATAAATCCCCCAATAGAGTATATTGATTTTGGTTGTTACATCTTTGGTTTCTAGTGTTTTGATTTGAGGAATTGGAAGAGTTGTGTTGGTTAACAAATGATGGAGGAATGGTTTTAAGGATAACCACATTTTTGGTTACCTTATTTTTGGTGTTAGTGTTGGTTTGATTATTAGGTTTGGAGGAAGAAGCCTCATTTGATTTTAAGGTGGAATTCTTATTTATCAATTTTAACTTCCCCTCATTAATGGCTCTATTCTCTTACTTATGTGCCATGGTGAAAGCTTCATCAAAGGTCTTGAAAGTATGAACCTATAAAGTGGAGGAATTGTGTTTGGCACAAGCCTAAGAAAAAAGCTCAATTAGCTTAGGTTGGGGAAAAGAGAAAAAGAGTTGGTTTATCAAGCTTCTCCAATGGGATACGAAGTTAGCAATGGATTCATCATCAAACTATTGGATAGAGTAAAGATTAGTGATGGAAACTTTCTTAGAGATATTTATGGAAAAGTGATCTAAGAAGGTTTGAGCTAATTGGGCAAAAGAAAAGAGAGAGTGATTGGCAATAACACTATACCAATCTAGTGCTTGACCTGATATAGATATGGAAAAGGTACAAAGAAGGAGAGCATAATCATAAGCAATCAAATAAAAAGAGTGTCTAAATGCTCTTATATATTGTTGAGGGTCTTCACTACTCTTAAATTTTGAAAATTTTGGAAGCTCCCATTGAGGAGGGTAAGGTCATATGTGGATGAATGGGTGAATTAGTTTGTTATAGATTTAGTCATATGATAATAAGTTATGGGTTCTAGAAATATATGACTCTAAAGTGGTCATTTTGTTCATTAACATCTTAACAAGATCCATTTTTGGTTGTGCACCCCCATAGTTATAGGATAGACTATGTTGGGTTTGGGTAGGTGCAACATAAAGATAGCTCATGAAAGTTTAGGAGGTTGTCATACATTATTATGTGTAAATGGTTGGTTGGGAGGATGTCATGAATGGTTAGGTAAACATAGGAGGTTGAGTAGAGGATGGAGACACATACCCCTATGGATTTGGAATATAGCTAGGGTTGGGTGCAATAGGAACTTGTTGAAGGATTAGCATGGGTTGGGTTAGAGGTATGGTCAGGTTGATAGGTTAAGGATGGGTAGTAATCTTGGTACTAATGGGTGGAAAGGTAGATGGTATGGGAACCACTAGGCTCTAGAATGGATTGGAGGTAGGTGGGTTAGAACCAAGATAAAGGGTTATAACACTAGTATAGGTATTCCCTTGGTAAGCGGGGTAATAGCGCCCAAAGGTTAGGTGACTCCTAAACTATAAGGGTTGTTAGTTGGGGTGGATTATGTTTGGGTGTTGGTTGGTTGGGTTGGTTGGTTTTGGATGGTGGTATTGGTGGGATTATTGGTAAAAGAAGATGCTTGGGTAGAAATGGTAGTAATAGAGGTGTTGCCCATAAGGTGGGATGACATACCATAGGGTGGGCCAATAGGTGGAACCGAAGCATGGGTATGATGGGATATGATGTTAAGGTAATGTTGGAGGTCTATGGGATTGTTATCTAGAAAGGTATCTAAATCTACATCACCTTGGGAAACTATTTGAGGGATACTAGGACTTCTAAAAATATGGGGAGAACTCTTTGCATCTGAGATGTACTCCATGGATGAAGGAGAAGAGTAAGATGGATGATTAAGATGTGGATCCTGATTTTTTTGGTTTCATAGTTGTTACCTAGTTAAAACCATGTAACCAAGGGAGAAAGGAAGATGCAAGTGATCTCACAAAAAGAGAAGCAATCAAAATAAAAATATCTCAAGGAGAACAATGCATACACTAAAGTGTGTTAAAATCGTAGGGCACTTTATTATCTCTCTTTAGGCTTATGTCTCAATTTTAAAGAAGTTATGAAGACCAAATAGGGCTTGTAGAGTGGATACTAAAAGAATATATCTAAGGATGGTTTTAGGTAGTTAAAAACTCTCAAGATCTGTATTAGAACTTGGTACATGGCTTGATATTGGGGCCTACCCCCCACTTCACACACTATAGAGATAAGGGTGTTGGGTGCTTAGCCAAGATATACCAAGTTGATAGAGATTATACTAAGCTAATGTACTGAGTTGGTTTTCCCCTTGGTGGTGAAATTCAAGTAGGATGCTTGAGGAGAGATGATCACTAGGTGATAAAATCCTAGTTACGCCTTATGTTAATGTTTTGATGTTTAATTAGATGTGTGGTTTGGTCTTGTGTGTGTGGAGAGAAGTGAGACTATGATTAATTTACTTGATTTCATTGTATGAGCATAAAACAAGAATAAAATCACCTAGATGCAAACTATGAACCCAAGAAGAGATTTATGGGTCCCATCGCGCATGTCAAAATGTTTCACTAAATTTTTTCTTGTTTTCTTTAGAAAGAAAGATGTAAAAATTTGAAATAAGGGTTTGGTTAGTAAAAATTGATATGTTATGCATGCATTGATCTAGATGGTTGTAGATACTCCTCTTTGTCTGGGGAGGAATGACCTATAAATAAGAAAGCACTAAAGAAATGGTTGATTAGTTGGATAGTAAGGTGGATTGCCTAACATGAGCTAGATCCAAGAAGCACAAGCTTCCTTAGAGGCTATGAATCCACACTTTTAAATTATTAAGTTTTGAAAATGAAATATAAATTTCTTGCATAAATAACAAAAGATACTAAAATGAAATACAAGAAGTGTTTGAGAATAACTAGGTGATTTTAATTGATTATAGCAATAAATGATTAGATATTAATGTTAAACAAATCAAACATGGTTCAAAATATTCATTGATCCTTTGTGATAAGATAGAAACTTAGGAAATAGGATTTGGTCAGAGTCTGATAGGTCAAATAATCTTGTTAAAAATGACAGATAGAGACCGTCGATAGTTGGGACAAACCATTGGCAGTTGGGAAACTGCTGGCGATTAAGGTCAAACCATTGGTGGTTAGGAAACTATTAATATATACTATAGGATATAGTTTAGGAAAATAATTTTGGTCGGAAAGGCTATAGGAGGGTTTTAGAAGGTAAATCTAGATTGGATAAGGGTTGTAAGGTAGGGGTAAAGTGACACAATGAATGATACATAGAAACTAAATGTTGAATCTTGATAAGGAACATATACTTAGCTTTGATGTTGTGTTCTAAATAAAATAGAGTTTGTTTGAAAATATTGTTGTAGATTATGAAGCAATTAAAATAGAGTGACAGTTTCTTGGTTGTTGACTGATGAGTTATAGTAGCACTTTTGATCTTTGTCCTAGTCATTAGAAGTAAGAAGGATACTTGCATAAGAAGCTCTTTGATCTCTTACCAAATAAATTCTCTAATGATTTCCCTCTTTTCACCTCCTCTTTCACTCTTAATATAGAGATAAGGGAGTAGTGAAACAATAGGTTTAACAAGGTGTCTAACAAGATGTCTAATTTTAATCTCAACATGTGTTGATTATGCAAAACAATAGATCAAATAGCTATTAATAAAAAATCAAGCTAGAGTTCTAGTTCAAGTTAACCATTGAGTTGGTTAAAGGCAAAACGTCAATAGTCAAGGTTAATCATCGGTATTTAAGGTCAACCATCGGTGGTTAGGGTCATATTAACAAATGGCTAAAGTGAGTCATTTCCACTAATGATCAATGGGGTAATTGGTTAGGAAATAGTCCCAAGGGGGTCCAGGGGTAGTCTAAGGGTTAGTACAACATCTATAATTATACTTTGTAGTTTTTTAGTGTTTACATTGACTTATTGACCTTTTACCTTGACATGTGTGTCATTGATCTCTTTTTGAAGCCCTGATATCTCACCACCTTTTTCCTTTGGGTATGTTCATTTCTATGGGCATGAAATTAAATACATAAACATTTTTGAGACTATAAACAACTTAAAATAAAGTTTAGCCTAATGTTTTTTTAGTTGTATTAGTAAATATAATTGGTACTTGTGATAAAACTTTAGTTTAAATCTAAAATATAATAAAGAGCTCCTTGTTAATTAGTCCCATGAACCATTAGACATAAATGACTTAGCATAAATATTTTAGCCTAAGGTCTAAGTTGTATTAATAAATAAGATTTGGACTTGGGCTAGATTTCTAAACTAAGTCTATAATAAAGTTCTTCCCACGTAAGTTCAAATAAAAATGACCCGCATAAATTTGAATCCTATTTTAAAAGACCCAGGCTAAAAACATTTTAGACTAAGGTTTTTACATGATTTAGACATAGATTCAATTAGATAATTAAGAGCCAAAAATATTAATCAAAGGGTTAATTAATCATTAAAGTATAAATCCCTACACAATGTTTATCCAAAAGGGACTCCATTAAACTTGCAACTTGAAACACAAAGATCCAATGTTAGCAAACTTAGACAAGATAAAACTAGAATCATGTGTAAATATGCTAATACAACCATGGTGTGGATGAACTTCAAATAAATATAATGTGAAAAACACTCTAATGATACTTTGATCAAATGAATTTTCAATTTAAAGCACAAATTTGCACAATTTGAAACAAGGGTCCCCATTTTTCAAAAATAGGGGTATGTTGACCTCAACACCCTTCAATTATTTTTGAACTAACAATAGTATAAATATTCCCTTATATAATCAAGGTTTTCTCCTTGCATTGGAATAGGATTTGTTCACACTTACTCATGTTAGAAATAACACTATGCAAATTAGATTATATATATTTAAGAAATAGGTTCATAGATCATTTAAATCAATATGCTCACTAGTAGGAATATAAAGATTTGAAGTAGCCTAATTATACATGAATTTATAGACCACTAATAAGAGATCTTCTTAAAGGTGAATGAAATCTAATAAATATTCTCTTATAGCTCATCTAGAAATGTTTCTAAATCTTCCAATCAATTAGATAGTATAGTTGTGGGTAGTTGTATCTTGTCTAAACATCTTTGGCTTTCTTCTTATTTACTTATCACATCAAATTCCTTTTTAAGCATCTACCTCATGTTGATAAACTGTTAACCTTATAATCTTCTAGAAGAGGCAATTTCTCAACCCTTATTAGTTGGGAAATTATGTTAAACATAAGAAATCTTGATTCGAGGCATTAATCAATGATTAGACTCATAGTAACGCTTAACTCTTATCTTGTTACATTCAATACTTTTCATAACCTTACACTTGGAATGGTCAATTACTTGTATTGGAAGATTTGTCCTTAAAGTAATTTTTAGAATTACCATATTTTGTTCATTTTCACATAGATCTTGGCCATTTCTTATCGATTGCCTCTCCTTAAACATTTGTGGTTTTAAAAAAACATCAATTTTTTTACCTAAAATTTTAGGGCATTACATTATGGTATCAGAGCATGGTTTCAACACTACGAGCTCTGGGGAATTACTTTTGGTATTTGATAATGAAGTTTTGTAACTTATCTTCATGATATTAATACTTGTTTACACTATCATAGAATTAAGATTATAATTTTAAATATTGTCTAGGTCGATGGAGCTTTGGTAAAGTTTCCATGAGTTTTGGATTGATAACCTTGTTGGCACGTCTCTTCCTCAGGTTGATGTTTTGTATTGTGTGATATATTTTCTCATATAAGATTGTGTGGTAATGTGTATTTGACTATATCTTACTATATATGTAGTTATGAGATATGGTTATCTTAATGAACTTCCTTAGTATTATGGTATAAATAATTAACCTTGATCTAGAGGGAGAGTAGAGGAATTATTTCTCTAAGCTTGTGCCATGGTATGGATGTGATTATATATTATGATATTGCAATTATTTACTATTTTATGGATATTGGTATTATGTTAAATCTTTCCTACAAGTATCTTTTTTAGTTGACAACATCTAAACTTCTTGTTTACTTTTGGTTAAGCATTAACAGTGCCTTTGTTTGGATTAGACTTATTACACGTCTTGAATGTTAAGGTTAAAATATTAAAACATGTAACTTCCTTTAATATTTATTAATTGATAGCATATTATAGTTATGAATATTTTTAATAAAGTGTATGCCCTTTGGAATTTGGCTCTCCTAAAATTATGTTTTTACTCACGTAGTATAGAGATGAAATGATCTTTTAAGGAGAGGAAGTGATGCACACCTTTAAGTAATATAAAGGTAATAATAAGTATATTACTTAATTAACTAATTGGTGATATGATAGATTAATCTTATCCTTTAGTAATATAAAAGGGGTAAAATTGTAATAAGTTAATAGGTGATTCTTTGGAGTGCTTATGGATAACCATTCAATTTTTTAATAGAATTGTGTTTGAACCTCCAAATGATATTGGTGATTTGTATGAATACATCCAAGTGGAGTTTGAGATGTGTGGATTTAACCTCATCCTCGATTATGCCTTAATCAAACCCATGTTGATTATGTTGACTTATGTTATGTTCAACACTTTTTAGCTTAACATGATGATTCCTAAATTTATCAGTCTTGTCTAAGATTACGTAAGAGTGAATTTTCCTCTCGTGATCATTCTAAAACCTGATTTGAGTCATAGCTATTAACTGGGAATCAAATTGTTTCATATTTGGAAACATTAGAGGCACTTCATGCTCTGTGTTGAATCTAACAAGAACAATTGACCTAATAAACTTCTAATAAGACTAAAATAAAGCATAATTATTGAATCAGATAAGAATATATAATCTACTTTCAGCCAATGATTACCTCATAAGGGATCATAGATTATGACAGATTACCTTAATTACCTAGCCTCAGTGATCTTAGAGTCATCACAAGTATTTACAAGAAGTAAAATTAGAATAGGGAAATTATGGTAAATAGGATAATTAGTGTTGTTAGTATTTAAAACAATAGGGAAAAGGTCATGTCTTTTGATTATTCAGGTATGTTATAGAAATTCTTGATACTTCTCCTTGTTCAGTATACTTGAAATGAATTTAGTTGTATTTGGTTTCATCATTTGTGGGTTGAGATGGATAATATTACCTATTATTATGGGGCTTTGTGATGCCAAACATGGTGATTGTTAGTGGTTATCCTATTTTGATAATTTAGATATTACAACAAATATCAGTTTTCAATGGTTAGCACTCAAATATACATACAGTTTTCACTCAATAGAACTTTAGTGAGCTATGTTTGATAGTGATATTCTCTATGAGATATACTACTTGAGAGTATTTCTAGTTAGATATATGAGTTAGTACACTTGGATTGGTATTTATGTGGTATCGAGATGCCATGTGTGGAAATTGATATTTGTTATTTTCATTCATCTATATCAATTGGTTGTTATGATGGGAAGTTGTGGTCAAATGTCATTGGATACTTTCTTTTCAATAGCACTCTATTATGATATGGGTTGTTTATCTAGTCTCTTCAATGATGTTTCAATATGGTTACTATTATGAGTTATGTTAGTTGACATCAGTATGGTTATATGATAGTCAGGGATGTGAGATAATATGCTTACTTTTGATCCTTTTATAGCATTGAGATGTTGTGTAGAAGAGTATCTTAGTTGATTTTTATTTTACACTAATACATATGATAATGTATAGTTATTTTATTACCTCTAAGAGGTAATTTATAGGTATTTTATCTACCTTTGTGAGGTAATAGACAGTGTTACTCATACCTCTGAGATGTAATTGAGATGTCTCAAATATTTGGGAGGTAATATGGATGCCTCATATCTCTGGGAGGTAATCGATATATGCCTCTTACCTCTAAGAGGTAATTGATATCATTTTTATTCCTTCTCCCCTTGGGTGACTTGTAAAGTCACATAGTGATCATGATGTGATTTGTATTTTGCTAGTGTTTTATTGAAATAATTATTATTATTTTTTAATTTGATTGAACTTATTATTATTATTACTTTGAAACCAATACCATCTTTCTTGTCTCTGTGTATTTTAATCAATTGACCAATCATGGAAATTATTGTTGAAATTTATAATTTATATTTTTGGATTTATCTTTTTCATTTGAGAGCACTTGGTCTCATTCTTATTGGTTTTTCCTTACATGATTGGTTGAATTTTAAATTTATTTTGGTGATCATTGTGTTGGTTTCACATGTTTTCATAATGTGCATAACTATTATGTTGGTGGCATGGTATGGGGAAGAAGTACTTTGAAATACAACTAGTGGGTCATGATGGGGACTAGTCACACTCGTTCATGATGCCATCTTTCCATCCCTACCAAACATGTTTGTTATGTGTGTCTGTGTGGTCCTTGCATGGAGATATGATACTTTGAGAGGTCTAAGGAGTTTTTTTATGATAGATAATAGTTTTTTCTTAGTTATTTAAATAACATTATTTCCCTATTCTAATGATTGTAGATGATGAGACCCAATATGTTGTTATATGGCTCAATATTATTTAGTTGCTCCAAAAAACATTACCATGGATGGATAATTATATTAGTAGTGTAATTTTTCCATGATTGGAACTCATCATCCTTATCTCAATATGATTTAGACATTGGATGGATACTAGAGCTCTCATGCTCATATTAATGGATTTTGGATTTTAGTGGGTTGGATAGGTGTGTGTGATAGTATAATTTACTTTGGGATGACTTGTGTCCTTTTTTTATCATATTAGAAGCTATTTGCAATTCAATAAGTAGTACTGATCAGTATGGCTACTAGGTTATCAGTATTTCTTAGTTTTGTAGTATGTTATTTCCAAGGGATGGCTTATATAATGGGCACTTATCATAGTTCAATCTACTTCTACCATAGGATGGCAAGGATTTATACATAGTATCTTAAAACACTTTAGTGTGTTTTGCATTGGTATTTTTATAAATTTGATAGTTGTATTTTGGGTGGTTAACTTGGATCATTTTTTTTAAAAGTATGTATTTGTGTTATTAAATTTTTATATGCCTTGGGACAACTTGTAATTATGATTGTGGTGGAATTCACCACTTGATTATTTTGATGCATCAAGGATGAAACTATCTTCTATGAGGGGGATAATGTAGTACCCCACTCTAATGATAGTGATTTTGGGTAGTTTCATTACTTTGGGTTGCTAGGTTTCCTGATTGAGACACTATAGTGTTGGGTTATCTATGTTGGTTAATTTTGACATTACCCTCAAGCTATGATATTGACTAATTATCAATATTTTCATGATTATATGGATAAATTTCAACGTTGGAGTTTGGTGCCTTTGTCATGTGGTGGTCATTGATTTAATAATGATTGTGCACACTAAATGATTATAATGTGCTTTGATAATTTCAAACAAGTTTTGATGGAAGTAGCTTGGGCCATGTAAGGGGACAAGGTTTTTAAATGTCTTTAAGGTAGGATGGTTATTAACACTCATGACTTGTGTTCTTAGTACTTTTTTTTTATCTCTATAGTCGAGATATGGTTATGTGGAATTGTCTCCTCGTATTACTTTGGCTCGAAAGGCAATCATTGGCTAAATCCAATCGCACCCCTTATTATTTTATTCTTCCTCTTTCTTAAAACTTTTATTGATTTGAAAATATGAAATCAATTATCATGGTCTTGTTTGGTGTATTGATCATGGGTACTAAGTCTTGATTAAGGTAAGGGCTTATGTTATAATAATATTTTGAAATTGGCATACTCAAAAGATTATAATTTTTTTAATGGTCATTTATTGAGAATTTATATTGATGGTTGGGTCTCCAACATATTATGGATAAACATAATCCTTTGCATTAATGAGAAAACTGTATTAAAATATATAAAAGACCTTTGTTAAACATGAGTGGAGGCTTTCTTGTTTGTGGTGCACAAGGGATAAACCAATGAGGTGATTTGTGAGGGAGACAAGGTGAAATATTTGAATGTTTAAATGATCCTTTCATAATGATGCTTTGACCATCAACCTCTTCCTTCTCCTTTCCCAATGATTACGCCATGAGGAGTAGATAGAAACTAATCATGGTTGGTTGGTCAATTCTTTGAGGGAGAATGGATTTTAAGAGGTGTTTGAAATGAATTCAAAATTATGCATATATTTATTTGTTTACTTTTTATCTCCATACTTTATTTAGTGCCTAGGTGGATATAACCAAGTCAATCCAATCAAAATTTATTAGATCAAGATAGTTGTTAGGGAGACAAATGGTGTAGAAGAAAAGGAAGGAAGGATTGTAGTCTATCATTTCAATATTTTAAGTCTTTGAGAATGGAGGAGGGTAGTGTCCCATCTTTCTAGGCCTTTAATTTTAATCCAAACCCATCCTTGTTCTGGTTAAAGGAAAATAGTGCTTGAGAAGTCAGTAAAGTTAAATTTGTGTAATCCATTTAAGAATGAAAGGATAAATTCAATGTTAAACAATCTTAGATCAGTAGAGAGGAAGAGTTTAAGTGAGCAGGAGAATAAGGAAAACATCTAGATTTTTTTTGTACACAATGCTTGTTGAGGAGTTGGTGATATGTTGTTGAGAGTAAAATTTCCCTCTCAGGAAAGTGAAGATTTCTCATTCTCTTTCATTCTATCAGTCAAGTAATAAACATCCTTAGAATGCATATTGATACCTAGTTTTTATAAAGGTAAGCTATGTATTTATTACCAAAATTTCCTTTTAAAAAAACAATTTTTGGAAAAATATTTCAATCATTTTTTTGAGGTTGAAAATCTAGAATGGATTTATACCTGTACCAAAAATTAGGTGCAAGTTTATTATCCAGACCTATGACCTTTGAGGAATTGTTATTTATATTACTTTGAAATAAATAAATATGTATACAAAAATTGAAACCACCTCTTGAAAATTATACTATTGCGCTAGTAATTCAAAGTTTTAGAAACCAATAGAAAGAAGATTATAGAAAGGAAAGTCCAAAGTTATCATAACCAAATTGAATGTTTATTCTATGCTAATTAGTTAATTGTTAATGTTGGATGTATTATTATTTTTATGGATGATAATTGCTATGTCTGGCATGATTTTATTTTTGCCTCACCAAGACAAAATTTTCTAATTTAACGTAGTTAATTGTTGCATGGGGAGGTGACAGTGTTGATAAAAGATAAAATATCATTGTATCTTATTTTATTCAGCATGTACTCCTTTGTGGGACATAGCAGTTAGATCTAATGAATGATAATGCTAGGTAGATGTATTTTTGTTTCTCAATAGGCCTTTATCGCATCCCTTGTATTTGAGTAGATAGCTAATATTTTAAACCTATGGATATAGATGCGTAAGTGAACAAATATGTAATGTAAGCTTGGATTTAGTATGGCACCTTTATTTTTCCTTGCTAAGGATACCAATAATAAACACCTTGTAGATTATAAATAGCAATCCTCCTAAAACATTGCACTAGACAAGGGAGTGGTATTGTTATATTTTGGCATTTAAGAGCTAACTATGACATTCTAGCATTGAGTGGAATAGTCATTAATTTGTAGTATGGCATTTATTTTTGTTTTATTCTATATTGAAGGAGGAATGTTGTCTTGGGTAAGGCATATTTCCTCTTAGGTGAACAAATATTATTATTGGTTTTCACTTGTTATAAGTACATGGAACTATTATTTTGTGATGAAAGATGTTTCAGTCTACACGATGATGTATGTGAGATTTATATTAACTATCTCTTATGTCCTCATCCACCTTAGCTAATGGCACCCTATATAAACCTAAATAAAAACAAAAATACCAAGATAAGATGGCATGGGGATGATCCATAAAATACCAATTGTGGTAGGTCTTATCCATATGGATACATTTATTTTTTATTTGTTAACTTATTTTATTTTTATTAGACCATAGCTGGGAGGCAACACATTCAAATAGCTCATGCCATTAAAAATTAGCATTACTTACAAGTTTCAAGATAGTGTAACAAATATATAGTTTCAAATTTAAATTTTTTGTGATAATATAAATGCTACCTATTCTACCTTATTTTATCCCAATGTGGTTCATCATTCCATAGTTGTAGAGGATTTCTATGATTGATAGTATTTGTTAAGCCTAAGTCTAATACGGTTGTGTTATTCACCTTCTAGCCATTGAATAAACACCTAACTAGTGAGTGTTTTCAATTTATTCATTTGTAAGATATTTTAAGTGTAAATTTTGATGTCAAGTAAGCATTTTACTCTTTGTGAAACATTTTGTCTTTTTAAACTAATCTCCAATAGGGATACTACCTTTGATAGGACTCTTAAGTTATTTTACTAAAACAAAATTTACTAAGAGGTAGTAAACCAGTAGATTTGTGCATGAATTTCCATTGAATGTGATTGTGTTCATTATTCGTGCTGGAATTATTTTTTTAGAGAACACAGTCTTAAATTAAATATATCAATATTGTGGTTATTTTATGAGAAGTAGTAATCTAGTAAATCCTATGTAGGTATCTTGATTAAGGTGACAGTGATACTTGTCAAGTGTGATTGTATTTTTTGTCAAAAAAATAGTTCATATTTAACTAGATTCAAATATGCTACTAATCATGTTTAATTATTTGAAAAACTTATTAGAAATTGTGAGGAAATCTCTCTTGCTCAGAGTAAATTGACACTTGTGGTTAATATAGGTTCGACAAGAGGTTGATCATTTCATACAAAGAAAAGTATGGTTTTATAGGTCACTTTTGTAGTAGAAGAATTATAAATCACTTCTATTTTGGAAATATCTTGTGAATAAACTATTATGATAGAGAAAAACCTACGTGGGTTAGTTGGTAAATGGAGAAAATAGATGTATATTCATTTTGATGTGTAATTGCATGTCTTGAAAATATAGTGCTCATATTAGAGAAAAAATCTTAAGTATACTTGATTACGATCTACTAGTAAATTGATGTAGAGATGTAATCCTTAAAATTATTTTTGTAACTATATATTAGTTGTGTTTGAAAACTGTAGTATCCATTCATAAAAAATATTAGGTTTTCATAGTGAACAATTAAGCAAATTAATTTTGATATTTGATAGAGCCAATGGAGTTATTTTAGTTTTAAGGTAGGTAAACAGAATTACACAACCAATATTTTAAAATATATATCTATTACTAAACTTAACCCTTTAAGTGTGTTTTTTAAAATACAACTCGAGATGATGTTTGGAATAGTGAGAGAAAAAGGTAATAATTTATATGCATGATAAATATATAAACTATTTTTATATAATTTATGTAACATATAAATGTCAAATGTAGTTGGTATCATGAAATGGTGGTAGATGGGTATTTTAAGGAAAATATCCATATATAGGTTTGAGTGTATTGAAATAAAGAAACATAAGGAATAGGGGTAGCTAATTTATGTCACATTAGGTCAAAAATGACAATTAATGGATTTTTTTTATTATGAGGATAAAATATATTTATTCTATCCCTCCAATTATATTTGGTAAAATAATAGTATAAAGCTTCCCTTGTATAATCAAGGTTTTCTCCATGAATTGGAATAGGATTTGTTCACACATACTTATGTTAGAAATGACATTATGAAAATTAGATTATATATATTTAAGGATTAGGTTCATAGGTCATTTAAATAAATATGCTCACTAGTAGTAATCTCAAGATTTGATGTAGCCTAATTGTATAGGAATTTTTAGACCATTAATAAGAGATCTTCTTAAAGGTGAATGAAGTCTAATAACTATTCTCTTATATCTCATCCAAAAATGTTTCAAAATCTTCTAATTAATTAGATTAGTATGGTTGTGGGTAGTTTTATCTTTTTTGAACACCTTTGGATTTCTTCTTATTCACTTATCACATCGGATTCATTATTAAGAATCTACCTCATGTTGAGAAACCGTGAACCTTGTACTCTTCTAGAGAAGGTATTTTAGATGTTACAACAACAAATATTATTGGTAACTGCTCAACCTTTATTAGTTGTGAAATTGTGTTAAACATAAAATATCTTGATTCAAGGCATTAATCAATTATTTTAATCATTGTAACCCAAAACTTTATCTAGTTACCTTCAATCCTATTTTTAACCTTACTCTTGGAATGGTTAATTGTTATATTGGAAGATTCGGCCTTGAATTAATTCTTAGAATTCCCATCCTTTTTTTCATTTTCACATAGATCTTGGTCATTTCTTCTTGATTTCCTCTCCTTAAACTTTTTTGGTTTCAAAAAAATCATAAAATTTTTGACCCAAAAGTTAGGGTATTATAGTTATTCAAAAGATATGTGATGTATTTGAAAGTGAAAGTAACCATACCAATTCTAATGATATAACCCTTATTGGTGGAGGCATGTCCACTCATATGGCCATGAGGTCATCTATCAACTTGTAGAGCCCAGACGTAGAAATAATCACCAAAAATGATCACTACTTGGGAAGGATCCATCACTTAGAGGATGAGCTTAACTACATGCAAGTTATTGATCATCCTCCTAGTAATAATCAAGGTGCCTCAAACCCACTAGCTCTAATTCAAGGGGCAAGACCAAGCCTGCTTTCACAAACTCATCCCTATTCCTCCCTCATTTAAACAATAATGTATCCCACATCACAATGACAAGCCTACATATTCCCACCACTATAGGAGAAGGTCCAACCATAGAACCACATCTCTCATGAACCTCTTGGAGGTATCCTCACTCATGGGGTCCATATCCCTAATGTCTCCAAAACTCCTTCATCTTACCAAGTACCTATTCAAATTCTAATAGAGGGTTTATAAACATATGATCCACCACTATAAAATAGTAGTAAACAATCCATTCATATTTATGTCTCTAGTACATGTGCCTCTCACATATAATCATCCTCCACAGATGGGAATGTCATGACCTATATAACATTGGGCTACACATATACTACCTATATACCACCACAACAATCCACATAAACTTTACCATAGTAGGTTGTTATGTCTATGGCATCTCATAATGTCCCTTTATATTTCCACATGTTTTCAATGTCCACTCAGCTAGATAATTATTCTTTCTCTTATTCCATACCACATTATCAATATTATTCCATTCTTCCTAGTGGCCACTAGGCTAACTCATACATGACCCTACCTCCTCATCCTAGTCTCACTACAATGATGCTAGACTTTAACAACATAGGAACCTATGACAAATACCTCAAGGATCCCCTCGATGTTAATATATGGAGGGTCCTTCTCCCATGTACCATATCAAATCTTCATAAATTTAAATTTTAAGGGGATCCCAATGCACACATAAAATCCTATGCTACCATTGTTAGAGAGATCCTACCTTGGGATGGGGTTTTAGTGAAGAATGTTTCCAAAACTCTCAAGGGGATAACACTAGACTAGTACTAACACTTCCCTGAGGGGTCCATACACTCTTTATTCCAATTTATGGTTAAGTTCATCAAAAAATATGACATGAACAAAATTCTAAAGACTAACATATGTGATTTATTGCATATCAATAAGGAATACAATGAATCAATTGCTCATTTCATCATGAGATGGTGGTAGGTCCTATACTCCTCTGCTACTGCACCTAGCATGGACCAATAAGAATTATGTGGTTTTTTCCTCCATTCCCTCAACAAGGAAATAAGGGAAGACATCCATAAATTCCCATCTCATTCTTCATATTATTAGTATGGGAATTTTTGGGCATCTTCCCTTATTTCTTTAGTGAGGGAATTGAGGAAAATATTGCATAATTCTTATTGATCCATGTTAGGTATAGTTTTAAAGGAATATAGGACCTAATTTGATGAAATGGGTAGTTGATTCATTGTATTCTTGATTTATATGTAATAAATTTCATATGCTAGTCTTTATAATTTTGTTCATGTCAAATACTTTGATGAACTCATCCATAAGATGGTAGTAAGAGTGTATGGACCCTTTGGGGAGGTAGTAGTATTATTTTAACACTATCCCCTTGAGATTATTGGGAAAATTATTCATAGTGGTCATTATACCTATGGAATCAATAGTCACATCATCACCCCTAGCTAAAAAAATGGGGGATCTTAAAATACAACCCTAAATAATACAAACAACCAAGGTCCCAAAATCCTAAGCTGCAATAGGAATGCCACCATCGATGGCATAACCAATCAAAAAAAGAATTAAAACCCCATAAATATGTTCAATATCAACCTAAAAAATTCACCAAAAACACTAAAAACATATGGTCTAAGAACTAAATCCCCCCTCTTTACATTCAAGTGCTCAATTATAACCAACCATCACCTCATAATATACAATACCAAAACTAATACCAACTAAGTGAATGGTACCCTAAGTTATAGAATAAATTTTTTTATCAATAAAATAATCAATAGGGGTTTGGGTATCAAGGAAAAAACATGTGCCTCAAGGATTATGACCCCAACATCTATTGCCTCTTCCACAGAGTCATAGGTCATGACACATGGAACTGTCAAGAATATAAAAAATTTACACAGACTCCCAGAGGATCAGAAGAAAATATTTTTATATATTTTCTTAGTAAATGTGAGTATAAACACCCAAACCCTTATAAATATCCCCATTACTCCCCAAAACTAGAACTTATAAATATATCATAACCCTTTCCCCAACCACCAAAACACCTTACTCAAGGCCAACAATAGGGTAAATCACAAGGCCACCCATTTCAACATAGCCAACCCATGATGATAGTTATTAATTATGCCAAAGCTTCTACATATATGTATAAAAACATCAATGTAGCTCCTCAACTAGGAGTTCAAGGCAAAAATTGGATGATAGCAGTTGTATAATTAAAAGTTGAAGAAGAGGAAAACACCATTTCTCACACTAGATAATACTAACCAATGACCCTCTATCCCTCAAACATTATAGAAATGGAATATATTCCTAAACCTATAAGTAACTACAAATTGATATCTGACTTGACCAAAACATTCTCTCACATTTCCTTCTTATATCTACTTAAAAAAAATCCTACTCGTTGGTTGGCCTTGTTTGATGCCTTAGGACTAGGATATTTATCTAGTGTTAATCCTCCTCTATAAGCTCAAAACAAACACATTAATTTGGAAAAGTTACCACCTAGTCAAGAATCACATGACCTTGGCTACTTATTTGACTTATGAATCCTCCCACCCGACTCTAAGTTAGCTAGGAGAGGGGATCTGGTCTTGTTTCTACAAGTATGGATCTACAATAACTATATGAAAAAAGCCATGGTTGATGGTAGAATGACTTTGAACATTGTCCCCTTCTCTTTATTAAAAAAAAATTAATTATGGGGAAACTAATTATTTTAAAATGTGTAATACTCCACATGGCTACAATAGCCTCAAGTCCACTTCCATAAGGACCATTGTACTCCTAATCACACTGGGCCCCAATAGAGTCCTAACTGAGTTTTACATTATTGATAAGGAAACCAATTATAATATGATTTTGGGGTACCCTTGGATACATTGTATGAAGGCTATTCCTTTCACCCTACTCTAAAAAATCTAGTTCTTACACCTAGGGAAAGTTTTTGTAGCTCAAGGAGATTGTAGACACTAGAAAACTGCACATGATAGTTCTAGTTGTCAAAATGCCTTAAGACCCCTATCAGACCCTAAGTTTAGTTGACCACCTAGTTATCTAACTCATCAATTTATTAACTTAACATTTAACTAAACCTTTTAACCCCTACCTTGACTAATTTACCTTTGGTACTCGACCATTGATGGTCATCCTAACCATCAATGATTAGCCTGACTGTCGATAGTCATGTCTCCTCACCTCCTCAACTTCCTAATAAATAAACTAGTTGTGTACAAGATAATGAGGTACCATTTAATACATTCTCCTTATGTGATGATAATAAACTTATAAGCATTGTGACTAGCAAACTCACCTACTAGGTAACCTTTCATCCTCCATCTTTGTTTTCTTATAAAAGGAGGGGAGTGGGAGGTGAAAAGGGATCAATCACTAGAGTTACCAAGCATACAGGTATTCAAGCTCTCCAACATCCAGTCTTCTTCTAGCAACTCAACATTAGTAAAAGAGACCCTAACCTCTATCAAATTTGCTTTTGAGGCCAAAGTACTGTTACTTTAGCAAAATTGCTTCAACATTCAACCATTAACCAACTAGTAAGCTATAAGTATATCAGTATTTAACATTTTTATTTCAAATTTCTAACCTCCCTAACCTGATCAGACCTATTTTCACCCTATTTCCTCTATACCATATCCTTAATAGAACCTCCATCTACCATCTACTTATTTTTTAATTCATTTTATGATCACCTTTAGAAACACATAGGCAACCACCGATGGTTAGCATAACCACCAACAGTCACCCCCAACCATTGACGATCACTGTGGAAAAAAATAATAATTTATTTTTGGCCCCTTAAACCCAACCAAACCTAACTTTCTATGTTCATACCTATTCATAGACTCTTTTCTAATTTTTTAAACTAGATCCCACCTATATTAGCATGAGTATTGACCACTTTTCTAGATTTAGTCATTTTATTTAATAAGAATTCTACTTTATTTTGTATTTCATTTCTTTTATCTTATGTAAGTACTTTACTTTATCATTTTCAACTTGATTGTTATCAACAGTGGATTGACAGCCTCCTAGCAAGAGTATGCTTCTTAGATCTAGCTCACACTAGGCAGTCCACTCAACTATCTTGTTAATGATCCCCTTTGTTATTTTTAGGTTATTTATTCCTATCTAAAGAGGAGTTCTCCATCATCATCTGGATTACGTGTGCATTATCAACCAGGTATTTCTACCACACCCTTGTTAGTATTTTCTTATCTTCTTTCAAAATTAAGAAATGAGTAAAAATTAAGAGAAACATTTTGGCACACCCGATGGGACATTAACATCATCTAGGTGCCCTTTATTTCTTCCTTTATTATATGCTCATCGAATGAAATTTGAAATTTATTTTGGGATTAAAATAAACATTACATTACATTGATTGCTTACTTTAATTCATCTAGTAACTTAAAGGCAATGTAATTAATCATAGTTTTCACTCTTGTTATCACACACTTATCCAAACCACATAATCAATCAACACATCAAAACAAACTTAAGACAAGGCCCGACTAGGATTTCATCACCTAGCGGTCAACCTTACCCTTTCCCAATAATCCCACTTGGAGGTCATTACCAAGGGGAAAACCAACCTAGCTCTCTAGTTGAGTATCAACTCTAAAATTTAGTATATCTTGGCTAAGCACCTGACACCCTTATCATTGTGGTGTGTGAAGTGAGGGGGTAGGCCCTAATACCAAGCCATGTATTGAAGATCAATATAGATTTCTCTCTTGAGCACCTAAATACAACATGAAACCAACCTTATATTTTCTCTTTTAGTACCTAATCTACAAGCCAAATTTTTTCTTCACACTTTCTAAGGCATAAGCCAAAAGCGATCCAAAAATAATCCTAAGTTTAAACACACTATTAGTGTATGTTTGGATTGTCTTAAATTATTTTCCTTTTGCTTGGTTTTTATTTAAGGTGTGATTTTTCATCATTTCTTTCTTATTTTCTCACATGTTCTTTACTAGACAGGAGTTGAGAAACCAAACCAACCAAGGACCATCTTCCTCTTCCTCTTCCTCTTCTATGGAGTATACTTCAGATGCTGAGGTTTTTCCTCATTCTCCTCCTCCTACCATGCCTCAGATAGTTATTGAGGGTGATGCAAATTATACCACATTTCTTGATAATAACCCCATAGCCTTTTGACACTACCTTAATACCTTATCCCATTACACCCCTATTGCTCTGGTTCCTCCCATGGATCCACTTTTTGGTATGCCTCCCCATCTTATGGGTAGATTTACTTCCTCCCAACCTTCAATCACCCAAGAATACTCTTCCACTAATATCTCATCGACTACCACCACCAAAAACCAATCCAACATTCCAACCTATAACCAAACTCCCCCTATGTTAACCAACACCTCCAACATAGGAGTGACCTCCCCTTTTATCACTCATGATTTACCCACTATAGGGGTATCTTCTACCCCTATCTCTACCATTCCTCTTATTAATGCCAATCTACCAATGTCTACCCCACTCCAAAATTTGGTACTTTTCATACCTCCTACCCTTCCACCCATTAGTACTAGAGTTACCACCCAACCTCAACCTACCACTTTAACCATACCTCCAAACCAACCCATGTTCATCCCTCAATAAACACCCATGACATCTTACCAATATGTTCATAATCAACAAGGATACACACCACCCTCTACCCAACCTTTTTTTCTCACATACTAATATGGGGCACCATCCTAACCTTTAATGACCACATACCAATATGTGGTACCTTCTCAACCTTTTACCTCTTATCCATACATTGCAGCCACCCAATCTTAACTAAACCTACTACCCAGCTATGGAGTTTCTAAACCTCAAAAAAAATTAGTTCAGATTTTAATGTATAAAATGTCCAATCTTGAATCATCTATTTTTAGAGCTCATAACCTTATATCTTATGGTCAAATCTAAAATGAACCCATTCATCCATCTGTTCCTATCTGACCCTATCCTCCTCAATGGGAATTACCTAAGTTTTCCAAGTTCTAAGGCAAGGAGGACTCTCAGTAACATTTGAGATCATTTCACCATTCTTTCTAGTTAATCACATATGATGATGCTATTCTTATTCATACCTTCCCCATGTCTCTATCTGGACCTACCTTGGATTGGTATAGTGCTCTACCAAACACTCTATCCTCTCTTTCTCTCAACTAGCCCAAATCTTTTAGATCACTTTTTAGTTAATATATCTAAAAAGATTTCCATTACTGACATTTACTCCATTAGGTAATTCAATAATTAATCAATTATTGATTTCATAGCTAGATGGAGAGGTATCATTAACTAGCTTTATTTTTCATTACCCCAACCTAAACTGATTGAACTCTTTTCTTGAGGTTATGTCAAACATGTTTCTCCAACTTTTCAGGTTCAAACTTTTAGAACCTTTGATGAGGCATTTACCATGGCATGTAAACTTGAAACTAGGGACATTAATGAAGGGAAATTGAAACTAAGAAACAATCATTCTAGTTTTAAATCCAATGACCCTTCTTTAAACAAAACTACCAACCCATCTAACCATCCCAACACCAAGATAAAGGCAACTGAAACTATGGTTGTCTTAAAATATTCTCCACCTCTAACCATCAACCAATCAAACAAACCAATTCTTCCAACCTATCAAACCAAAAAACTCACAACCAAATCCAAACGACTCCAAGGAAATATACTCCCATAGGGGAATCATATGCCTTAGTTTTGGATAAACTACTTAAATCTAACCTCATCCAACTTCCTCTTATCAAATCACCCCAATAATTTAATGCTTCTCACCTTGTACCTAGATTGTACCATGAAAATGATCTATGTGCCTTCCATCACGTCATTGGATATGATGTGAGTAGGTGTAATACCTTTAAATCTATTATCCAAAACATGATTGACAAAGGTGAACTTGTAATAGATAATCCCAATGAATCTCCAAATCAATCATTAGACATCTTTCAAAAACCTTTCCCTAACCATCCACCTTCCACCAACCTTGACAACACCCACCCAAGATCATCTCATGATCATGAGGCACACATAGTTAATGTTGTTACCATTGAACCTATTGTTGAGGAAACCATTACCTCAACTACCCCTTCTTTTAACCCACTTATTGAAGTGGTGGAACCTTATTATATTCCCTTAGATAACCAAATAAATTAATAAACCCCTCTCTTTCAATTGAATAAACCATTGACCCAAACACCTCTCCTTTGATAAAAATACCAAATGAGACAACTGTTACATTAACCAATTATCCCTCCAACCCACTTATGTAAGTGGTGGAATCACTACTCTTTCTTTTGGACATCCAAACAAAGGAAGTAATCTCCCTTTTCCTATCTAAACAAACCACACCCTCCTTACCTATGATGGAACCAACCACTCCTTCTTTGGAAACCACTCTAAAAGAAGAGATCATCTCCTCTATTCTTTCCATAGAGACACCATCTTCCTCAACTATCAAACCTTCCATCTAAGAGAAAGGTGAAGACACTATTCCCTCACCTCAACTCATGGGCTTGATATTCGAAACTAATAATCAAGGAATCAAACCTATCTATAAACCTTTTTCTAGATTGGTTTAAAATATAGAGTTTACTTCTCAACCCAATCTAGATAGAGCCACCTTTTGGCATCATCTTAGGATACCTTACCAAAACAAACAAGAACCTTTAACCTCACTTACATCTACCATCAAACCCATTATTACCTCAACCACATCTTTAGATACTTCTTCCTCCAAAACCATATGGGAACCATTCAACCCACCTCAATCTAAAATTTCTAAATCACCCTACACCTCTCTCACTAAACCCATCAAGAATATAGGAATACTTCCTACCCCTACATTGTCTCATCCATATTTTAATTTGGACTTAACCTCATCAAGTCCACCAAATAAACCTCTGACTACACTCTCAAAAATGTGGAAGCACCCAGACCATCTATAACTAGAACCATACCACCCCCCTCTCTTTTACCTTCAATTTTAGGACCCCATCCATCTACTATCCCCATTACCTATTCCTCCTCTAGAAAACCTTCTCATTTTATTTTACCTACACCTACCTACACCAAGACAACAAAATCCCCATCATTATTAACTAACCTAGCCAATTCTACCTTCCCACTTATTACCAAACCTTCACCCTCCACCTCTAAATCCTCCAAACCAACCCTAAATAAATAATTCCAAACAAAATCACCCATCAAAACTATCCCACCACCTCCAAATTCTATGGTAAAGACTAATCCCAAGAAGGATCCCACTCCTAAAACCAAAGACCCAACACCCTCATAACCTTTGGTCGAATCTTATTTGATCATTCTATAAAGTTTTGCAAACCTCTTATTTCACCTTACCACCCATCAAACCTTTTGATCCTTCACATCTTAAACCCACATGGTTCAATGACAATTTTATTTACCTATACCATAGGACACCAAGACATGATACAAAGAACTACAAAGCCCTCTAAACACTTGTCCATAACCTTTTGGATGAGGATGATTTATTATTGGATGAAACTCCTTTGAACCTTCAACCTACTCAAACACCAATCTAATCTATCCAAACACTAATCCAACTTACCCAACACTTACCCACTCCCCCACTCTCACCTAAAAATAAGGAGGAATCAAAGTAGCAATCCAAACCAACATTTCATTTTATTCACACCATTCATATCTTACTTGATCTCAAGCCCAACAAAAATATAAGGGAAAAGCTAAAGTGTCCATACCATGGACATACCCTTCAAACCCTCAACCTTCCAACCACACCCAAACACCTTCATCATTACCAAAACCTAAATTATCCATCTTGGGTGCATCCCCTTCCAGCCCTTTCGAATATATTTAGTGTGTAGTGTTGAAATAACTTCACCAAACTCTAGTGAAGATGAGCTTATATGAATTAATCAACACCTCGCCACCTCATCATCAAATATTGATAGAGATTATACAATCTATCGAGGTTCACATTGAAGATCCTCAACCCCTTTGATCCTTTATCAGATCCCTTCAAATTTCCACCCTAGTTACCTTTAAGGATTCAAAAATACCTTCTATGCATCCTGAGGATCCAAATCCTCCCCTCTTTATCACAGAATACATCAACCAAACTCATATTAAGAGGGTTATGATTGATGAAGGGGCTAATATCAACATTATCTCCTCCCATGCCTATGACTAATTTGACTTACCCAACAACATCATGTCTAAAATTATAGTAGTTTTTCACTCTTTCAATGACACCATGCCACTACTTTGGGAACAATTTTTTGCCATATTCATTTGGGACCTCTAACCATTTCATAACTCTTTTATGTTGTAAAGGGCTAGTTCCAATACAACATCTTACTTGGACACCCTTGGATCTATGCCATGAATTGTGTCCCTTCCACCCTCCATTGTTACATCAAATTTAAGTATAAAGGTCATGTTATCACCATACCAATTGACCCTAGTCCCTTTTCATCTTTCAATATGATGTACCAGCCTAATGATGTTTTTATTCCTTGACCATCCACTTCACCACCAACTACTAAAAAATCCACATCTATAGTTGGTGAAGCTTCGACAAGCTCATCCATCCCTTCTTCATATATTCTCATAGAGGACCCCTTGGAACCAACAATCCAATGTCACTCACTTGGGGAATACCATATTTTAGCCTTGGATGCTTTCCCCACTCTTCAAGAGTATGATAACCTCACCCATGATCCTAGTTATGACCCTAACATCAAAACCATCATCCTTTTTAGGCCACTAAATAATTGAACCAACTTCATCTATGGGTAACTCAACCATACACTTCTTGCTACCACTACTAGCCCTCATATCTGACCATTCACCTTTGACTTCTCCTATCTCAACAAACCTACATTTACCAAAGCTTACATTTATCAGTGTGCTTGGAAGGGGTTTGGCCTTGGCATTTATGAACAAGGAGCTCATGAGCTACCCATAATAAAAACTCAAAAACCTAATGATTTATTTGGCCTTGGTTTCATACCATTAGAAAAACCCACCTCACTTAAACCCATCACCACCATTGCTGAAGATGCCCTATCTTCACCAACCCCATCTCCCTTGAAGTCTGAAGACTTTTATATTATCCCATTTAACTTTTTTTATCAATACCATTATTTTGGGCCCCCTGACCTATCAAAAAGATGGATGAACTAAAACCCTTCCTCTCATCCATCTAAAATTGTATAAAATGATTCTCTTACCATCAACACCATCCAATGTCAGGATGATGATTCCATTCTCACCTACCTTGGTGTGGGTTAACTTTTCTATCCATAAATGTCTTGCTCCTAAGAACCAAACCATGTTGAATGAATCTATAATTGATTTCAACTTGGGCATTTAGGATAACCCACACATCATCAAGATCAGATAATCTTTGAATCCCATAGAACAACAAGATTACCTTTCCTTCCTTTGGGATCACAACATATAATTTGCTTGGTTTTATCAAGATATGCCTAGGATTGACCCTTATATCACTCTCCATGACATTATCACTTGTCCTAATGCTAAGCATGTCAAAAAAAAGCTTCATAAGATGTACCCTAATATCACCCTCCTTGTAAAAGAGGAGATTCAAAGCCTCTTATATATTGACTTCATCCAACCCATTAATTATCCACAATGGGTTTCTAACATAGTTCCCATTACCAAACCTATAGGGGACTTTTCCTTTGTATCAAATTTCATAACCTTAACCTCACTTGTTCAAAGGATGACTTTCCTTTGCCTAGCATTGACCAACTAGTTGATCTTATAGCTAGCCATGAGATGTTATCCCTCAAGGATGGTTTCTTGAGATATAATCAAATATTGATTTCTCCCAAAGATTAGCACAAAACCTTCTTCATCACCCCATGGGGGACCTTATGTTATAGATTCATGCCCTTCAATCTAAAAAACACTGGCATGAATTATCAGTGAGCCATAACCTATATCTTCCATGACCTTATCCATAAAATTATAGAGGACTATTTGGATGAACTCTTGGGAAATCCAAATATCATAAGGATCATCTTGATGTTCTCAAAATCATCTTTGAATGCCTCATCCATTTCCATGTTAGACTTAACCCCAAGAAATGTATCTTTGGGCTCCTTTTAGGAAGGCTTCTTGGCTTCATTGTCTCTCTTCAAGGAATCAAAGTAGACCCTACCAAAGTCAAAGAAATCCTGGAGATGTTGCCTCTTACCCACCTTAAGTAACTCTAAATATTGAATGGTAAGTTCCAATCAATCTGATAGTTCATCTCTCAATTGTCTGATAGATGTCAACCTTTTCACCATCTCCTCAAGAAAGACACCTCTTTTAAATGGACTAAATATTGTCAATAAGCCCTTGATTCTCTCAAAGAATAAATTATTTCTCCACCTATTTTAACCCCTCCTAAAGAGTATCAACCCTTCTACCTTTACATCTCCACCACTGACCATTCCCTAGGGAAAATGCTTGCTCACCATGATGAATAGAATAAAGAATAAGTAGTCTACTACATAAGTCAAACACTTATAGATTATGAGACTCGGTACTCCTATCCCAAGAAAATTTGTCTCACACTCATCTTTATAGCTTCCAAGCTTCACCATTACCTTCTCAATCATAAAACCTACATCATCACGAACACTGGCCCACTCAAGTACATACACTCTAAAAAATATCAAAAATAACATATGGCTTAGTGGCTCATGTTTTTAGTTGAGTTTGATCTTGAGTTCCTTTATTAAAATTCAATTAAAGAGAAAGTGATTGTTGATCAATTGGTTGAAGCTCCTCTACCAAATAACCAATTTCTTCCTCTTGCATTTCTAGATGAGTCCATCATGACTCTCTCTCAAGAGGACCCCACCTATCAAATGACCATGTTCTTTGATGGCTCTAAATACGAACATGGTGGGGGTTCTAGAGTGATTCTCATTCCATTAGATGGTGAACCTCTTCCCCTCTCCTTAAAACTTGACTTTGATTCCACCAACAATGTGGCTAAGTATGAATCCCTAGTCATAGGTCTCTAAACTACTCTAGCCTTAGGAGTCAAGATGATTAATGTCTTTGGTGATTACCAACTTATGGTCAATTAAGTCAACAAATCTTACCATTATAATAATGATGTATTACTAAAGTAAAAACAACTCGTAGACATACTTTTAACATCATTCGATCATTACCTTATCCAGTTAGTTATGTGATCTACCAATAATTTCATAGATACAATGACTTCCCTTGCTTCCAAAATCCCATCTCAACCTCCTAAGTCTAAACTCTGTGTTACCATTCATCAATTTGTCACCCCATATTATATCCATTCTAACCTTAATACCATTTTTAATGTGGATGTTTATCCATCAGACATTTGATATGAACAAACTTTTGATTACCTCAACCACGATATCATTCCTCTCAACATCTTTAGGAATGCCCAAAGAGTATTTATTTAGAGTACCTCTTGTTACACCATACTAGGGGTAATCCTTTTAAAACATGGCTTTGATGGCCTCCTTCTCTATTGTCTTCATAGTCATGAAACTTCCCATGCCATAAAGAAAACACATGATAGAATATGTGGGAGACACTTTAGTAGTTTACCTATCTCTAAATGCATCCTTTTCCTTGGCTATTATGGCCTACCCTTAACTAATACTATTGTGATAATGTAAATAATTGTGTCAAATGTCAACAACAAGTGTGTCAAATTTTAGAAACATGTTAATTTACATCATGCACCTACCTATGGCCTCAAGGTATCCAAAGACTTTTGGCCATTCTCACAATGGGGCCTAGATCTTATTGGGAAAATAAATCCTCATTCATCACAATATCATCAATCCATCATCACCACAACTTAATATTTCACCAAATGAGTGGAAGCCATTCCTCTCATCTCTACCAAAGCCAAAAAAATTGTCAACTTTATCAACCACCACATCATCTATCATTTCAGTGTTACCCATAAGATCATCACTGATAATGGTAAATATTTCAATAATAATAAATTCCAAGGTCTTTGTGATGCATTTGGCATTAATTTTTTCCTCACCTTATTTTCCAAAAGCAATGAACAGGTGTAAGCCTCTTAAAAAATCATTAATAAAATGTTGACCAAAGTAGTTAGTGCTTCAGTTCAGGATTGGCACTTGCATATCCCTTTCCCTTTATGGGCCTATCTCACTAGCATTCAAACCTCTATGTGTGCTACCCCTTTTTCTCTAGTCTTCAAAGCAGAGGCACTTTTACCTTTTGAAGTCTAGATTCCCTCTCTTCATATATCTTTACAAGAGATTATTTTTTAGATTGATTGTCATCAGCATCATTTATCCCAACTTGAGTTACTTGACAAACATCACCTCCCAATGTGTAACCATATTCATGTTTACCAAGAATGAATCAAGCACACCTACAACAAACACCTAATTAAACAATAATTAAATATTAGAGAACTCATCCTTAAGGAAAATTAACATGTCACCAACATGGAGAAAAGCAAAAGAGGCAAATTTTCTTTCAATTGGCTTGGACCCTACATCATCACCCATAAGTATGGATCAAGAGCTTACCATTTATCCTCTATCAAAGGCAAACCATAACTTAAGCCTATTAATGCTTCACATTTCCATCCTTCATTTTTTTAAATAATTATCAAACTCACCTTACTATCTAACTTAAGCTTGTCCTTTTATTTACAATATTCTCACCTTCATCTACCTATCCCTCTCCCTTTGAGGATAATTGATTACAACATAGAACCATGTGATTAACCATCATAGTTATAGCCCAATCCTAAATATGGGTACCACATCTCTAATTTTCATCTTTAATGAGATACAATCCCATGTTCATTGCTCCTCAAACCATTCCTTTCACCTACTATTAACCTCTTTGTGCTAAAAGTTTGCCCTCATAAAGATAAAACTCTAATCCTGATTAGTCTTGTCCATGTCTAAAAACCTTGCAAGAAAAAACAAATATCATTTGGGTGCTATTTATATAGCATAGTCGACTGATCCCTCAAAGGAGAGTTGCCCAAAATCCTCTAAATTTCTCAAAATGATAGACCGCTCCCTCAAAGGATAGCTAGCAAATAAAACAAATCCAAAACATAGACCACTCCCTTGAAGGATGTCTAAGTCAAATTTGTCAAAGAAATCATTTGAATCTTCTCACATCGATCATCTTCATAACCTATCAAAACAAAAGTAAGCAAAAGACCCACTATAAAAATCAAAATAATCTATCCCAAGAAAGTCATAGATCAACTTTTATATCTAACACTAGTAGACTTCCTGCATCAATCAATCTACACCTAGCATAAGACATGGGCTTGTTTACTATGGTTCTTAGGTCACCTAAATAAGGGGAAAACTAACCCACTTAAGGTTACCTTATGTATCCACCCATTTACCTAACACCTACCACCTATCCTTCCCCTTATACCTTCTTTTAATCAAGGGATTTTGAGCTTACTTGACATGATTGTGATTAAGACACCTGTTTATCAAACTAAGCATGTTAATGTGAAGCATTTTAAAGGCTTAGTTTCCTTAATATAATCTAACTTAGGGTTTATTTTGTCCTTACCAATGAAAAGGCATCATATTTCTTTTCTTATCCTTCATTATTGATTCATGTAGACATGTGTCTCATTAGTTCTTTTCAATTTTCCTACATTTAGTTTGTTATCTACTTTCTTTATGTATTTTCATTACAGCCTTAACCATGATCACATTTCATCTCCATGATCATAAATAAAAAACACCGATAATAAACACAACATTATAAACTATATCCATGAACTACATCATATATCTATCTATGATCAAAACATCATGAAATCACATCATATAACATCATATCATAAATATCATCCTATCCATCTACCATCAAAACATCAAGCAAACATGTATCATATCTTAAACAACCCTAATTAAACCATTCATCATCATGAACATAAACAAAACCAATGATCAAAACATCATGAACCATATCATAGCTCATCTACCTATCTATCCATTTTCCATAACATCACAACAATTTATCTTATAACATTAAATTATAAAACCATATCAGTATGACCGTAAAAAAATCACCATGATCACAACATCATAAGGCATCCAACCATCCATAATCATAAACATCCATGAATGAAACATAACCTCATCCATAAAACATCACATGCCAAAGCTACTGAGTAAAACATCTTAGAAATTATGCACATGAAACATGAACCATAACTAGGAACCATAACATGAACATAAATATAAACATCACATCAAAAGCATAAAATCATGAGTGTATATCATATATGTAACCATCATCATGAGCATCATAAAACATAATCACCATATACATCATGTCATCAATAATGTATAAATCTCTCTCTCATTTACATCTCGCATCATCAGCACACAGGATGGTATCAAAATCATGTACATAAAACATATCAAAGCATATAATATCATGCCCCTAGGGCACCACTACCACTTGATCCTCCACCTACACTACCATCTAGTGTAGGTGCCCCTAATATACCTACCTGACCCACTATAAAGGCCCAATATCATGGAGTAGCTATAGTCAAACCACCTATTAAACTGGCCCTATATTATCCATATTGAAGCTCTAATGGTAACTATGCCAACACTATCACCTCATAGTATCTCAACTCCTCAATGGTGGCTAAGTACTATGTCATAGGAATCATATTAGGTCCTCCAGTAGGCACCCCTATTGGTCCTATCACCACTCCTACCCTTTGCCTTAGTTAATCTCTATCCTAAGTCACTAACCCAAGAGAGATCCTCACCTGATTTTTCTCTCCTATCAACATCACCATTGGACCTTATAAAGTAGAAATCTAGCCCTGTAAAGTGGCCACCTATCCCTATAATCTGGTGATCTAGGCCTATGTCACTATAAGTGCTTCTTGTGCTAATCTATCCTAGCCACCACCCTATACAGATGCCCCAACAAGATCCACATCCATGGGCTACTAACCCTCATCACCCCAACCAATATTAGCCACTACATATTGGGACTATTACCACACTACATAACCATATACAACACCTACATCATCTATCATAGTTCTCATCAACATCTCCTTGTGGTCCAACATAACATCCTATGGCTACAGCTCTAAGAGCAAGAACTATGTGTCCTCCCTCTTGTATCTTAGGAAATTTGGTGGAATCCCTTACATGAGGCCAAACTACCTATGAACTCAATCAAATAGGTTAAGCTCAGTCTTGCCATCTTGCCTCCCATATATCTATCTCTAGTTCTATAGTGATAGAGTTTGATAGTCGTACTAAGCCCATCTAGGCCAGCCCACATATGGCCTCCACATGACATCACCCACAACTAGACCCTCCAAAGTATCTTGAAACTAATCAATATCTATGTCACCACCACCTACCCCTATCAATACATAATCTCCTCACCATATCAAGAAACCAACTCTGTAATAAGTCAAAGCATAGCCATCCCATGGTATCCCCAAATGTCTCAACACTTGAATATGCTCATATGCCCAACAATGGAGCATGAACCCAACACTGATCCCATAATGTTTGTGCACTCTAAATGCCCAAAGTTTCCTATAAATATAGACTAGCAACATTGGTCCCACCCAAACACAATCCTACCTAGTATCATCTCCACCAATACTCCTAGTAGTAGATAATGGAATCAACTACTACTCAAATCAGGAAAAATGAAATAGGAAACTACCATCATCATCATCTTCAGTAAACATCTAACCCTTCATCACATTTAAAATTTATAAACTTTAACACTTATTATACTTTCAAAACTTTCACAAACTTACAAACTTCAACCAAAGTATAATCTTTTCTATCAACTTTTAACTACTCAATCCCCACACCCTTTAACCACCGATGTTTCATTGAACCATCGATGGTCCCTTAGGATCTTCTCACCCCTGTGTTTGATAGTTGATGGTCAGGTCAAATCATCAATGATCACTATGTGTGACCATCGGTGGTGAAACCCTCCATCTTTTTCCCACTTAAAAACCTCAAAAACTCACCTCACATCACAAAATAAACTACCTAATACTATTCTAAAACCCATTATAAAACCAACCAATACTTCTACTCTTAATTTAACCTAATAAATTGCCTAATTTCATCAAAAACATGACATTATGGCTTCATGGTCTAGGACCATTTCACACACTATCCACCTCACTCCAACCTACCCAATACTACTCCCAACAAATCATGTAGAGTAAGAGTCACACCAAGAATGGGAGGAGAATGAGGGTTGCGGGCGTCGGGTAGATGCAGGGCGACCTGCGGTTACAGGGCGACCAGAATGGCGCCTCCAGGGATGAGCGGCCTTTGGCTGGAGGTTTAACGTAAGAGGCAGACAGGATCTTTCTGTCTGAGACCTCTAAGCTCAAGAAGGTCAACGGATGTCTTCCCAGAAGCCAAGAAAGACCTATTTTGGTAATCTCCCCAGACGTTGTGAAGGAGGAGGTTGAATATTTATCCACCCATGCCCTAATTTGCAAGTTTTTGGGTCTTCGTATTTCGTTAGCAGCCTTGGAAGCTTAGATCAGGCAGACATGGAAGATTGATGGGGACTTCGACATCCTGCTAGAAGGGAATAGCTATTTCATGGTTAATTTTACCTCATTTGTAGACGAAAATAGGATTTTTGAACGAGGCCCATATTTCTACGATCGAATTGGCCTGTTCCTTAAACCTTGGCATCCTAGTTTTAATTCTACAGAGGACCTCCCCACCTGTGTTCCAGTCTGGGTTCGACTGCCGAGACTGCCCCTGGAGTTTTGGCATGAAGACATTCTCTGCCAGTTAGCAGCTACCCTGGGAACACCGATGGCAATAGCACACCAAACACTGGACAGAAAGGTAATATCGTATGCCCACATATGTGTTGAAATTAATCTGAACAACCCCTTGCCGGAATCTCTTGAGATATGTTTGGGGAGTTCCTCATGGATTCAGCAAATCGATTATGAAGCTATTCCATTCCATTGACGTATCTGCCATGTGTATGGTCATCTACATAAGCAGTGCCCGTAGGTGACTCGAGATTCTGCTCCTCAGGGAGAAGGAGTGGGAATGCAGGTGCCCAATGGCGATGGTGGCTCCAGACAATAGAATCCCATGGAAAATCCCCAGGACCATTTAGCAGGCTTACTAAAAGGCAAAAACCCACTTTACCAGGCAAGTTTTGAGCAAGGCACAAATGGTTTATGTGGTCCTGACAAGGACAGATTTTCTACGGTTAGACGTCGCACCAAGAATCGTGGGTAGAAAAGGACAAATTTTGATAGACAATTAGAGGTAAACTTTAATCGCTTTGAAGTCCTGGATAATATGAACATTGAAGATGGCATCCTAGATTTGCAACAGATGAAAGACAAAGGGAATTTGGAGCAACTCGCTCCAGCTGGAGACACTCTTCCTCTAGTGGCACGGCAGACCCAGGAGATGGTTAGTGATACTCAGGGAACTCCCAATATTGACATGCTGGAGTCAGGTGAAAAGGAAGTGCGCTAGGCGGACCTAGCAAAGGAGATGGAAGCTACCAAAAATGACAAAAGTCCCTCTTCAAGCCTGGGGCTTATGCATAGACCCTTCAAGAAGGCTACGGGATCCAACTCCTCTCGAGCTGGGTGTAGGAAGGACCAGGAGAAGCTTAAAATTACAGAGGATCTTTTAGTAGAGGCAGGGCATGTTAAGCCCCTGGATGAACATTTCTCCCCTGTTACTCAATGATTGTCCTTTTTTGGAATGTGAGGGGTCTTAATAGCTCTCCCCATCAAAAAGCTATGAGCAAACTGGTTAGTGCTAATTCCCCTGATATCCTCTGTATTCAGGAGACTAAATTTTCAATAGACTCATGGTTTTCTTGTATGCAAAAATTTTGGTACTGCAGGTACAGCCAATGTGTTGGGGCATTGGGCAGCTTTGGTGGGTTGGCTATCTGTTGGAACCCAAAGAGTATTACACCTCTTGGCTAGATGGCCAATAGTTCGGCTCTTTTAATGACTATTGCGGCTAAGGAGGCAGGTGAAATCATTCTTGTCACTAATGTTTATGCCCCTGTAGACCTCTCTGGGCAGCAAAACTTATGGGAGCATGTCCATCACATTAGAAGCTGCCATTCGTATCTGCCTTGGATAATGACTGGGGATTTCAATGTTGTCCTCAACATGGAAGAGAAGAGGGGAGGAGTGGCCTGACTGGGATCTTCTTCTGAGCTCTTGAGGCACAATATTGACCTTCTACGCCTTGTTGACATCAAACCTCTTAATGGCCTTTTCACCTGGAGCAACAGGAGAAGTGGAGAGGATGGCATCTCTGAGTGACTGGACAGATTTCTGGTATCCTACTACTGGCAATCTAGCACCACCTCTCTTGCTTCAAAAATTCTAGATTGGGGTGGTTCAGACCATTGGCCAATCAAGCTTTCTACTTGCCACATTCCTGGACCAAGGAAGCCTCCCTTTAAGTTCCAGCTCATGTGGCTCAGAGAACCAGCGCTTCAAGATTTAATGAGGACTTGGTGGAGACAGGGAGGACCCAGCTATGGCACCGCTATGTTCTCTTTTGCTAAAAAACTCCAGTATATCAAGGGAAGGCTGAAGTATTGGAATATCAACTACTTTGGGAATCTCCATTCTAAGAGGAAGCAAGCTCAAGACCATTTAGACGGTATTACCAGATAGATTAGGGACCATGGCCTCTCTGCTGCTCTTCATTTGGCTGAGTCTCATGCGGTGAAAGAACTGGCTGAGTGGGAACTCAGGGAAGAGATATTCTGGAAGTAGAAGGCTCACATTGATTGGCTTCAGGAAGGTGATAGGAACACTACCTTTTTCCATAAGTTTGTTCAGGCAAGGCGGAATAGGAGCTATATCTCCCACCTGGTGTGCCCAGATGGGGTGCGGCTGAATTCTCAGTAGGACATTTCTCGAGCAGCGGTCCGCTACTTCTCCAGCCTTTTCTCAGAAGGGCCGCTTTCTCTTGAGGTAGCATAAAATGTAGTGTTGTCTTGCATCCCCCCGGTGGTGAACTCAGAGTTGAACGAATATCTTATGCACCCTGTGGAAAGGACTGAAGTTGAAGGAGTGGTTTTCAGCATGAAAAGAGGTAAAGCTCCTGGACCTGATGGTTTTCCAGTTGACTTTTACCAAGATTTCTGGGATGTCATCAAGCAGGATCTATTTGATGTGATACAAGAGTCCTACTCCAATAA
This sequence comes from Torreya grandis, assembly GCA_037957365.1. Lineage (NCBI taxonomy): Eukaryota > Viridiplantae > Streptophyta > Pinopsida > Cupressales > Taxaceae > Torreya > Torreya grandis. The sequence continues at coordinate 2,257,098 of JARHVA010000525.1, forward strand.
GGAGATGTTGCGTGCCTTGAACGCCACCTTTCTGGTTTTAATTCTGAAAAAAGAGCAGGTGGATCAACTGGACCATTTTAGACCTATTGCGCTTTGTAATGTGATTTACAAAATTATCACAAAACTCTTAGCGGAGAGGATAAAAAGATGCCTTCCTTTGATTATCTCTGAGGAGCAGGGGGGATTTGTTGCCGGAAAGAAGATTCTTGACGAGGTGGTCATTGCTTCTGAAGCCATTCATTCTATGAGTACATCTCAAGAATGGGCCATGTTCATCAAATTGGATTTGTCTAAGGCCTATGATAGGGTCAGCTAGAATTTCTTGGATAAGATCATGCTGGCTTTTGGATTCAGTCTGGCATGGATCCAATGGATGCTCAGTTGTGTTACTACGCCTTCTTAC